>CAXARU010000144.1:600000-974000 GCA_963971365.1 Lasioglossum villosulum | reverse complement strand
ACAGTTCACAGTTCACAGTTCACAGTTCACAGTTCACAGTTCACAGTTCACAGTTCACAGTTCACAGTTCACAGTTCACAGTTCACAGTTCACAGTTCACAGTTCACAGTTCACAGTTCACAGTTCACAGTTCACAGTTCACAGTTCACAGTTCACAGTTCACAGTTCACAGTTCACAGTTCACAGTTCACAGTTCACAGTTCACAGTTCACAGTTCACAGTTCACAGTTCACAGTTCACAGTTCACAGTTCACAGTTCACAGTTCACAGTTCACAGTTCACAGTTCACAGTTCACAGTTCACAGTTCACAGTTCACAGTTCACAGTTCACAGTTCACAGTTCACAGTTCACAGTTCACAGTTCACAGTTCACAGTTCACAGTTCACAGTTCACAGTTCACAGTTCACAGTTCACACTTCACAGTCCACAGTTCACAGTTCACAGTGCACCCTTCTTAGTTCACAGCTCACAGTTCCCAGTTCACAGTTAACAGTTCACAGTTCACAATCCGCCGTTCACAGTTCACAATTTGCAGTGCACACTTCAAAGTTCACAGTTCACAGTTCACAGTGCACCGTTCTTAGTTCACAGCTCACAGTTCCCAGTTCACAGTTCATAGTTCACAGTTCACAGTTCACAGTTCACAGTTCACAGTTCACAGTTCACAGTTCACAGTTCACAGTTCACAGTTCACAGTTCACAGTTCACAGTTCACAGTTCACAGTTCACAGTTCACAGTTCACAGTTCACAGTTCACAGTTCACAGTTCACAGTTCACAGTTCACAGTTCACAGTTCACAGTTCACAGTTCACAGTTCACAGTTCACAGTTCACAGTTCACAGTTCACAGTTCACAGTTCACAGTTCACAGTTCACAGTTCACAGTTCACAGTTCACAGTTCACAGTTCACAGTTCACAGTTCACAGTTCACAGTTCACAGTTCACAGTTCACAGTTCACAGTTCACAGTTCACAGTTCACAGTTCACAGTTCACAGTTCACAGTTCACAGTTCACAGTTCACAGTTCACAGTTCACAGTTCACAGTTCACAGTTCACACTTCACACTTCACAGTTCACAGTTCACAATCCGCCGTTCACAGTTCACAGTTCACAGTTCACAGTTCACAGTTCACAGTTCACAGTTCACACTTCACAGTTCACAGTTCACAGTTCACTGTTCACAAATCGCAGTTCACAGTTCACAGTTCACACTTCACAATTCACAGTTCACAGTTCACAGTTCACACTTCACACTTCACACTTCACACTTCACACTTCACACTTCACACTTCACACTTCACACTTCACAGTTCACAGTTCACAGTTCACAGTTCACAGTGCACCGTTCTTAGTTCACAGTTCACAGTTCACTGTTCACTGTTCACAGTTCACAGTTCACAGTTCACAGTTCACAGTTCACAGTTCACAGTTCACAGTTCACAGTTCACAGTTCACAGTTCACAGTTCACAGTTCACAGTTCACAGTTCACAGTTCACAGTTCACAGTTCACAATTCACAGTTCACAGTTCACAGTTCACAGTTCACAGTTCACAGTTCACAGATCACAGATCACAGATCACAGATCACAGTTCACAGTTCACAGTTCACAGTTCACAGTTCACACTTCACACTTCACACTTCACACTTCACACTTCACACTTCACACTTCACACTTCACACTTCACACTTCACACTTCACACTTCACACTTCACACTTCACACTTCACACTTCACACTTCACACTTCACACTTCACACTTCACACTTCACACTTCACACTTCACACTTCACACTTCACACTTCACACTTCACACTTCACAGTTCACAGTTAACAGTTCACAGTTCACAGTTCACTGTTCACAAATCGCAGTTCACAGTTCACAGTTCACACTTCACAGTTCACAGTTCACAGTTCACAGTTCACAGTTCACAGTTCACTGTTCACAAATCGCAGTTCACAGTTCACAGTTCACAGTTCACAGTTCACAGTTCACAGTTCACAGTTCACAGTTCACAGTTCACAGTTCACAGTTCACAGTTCACAGTTCACAGTTCACAGTTCACAGTTCACAGTTCACAGTTCACAGTTCACAGTTCACAGTTCACAGTTCACAGTTCACAGTTCACAGTTCACAGTTCACAGTTCACAGTTCACAGTTCACAGTTCACAGTTCACAGTTCACAGTTCACAGTTCACAGTTCACAGTTCACAGTTCACAGTTCACAGTTCACAGTTCACAGTTCACAGTTCACAGTTCACAGTTCACAGTTCACAGTTCACAGTTCACAGTTCACAGTTCACAGTTCACAGTTCACAGTTCACAGTTCACAGTTCACAGTTCACAGTTCACACTTCACAGTTCACAGTTCACAATCCGCCGTTCACAGTTCACAATTTGCAGTGCACACTTCAAAGTTCACAGCTCGCAGTTCACAGTTCACAGTTCACACTTCACAGTTCACAGTTCACAGTTCACTGTTCACAAATCGCAGTTCACAGTTCACAGTTCACACTTCACAATTCACAGTTCACAGTTCACAGTTCACACTTCACACTTCACACTTCACACTTCACACTTCACACTTCACACTTCACACTTCACAGTTCACAGTTCACAGTTCACAGTTCACAGTGCACCGTTCTTAGTTCACAGTTCACAGTTCACTGTTCACTGTTCACAGTTCACAGTTCACAGTTCACAGTTCACAGTTCACAGTTCACAGTTCACAGTTCACAGTTCACAGTTCACAGTTCACAGTTCACAGTTCACAGTTCACAGTTCACAGTTCACAGTTCACAGTTCACAGTTCACAGTTCACAGTTCACAGTTCACAGTTCACAGTTCACAATTCACAGTTCACAGTTCACAGTTCACAGTTCACAGTTCACAGTTCACAGATCACAGATCACAGATCACAGATCACAGTTCACAGTTCACAGTTCACAGTTCACACTTCACACTTCACACTTCACACTTCACACTTCACACTTCACACTTCACACTTCACACTTCACACTTCACACTTCACACTTCACACTTCACACTTCACACTTCACACTTCACACTTCACACTTCACACTTCACACTTCACACTTCACACTTCACACTTCACACTTCACACTTCACACTTCACACTTCACACTTCACACTTCACACTTCACAGTTCACAGTTCACAGTTCACAGTTCACAGTTCACTGTTCACAAATCGCAGTTCACAGTTCACACTTCACAGTTCACAGTTCACAGTTCACAGTTCACAGTTCACAGTTCACAGTTCACAGTTCACAGTTCACAGTTCACAGTTCACAGTTCACAGTTCACAGTTCACAGTTCACAGTTCACAGTTCACAGTTCACAGTTCACAGTTCACAGTTCACAGTTCACAGTTCACAGTTCACAGTTCACAGTTCACAGTTCACAGTTCACAGTTCACAGTTCACAGTTCACAGTTCACAGTTCACAGTTCACAGTTCACAGTTCACAGTTCACAGTTCACAGTTCACAGTTCACAGTTCACAGTTCACAGTTCACAGTTCACAGTTCACAGTTCACAGTTCACAGTTCACAGTTCACAGTTCACAGTTCACAGTTCACAGTTCACAGTTCACAGTTCACAGTTCACAGTTCACAGTTCACAGATCACAGTTCACAGTTCACAGTTCACAGTTCACAGTTCACAGTTCACAGTTCACAGTTCACAGTTCACAGTTCACAGTTCACAGTTCACAGTTCACAGTTCACAGTT
Organism: Lasioglossum villosulum; assembly: GCA_963971365.1. Classification (NCBI taxonomy): domain Eukaryota; kingdom Metazoa; phylum Arthropoda; class Insecta; order Hymenoptera; family Halictidae; genus Lasioglossum; species Lasioglossum villosulum. Next base: position 970,249 of record CAXARU010000144.1, on the reverse strand, counting down.
CACAGTTCACAGTTCACAGTTCACAGTTCACAGTTCACAGTTCACAGTTCACAGTTCACAGTTCACAGTTCACAGTTCACAGTTCACAGTTCACAGTTCACAGTCCACAGTTCACAGTTCACAGTGCACCCTTCTTAGTTCACAGCTCACAGTTCCCAGTTCACAGTTAACAGTTCACAGTTCACAATCCGCCGTTCACAGTTCACAATTTGCAGTGCACACTTCAAAGTTCACAGTTCACAGTTCACAGTGCACCGTTCTTAGTTCACAGCTCACAGTTCCCAGTTCACAGTTCATAGTTCACAGTTCACAGTTCACAGTTCACAGTTCACAGTTCACAGTTCACAGTTCACAGTTCACAGTTCACAGTTCACAGTTCACAGTTCACAGTTCACAGTTCACAGTTCACAGTTCACAGTTCACAGTTCACAGTTCACAGTTCACAGTTCACAGTTCACAGTTCACAGTTCACAGTTCACAGTTCACAGTTCACAGTTCACAGTTCACAGTTCACAGTTCACAGTTCACAGTTCACAGTTCACAGTTCACAGTTCACAGTTCACAGTTCACAGTTCACAGTTCACAGTTCACAGTTCACAGTTCACAGTTCACAGTTCACAGTTCACAGTTCACAGTTCACAGTTCACAGTTCACAGTTCACAGTTCACAGTTCACAGTTCACAGTTCACAGTTCACAGTTCACAGTTCACAGTTCACAGTTCACAGTTCACAGTTCACAGTTCACAGTTCACACTTCACACTTCTCAGTTCACAGTTCACAATCCGCCGTTCACAGTTCACAATTTGCAGTGCACACTTCAAAGTTCACAGCTCGCAGTTCACAGTTCACAGTTCACACTTCACAGTTCACAGTTCACAGTTCACTGTTCACAAATCGCAGTTCACAGTTCACAGTTCACACTTCACAATTCACAGTTCACAGTTCACAGTTCACACTTCACACTTCACACTTCACACTTCACACTTCACACTTCACACTTCACAGTTCACAGTTCACAGTTCACAGTTCACAGTGCACCGTTCTTAGTTCACAGTTCACAGTTCACTGTTCACTGTTCACAGTTCACAGTTCACAGTTCACAGTTCACAGTTCACAGTTCACAGTTCACAGTTCACAGTTCACAGTTCACAGTTCACAGTTCACAGTTCACAGTTCACAGTTCACAGTTCACAGTTCACAGTTCACAGTTCACAGTTCACAGTTCACAATTCACAGTTCACACTTCACACTTCACACTTCACACTTCACACTTCACACTTCACACTTCACACTTCACACTTCACACTTCACACTTCACACTTCACACTTCACACTTCACACTTCACAGTTCACAGTTAACAGTTCACAGTTCACAGTTCACAGTTCACAGTTCACTGTTCACAAATCGCAGTTCACAGTTCACAGTTCACACTTCACAGTTCACAGTTCACAGTTCACAGTTCACTGTTCACAAATCGCAGTTCACAGTTCACAGTTCACAGTTCACAGTTCACAGTTCACAGTTCACAGTTCACAGTTCACAGTTCACAGTTCACAGTTCACAGTTCACAGTTCACAGTTCACAGTTCACAGTTCACAGTTCACAGTTCACAGTTCACAGTTCACAGTTCACAGTTCACAGTTCACAGTTCACAGTTCACAGTTCACAGTTCACAGTTCACAGTTCACAGTTCACAGTTCACAGTTCACAGTTCACAGTTCACAGTTCACAGTTCACAGTTCACAGTTCACAGTTCACAGTTCACAGTTCACAGTTCACAGTTCACAGTTCACAGTACACAGTTCACAGTTCACAGTTCACAGTTCACAGTTCACAGTTCACAGTTCACAGTTCACAGTTCACAGTTCACAGTTCACAGTTCACAGTTCACAGTTCACAGTTCACAGTTCACAGTTCACAGTTCACAGTTCACAGTTCACAGTTCACAGTTCACAGTTCACAGTTCACAGTTCACAGTTCACAGTTCACAGTTCACAGTTCACAGTTCACAGTTCACAGTTCACAGTTCACAGTTCACAGTTCACAGTTCACAGTTCACAGTTCACAGTTCACAGTTCACAGTTCACAGTTCACAGTTCACAGTTCACAGTTCACAGTTCACAGTTCACAGTTCACAGTTCACAGTTCACAGTTCACAGTTCACAGTTCACAGTTCACAGTTCACAGTTCACAGTTCACAGTTCACAGTTCACAGTTCACAGTTCACACTTCACAGTCCACGGTTCACAGTTCACAGTGCACACTTCTTAGTTCACAGCTCACAGTTCCCAGTTCACAGTTAACAGTTCACAGTTCACAGTTCACAGTTCACAGTTCACAGTTCACAGTTCACAGTTCACAGTTCACAGTTCACAGTTCACAGTTCACAGTTCACAGTTCACAGTTCACAGTTCACAGTTCACAGTTCACAGTTCACAGTTCACAGTTCACAGTTCACAGTTCACAGTTCACAGTTCACAGTTCACAGTTCACAGTTCACAGTTCACAGTTCACAGTTCACAGTTCACAGTTCACAGTTCACAGTTCACAGTTCACAGTTCACAGTTCACAGTTCACAGTTCACAGTTCACACTTCACAGTCCACAGTTCACAGTTCACAGTGCACCCTTCTTAGTTCACAGCTCACAGTTCCCAGTTCACAGTTAACAGTTCACAGTTCACAATCCGCCGTTCACAGTTCACAATTTGCAGTGCACACTTCAAAGTTCACAGTTCACAGTTCACAGTGCACCGTTCTTAGTTCACAGCTCACAGTTCCCAGTTCACAGTTCATAGTTCACAGTTCACAGTTCACAGTTCACAGTTCACAGTTCACAGTTCACAGTTCACAGTTCACAGTTCACAGTTCACAGTTCACAGTTCACAGTTCACAGTTCACAGTTCACAGTTCACAGTTCACAGTTCACAGTTCACAGTTCACAGTTCACAGTTCACAGTTCACAGTTCACAGTTCACAGTTCACAGTTCACAGTTCACAGTTCACAGTTCACAGTTCACAGTTCACAGTTCACAGTTCACAGTTCACAGTTCACAGTTCACAGTTCACAGTTCACAGTTCACAGTTCACAGTTCACAGTTCACAGTTCACAGTTCACAGTTCACAGTTCACAGTTCACAGTTCACAGTTCACAGTTCACAGTTCACAGTTCACAGTTCACAGTTCACAGTTCACAGTTCACAGTTCACAGTTCACAGTTCACAGTTCACAGTTCACAGTTCACAGTTCACAGTTCACAGTTCACAGTTCACAGTTCACAGTTCACAGTTCACAGTTCACAGTTCACAGTTCACACTTCACACTTCACAGTTCACAGTTCACAATCCGCCGTTCACAGTTCACAATTTGCAGTGCACACTTCAAAGTTCACAGCTCGCAGTTCACAGTTCACAGTTCACACTTCACAGTTCACAGTTCACAGTTCACTGTTCACAAATCGCAGTTCACAGTTCACAGTTCACACTTCACAATTCACAGTTCACAGTTCACAGTTCACAGTTCACAGTTCACACTTCACACTTCACACTTCACACTTCACACTTCACACTTCACACTTCACAGTTCACAGTTCACAGTTCACAGTTCACAGTTCACAGTGCACCGTTCTTAGTTCACAGTTCACAGTTCACTGTTCACTGTTCACAGTTCACAGTTCACAGTTCACAGTTCACAGTTCACAGTTCACAGTTCACAGTTCACAGTTCACAGTTCACAGTTCACAGTTCACAGTTCACAGTTCACAGTTCACAGTTCACAGTTCACAGTTCACAATTCACAGTTCACAGTTCACAGTTCACAGTTCACAGTTCACAGTTCACAGATCACAGATCACAGATCACAGATCACAGTTCACAGTTCACAGTTCACAGTTCACAGTTCACAGTTCACACTTCACACTTCACACTTCACACTTCACACTTCACACTTCACACTTCACACTTTTCACACTTCACACTTCACACTTCACACTTCTCACCTTCACACTTCACACTTCACACTTCACACTTCACACTTCACACTTCACACTTCACACTTCACACTTCACACTTCACAGTTCACAGTTCACAGTTCAACAGTTCACAGTTCACAGTTCACTGTTCACAAATCGCAGTTCACAGTTCACAGTTCACACTTCACAGTTCACAGTTCACAGTTCACAGTTCACAGTTCACTGTTCACAAATCGCAGTTCACAGTTCACAGTTCACAGTTCACAGTTCACAGTTCACAGTTCACAGTTCACAGTTCACAGTTCACAGTTCACAGTTCACAGTTCACAGTTCACAGTTCACAGTTCACAGTTCACAGTTCACAGTTCACAGTTCACAGTTCACAGTTCACAGTTCACAGTTCACAGTTCACAGTTCACAGTTCACAGTTCACAGTTCACAGTTCACAGTTCACAGTTCACCAGTTCACAGTTCACAGTTCACAGTTCACAGTTCACAGTTCACAGTTCACAGTTCACAGTTCACAGTTCACAGTTCACAGTTCACAGTTCACAGTTCACAGTTCACAGTTCACAGTTCACAGTTCACAGTTCACAGTTCACAGTTCACAGTTCACAGTTCACAGTTCACAGTTCACAGTTCACAGTTCACAGTTCACAGTTCACAGTTCACAGTTCACAGTTCACAGTTCACAGTTCACAGTTCACAGTTCACAGTTCACAGTTCACAGTTCACAGTTCACAGTTCACAGTTCACAGTTCACAGTTCACAGTTCACAGTTCACAGTTCACAGTTCACTAGTTCACAGTTCACAGTTCACAGTTCACAGTTCACAGTTCACAGTTCACAGTTCACAGTTCACAGTTCACAGTTCAACAGTTCACAGTTCAACAGTTCACAGTTCACAGTTCACAGTTCACAGTTTCACAGTTCACAGTTCACACTTCACAGTCCACGGTTCACAGTTCACAGTGCACACTTCTTAGTTCGCAGTGCACACTTCTTAGTTCGCAGCTCACAGTTTCCCAGTTCACAGCTCACAGTTCACAGTTCACAGTTCACAGTTCACAGTTCACAGTTCACAGTTCACAGTTCACAGTTCACAGTTCACAGTTCACAGTTCACAGTTCACAGTTCACAGTTCACAGTTCACAGTTCACAGTTCACAGTTCACAGTTCACAGTTCACAGTTCACAGTTCACAGTTCACAGTTCACAGTTCACAGTTCACAGTTCACAGTTCACAGTTCACAGTTCACAGTTCACAGTTCACAGTTCACAGTTCACAGTTCACAGTTCACAGTTCACAGTTCACAGTTCACAGTTCACAGTTCACAGTTCACAGTTCACAGTTCACAGTTCACAGTTCACAGTTCACAGTTCACAGTTCACAGTTCACAGTTCACAGTTCACAGTTCACAGTTCACAGTTCACAGTTCACAGTTCACAGTTCACAGTTCACAGTTCACAGTTCACAGTTCACAGTTCACAGTTCACAGTTCACAGTTCACAGTTCACAGTTCACAGTTCACAGTTCACAGTTCACAGTTTCACAGTTCACAGTTCACAGTTCACAGTTCACAGTTCACAGTTCACAGTTCACAAGTTCACAGTTCACAGTTCACAGTTCACAGTTCACAGTTCACAGTTTCACAGTTCACAGTTCACAGTTCACAGTTCACAGTTCACAGTTCACAGTTCACAGTTCACAGTTCACAGTTCACACTTCACACTTCACACTTCACACTTCACACTTCACACTTCACACTTCACACTTCACACTTCACACTTCACACTTCACACTTCACACTTCACACTTCACACTTCACACTTCACACTTCACACTTCACACTTCACACTTCACACTTCACACTTCACACTTCACACTTCACACTTCACACTTCACACTTCACACTTCACACTTCACACTTCACACTTCACACTTCACACTTCACACTTCACACTTCACACTTCACACTTCACAACTTCACACTTCACACTTCACACTTCACACTTCACACTTCACACTTCACACTTCACACTTCACACTTCACACTTCACACTTCACACTTCACACTTCACACTTCACACTTCACACTTCACACTTCACACTTCACACTTCACACTTCACACTTCACACTTCACACTTCACACTTCACACTTCACACTTCACACTTCACACTTCACACTTCACACATCACACTTCACACTTCACACTTCACACTTCACACTTCACACTTCACACTTCACACTTCACACTTCACACTTCACACTCACACTTCACACTTCACACTTCACACTTCAAACTTCACACTTCACACTTCACACTTCACACTTCACACTTCACACTTCACACTTCACACTTCACACTTCACACTTCACACTTCAACACTTCACACTTCACACTTCACAGTTCACAGTTCACAGTTCACACTTCACAGTCCACGGTCACAGTTCACAGTGCACCCTTCTAGTTCACAGCTCACAGTTCCCAGTTCACAGCTCACAGTTCCCAGTTCACAGTTAACAGTTCACAGTTCACAATCCGCCGTTCACAGTTCACAATTTTGGCAGTGCACACTTCAAAGTTCACAGTTCACAGTTCACAGTGCACCGTTCTTAGTTCACAGCTCACAGTTCCCAGTTTCACAGTTCACAGTTCACAGATCACAGTTCACAGTTCACAGTTCACAGTTCACAGTTCACAGTTCACAGTTCACAGTTCACACTTCACACTTCACACTTCACAGTTCACAGTTCACAGTTCACAGTTCACAGTTCACAGTTCACAGTTCACAGTTCACAGTTCACAGTTCACAGTTCACAGTTCACAGTTCACAGTTCACAGTTCACAGTTCACAGTTCACAGTTCACAGTTCACAGTTCACAGTTCACAGTTTCACAGTTCACAGTTCACAGTTCACAGTTCACAGTTCACAGTTCACAGTTCACAGTTCACAGTTCACAGTTCACAGTTCACAGTTCACAGTTCACAGTTCACAGTTCACAGTTCACAGTTCACAGTTCACAGTTCACAGTTCACAGTTCACAGTTCACAGTTCACAGTTCACAGTTCACAGTTCACAGTTCACAGTTCACAGTTTCACAGTTCACAGTTCACAGTTCACAGTTCACAGTTCACAGTTCACAGTTCACAGTTCACAGTTCACACTTCACACCTTCACACTTCACACTTCAACAGTTCACAGTTCACAGTTCACAGTTCACAGTTCACAGTGCACCGTTCTTAGTTCACAGTTCACAGTTCACAGTTCACAGTTCACAGTTCACAGTTCACAGTTCACAGTTCACAGTTCACAGTTCACAGTTCACAGTTCACAGTTCACAGTTCACAGTTCACAGTTCACAGTTCACAGTTCACAGTTCACAGTTCACAGTTCACAGTTCACAGTTCACAGTTTCACAGTTCACAGTTCACAGTTCACAGTTCACAGTTCACAGTTCACAGTTCACAGTTCACAGTTCACAGTTCACAGTTCACAGTTCACAGTTCACAGTTCACAGTTCACAGTTCACAGTTCACAGTTCACAGTTCACAGTTCACAGTTCACAGTTCACAGTTCACAGTTCACAGTTCACAGTTCACAGTTCACAGTTCACAGTTCACAGTTCACAGTTCACAGTTCACAGTTCACAGTTCACAGTTCACAGTTCACAGTTCACAGTTCACAGTTCACAGTTCACAGTTCACAGTTCACAGTTCACAGTTCACAGTTCACAGTTCACAGTTCACAGTTCACAGTTCACAGTTCACAGTTCACAGTTCACAGTTCACAGTTCACAGTTCACAGTTCACAGTTCACAGTTCACAGTTCACAGTTCACAGTTCACAGTTCACAGTTCACAGTTCACAGTTCACAGTTCACAGTTCACAGTTCACAGTTCACAGTTCACAGTTCACAGTTCACAGTTCACAGTTCACAGTTCACAGTTCACAGTTCACAGTTCACAGTTCACAGTTCACAGTTCACAGTTCACAGTTCACAGTTCACAGTCCACAGTTCACAGTTCACAGTGCACCCTTCTTAGTTCACAGCTCACAGTTCCCAGTTCACAGTTAACAGTTCACAGTTCACAATCCGCCGTTCACAGTTCACAATTTGCAGTGCACACTTCAAAGTTCACAGTTCACAGTTCACAGTGCACCGTTCTTAGTTCACAGCTCACAGTTCCCAGTTCACAGTTCATAGTTCACAGTTCACAGTTCACAGTTCACAGTTCACAGTTCACAGTTCACAGTTCACAGTTCACAGTTCACAGTTCACAGTTCACAGTTCACAGTTCACAGTTCACAGTTCACAGTTCACAGTTCACAGTTCACAGTTCACAGTTCACAGTTCACAGTTCACAGTTCACAGTTCACAGTTCACAGTTCACAGTTCACAGTTCACAGTTCACAGTTCACAGTTCACAGTTCACAGTTCACAGTTCACAGTTCACAGTTCACAGTTCACAGTTCACAGTTCACAGTTCACAGTTCACAGTTCACAGTTCACAGTTCACAGTTCACAGTTCACAGTTCACAGTTCACAGTTCACAGTTCACAGTTCACAGTTCACAGTTTCACAGTTCACAGTTCACAGTTCACACTTCACACTTCACAGTTCACAGTTCACAATCCGCCGTTCACAGTTCACAATTTGCAGTGCACACTTCAAAGTTCACAGCTCGCAGTTCACAGTTCACAGTTCACACTTCACAGTTCACAGTTCACAGTTCACTGTTCACAAATCGCAGTTCACAGTTCACAGTTCACACTTCACAATTCACAGTTCACAGTTCACAGTTCACACTTCACACTTCACACTTCACACTTCACACTTCACACTTCACACTTCACACTTCACAGTTCACAGTTCACAGTTCACAGTTCACAGTGCACCGTTCTTAGTTCACAGTTCACAGTTCACTGTTCACTGTTCACAGTTCACAGTTCACAGTTCACAGTTCACAGTTCACAGTTCACAGTTCACAGTTCACAGTTCACAGTTCACAGTTCACAGTTCACAGTTCACAGTTCACAGTTCACAGTTCACAGTTCACAGTTCACAGTTCACAATTCACAGTTCACAGTTCACAGTTCACAGTTCACAGTTCACAGTTCACAGATCACAGATCACAGATCACAGATCACAGTTCACAGTTCAACACTTCACACTTCACACTTCACACTTCACACTTCACACTTCACACTTCACACTTCACACTTCACACTTCACACTTCACACTTCACACTTCACACTTCACACTTCACACTTCACACTTCACACTTCACACTTCACACTTCACACTTCACACTTCACACTTCACACTTCACACTTCACAGTTCACAGTTCACAGTTCACAGTTCACTGTTCACAAATCGCAGTTCACAGTTCACAGTTCACACTTCACAGTTCACAGTTTCACAGTTCACAGTTCACAGTTCACAGTTCACAGTTCACAGTTCACAGTTCACAGTTCACAGTTCACAGTTCACAGTTCACAGTTCACAGTTCACAGTTCACAGTTCACAGTTCACAGTTCACAGTTCACAGTTCACAGTTCACAGTTCACAGTTCACAGTTCACAGTTCACAGTTCACAGTTCACAGTTCACAGTTCACAGTTCACAGTTCACAGTTCACAGTTCACAGTTCACAGTTCACGAGTTCACAGTTCACAGTTCACAGTTCACAGTTCACAGTTCACAGTTCACAGTTCACAGTTCACAGTTCACAGTTCACAGTTCACAGTTCACAGTTCACAGTTCACAGTTCACAGTTCACAGTTCACAGTTCACAGTTCACAGTTCACAGTTCACAGTTCACAGTTCACAGTTCACAGTTCACAGTTCACAGTTCACAGTTCACAGTTCACAGTTCACAGTTCACAGTTCACAGTTCACAGTTCACAGTTCACAGTTCACAGTTCACAGTTCACAGTTCACAGTTCACAGTTCACAGTTCACAGTTCACAGTTCACAGTTCACAGTTCACAGTTCACAGTTCACAGTTCACAGTTCACAGTTCACAGTTCACAGTTCACAGTTCACAGTTCACAGTTCACAGTTCACAGTTCACAGTTCACAGTTCACAGTTCACAGTTCACAGTTCACAGTTCACACTTCACAGTCCACAGTTCACAGTTCACAGTGCACCCTTCTTAGTTCACAGCTCACAGTTCCCAGTTCACAGTTAACAGTTCACAGTTCACAATCCGCCGTTCACAGTTCACAATTTGCAGTGCACACTTCAAAGTTCACAGTTCACAGTTCACAGTGCACCGTTCTTAGTTCACAGCTCACAGTTCCCAGTTCACAGTTCATAGTTCACAGTTCACAGTTCACAGTTCACAGTTCACAGTTCACAGTTCACAGTTCACAGTTCACAGTTCACAGTTCACAGTTCACAGTTCACAGTTCACAGTTCACAGTTCACAGTTCACAGTTCACAGTTCACAGTTCACAGTTCACAGTTCACAGTTCACAGTTCACAGTTCACAGTTCACAGTTCACAGTTCACAGTTCACAGTTCACAGTTCACAGTTCACAGTTCACAGTTCACAGTTCACAGTTCACAGTTCACAGTTCACAGTTCACAGTTCACAGTTCACAGTTCACAGTTCACAGTTCACAGTTCACAGTTCACAGTTCACAGTTCACAGTTCACAGTTCACAGTTCACAGTTCACAGTTCACAGTTCACAGTTCACAGTTCACAGTTCACAGTTCACAGTTCACAGTTCACAGTTCACAGTTCACAGTTCACAGTTCACAGTTCACAGTTCACAGTTCACAGTTCACAGTTCACAGTTCACAGTTCACAGTTCACAGTTCACAGTTCACAGTTCACAGTTCACAGTTCACACTTCACACTTCACAGTTCACAGTTCACAATCCGCCGTTCACAGTTCACAATTTGCAGTGCACACTTCAAAGTTCACAGCTCGCAGTTCACAGTTCACAGTTCACACTTCACAGTTCACAGTTCACAGTTCACTGTTCACAAATCGCAGTTCACAGTTCACAGTTCACACTTCACAATTCACAGTTCACAGTTCACAGTTCACACTTCACACTTCACACTTCACACTTCACACTTCACACTTCACACTTCACACTTCACAGTTCACAGTTCACAGTTCACAGTTCACAGTGCACCGTTCTTAGTTCACAGTTCACAGTTCACTGTTCACTGTTCACAGTTCACAGTTCACAGTTCACAGTTCACAGTTCACAGTTCACAGTTCACAGTTCACAGTTCACAGTTCACAGTTCACAGTTCACAGTTCACAGTTCACAGTTCACAGTTCACAATTCACAGTTCACAGTTCACAGTTCACAGTTCACAGTTCACAGTTCACAGATCACAGATCACAGATCACAGATCACAGTTCACAGTTCACAGTTCACAGTTCACAGTTCACACTTCACACTTCACACTTCACACTTCACACTTCACACTTCACACTTCACACTTCACACTTCACACTTCACACTTCACACTTCACACTTCACACTTCACACTTCACACTTCACACTTCACACTTCACACTTCACACTTCACAGTTCACAGTTAACAGTTCACAGTTCACAGTTCACTGTTCACAAATCGCAGTTCACAGTTCACAGTTCACACTTCACAGTTCACAGTTCACAGTTCACAGTTCACAGTTCACAGTTCACAGTTCACTGTTCACAAATCGCAGTTCACAGTTCACAGTTCACAGTTCACAGTTCACAGTTCACAGTTCACAGTTCACAGTTCACAGTTCACAGTTCACAGTTCACAGTTCACAGTTCACAGTTCACAGTTCACAGTTCACAGTTCACAGTTCACAGTTCACAGTTCACAGTTCACAGTTCACAGTTCACAGTTCACAGTTCACAGTTCACAGTTCACAGTTCACAGTTCACAGTTCACAGTTCACAGTTCACAGTTCACAGTTCACAGTTCACAGTTCACAGTTCACAGTTCACAGTTCACAGTTCACAGTTCACAGTTCACAGTTCACAGTTCACAGTTCACAGTTCACAGTTCACAGTTCACAGTTCACAGTTCACAGTTCACAGTTCACAGTTCACAGTTCACAGTTCACAGTTCACAGTTCACAGTTCACAGTTCACAGTTCACAGTTCACAGTTCACAGTTCACAGTTCACAGTTCACAGTTCACAGTTCACAGTTCACAGTTCACAGTTCACAGTTCACAGTTCACAGTTCACAGTTCACAGTTCACAGTTCACAGTTCACAGTTCACAGTTCACAGTTCACAGTTCACAGTTCACAGTTCACAGTTCACAGTTCACAGTTCACAGTTCACAGTTCACAGTTCACAGTTCACAGTTCACAGTTCACAGTTCACAGTTCACAGTTCACAGTTCACAGTTCACAGTTCACAGTTCACAGTTCACAGTTCACAGTTCACAGTTCACAGTTCACAGTTCACAGTTCACAGTTCACAGTTCACAGTTCACAGTTCACAGTTCACAGTTCACAGTTCACAGTTCACAGTTCACAGTTCACAGTTCACAGTTCACAGTTCACAGTTCACAGTTCACAGTTCACAGTTCACAGTTCACAGTTCACACTTCACAGTCCACGGGTTCACAGTTCACAGTGCACACTTCTTAGTTCGCAGCTCACAGTTCCCAGTTCACAGCTCACAGTTCCCAGTTCACAGTTAACAGTTCACAGTTCACAGTTCACAGTTCACAGTTCACAGTTCACAGTTCACAGTTCACAGTTCACAGTTCACAGTTCACAGTTCACAGTTCACAGTTCACAGTTCACAGTTCACAGTTCACAGTTCACAGTTCACAGTTCACAGTTCACAGTTCACAGTTCACAGTTCACAGTTCACAGTTCACAGTTCACAGTTCACAGTTCACAGTTCACAGTTCACAGTTCACAGTTCACAGTTCACAGTTCACAGTTCACAGTTCACAGTTCACAGTTCACAGTTCACAGTTCACAGTTCACAGTTCACAGTTCACAGTTCACAGTTCACAGTTCACACTTCACAGTCCACAGTTCACAGTTCACAGTGCACCCTTCTTAGTTCACAGCTCACAGTTCCCAGTTCACAGTTAACAGTTCACAGTTCACAATCCGCCGTTCACAGTTCACAATTTGCAGTGCACACTTCAAAGTTCACAGTTCACAGTTCACAGTGCACCGTTCTTAGTTCACAGCTCACAGTTCCCAGTTCACAGTTCATAGTTCACAGTTCACAGTTCACAGTTCACAGTTCACAGTTCACAGTTCACAGTTCACAGTTCACAGTTCACAGTTCACAGTTCACAGTTCACAGTTCACAGTTCACAGTTCACAGTTCAACAGTTCACAGTTCACAGTTCACAGTTCACAGTTCACAGTTCACAGTTCACAGTTCACAGTTCACAGTTCACAGTTCACAGTTCACAGTTCACAGTTCACAGTTCACAGTTCACAGTTCACAGTTCACAGTTCACAGTTCACAGTTCACAGTTCACAGTTCACAGTTCACAGTTCACAGTTCACAGTTCACAGTTCACAGTTCACAGTTCACAGTTCACAGTTCACAGTTCACAAGTTCACAGTTCACAGTTCACAGTTCACAGTTCACAGTTCACAGTTCACAGTTCACAGTTCACAGTTCACAGTTCACAGTTCACAGTTCACAGTTCACAGTTCACAGTTCACAGTTCACAGTTCACAGTTCACAGTTCACAGTTCACAGTTCACAGTTCACAGTTCACAGTTCACAGTTCACACTTCACACTTCACAGTTCACAGTTCACAATCCGCCGTTCACAGTTCACAATTTGCAGTGCACACTTCAAAGTTCACAGCTCGCAGTTCACAGTTCACAGTTCACACTTCACAGTTCACAGTTCACAGTTCACTGTTCACAAATCGCAGTTCACAGTTCACAGTTCACACTTCACAATTCACAGTTCACAGTTCACAGTTCACACTTCACACTTCACACTTCACACTTCACACTTCACACTTCACACTTCACACTTCACAGTTTCACAGTTCACAGTTCACAGTTCACAGTGCACCGTTCTTAGTTCACAGTTCACAGTTCACTGTTCACTGTTCACAGTTCACAGTTCACAGTTCACAGTTCACAGTTCACAGTTCACAGTTCACAGTTCACAGTTCACAGTTCACAGTTCACAGTTCACAGTTCACAGTTCACAGTTCACAGTTCACAGTTCACAGTTCACAGTTCACAGTTCACAGTTCACAGTTCACAGTTCACAGTTCACAGTTCACAGTTCACAGTTCACAGTTCACAGTTCACATTCACAGTTCACAGTTCACAGTTCACAGTTCACAGTTCACACTTCACACTTTCACACTTCACACTTCACACTTCACACTTCACACTTCACACTTCACACTTCACACTTCACACTTCACACTTCACACTTCACACTTCACACTTCACACTTCACACTTCACACTTCACACTTCACACTTCACACTTCACACTTCACACTTCACACTTCACACTTCACACTTCACACTTCACACTTCACACTTCACACTTCACACTTCACACTTCACACTTCACACTTCACAGTTCACAGTTCACAGTTCACAGTTCACAGTTCACAGTTCACTGTTCACAAATCGCAGTTCACAGTTCACAGTTCACACTTCACAGTTCACAGTTCACAGTTCACAGTTCACAGTTCACAGTTCACAGTTCACAGTTCACAGTTCACTGTTCACAAATCGCAGTTCACAGTTCACAGTTCACAGTTCACAGTTCACAGGTTCACAGTTCACAGTTCACAGTTCACAGTTCACACTTCACAGTTCACAGTTCACAGTTCACAGTTCACAGTTCACAGTTCACAGTTCACAGTTCACAGTTCACAGTTCACAGTTCACAGTTCACAGTTCACAGTTCACAGTTCACAGTTCACAGTTCACAGTTCACAGTTCACAGTTCACAGTTCACAGTTCACAGTTCACAGTTCACAGTTCACAGTTCACAGTTCACAGTTCACAGTTCACAGTTCACAGTACACAGTTCACAGTTCACAGTTCACAGTTCACAGTTCACAGTTCACTCAGTTCACAGTTCACAGTTCACAGTTCACAGTTCACAGTTCACAGTTCACAGTTCACAGTTCACAGTTCACAGTTCACAGTTCACAGTTCACAGTTCACAGTTCACAGTTCACAGTTCACAGTTCACAGTTCACAGTTCACAGTTCACAGTTCACAGTTCACAGTTCACAGTTCACAGTTCACAGTTCACAGTTCACAGTTCACAGTTCACAGTTCACAGTTCACAGTTCACAGTTCACAGTTCACAGTTCACAGTTCACAGTTCACAGTTCACAGTTCACAGTTCACAGTTCACAGTTCACAGTTCACAGTTCACAGTTCACAGTTCACAGTTCACAGTTCACAGTTCACAGTTCACACTTCACAGTCCACGGTTCACAGTTCACAGTGCACACTTCTTAGTTCGCAGTGCACACTTTCTTAGTTCGCAGCTCACAGTTCCCAGTTCACAGCTCACAGTTCACAGTTCACAGTTCACAGTTCACAGTTCACAGTTCACAGTTCACAGTTCACAGTTCACAGTTCACAGTTCACAGTTCACAGTTCACAGTTCACAGTTCACAGTTCACAGTTCACAGTTCACAGTTCACAGTTCACAGTTCACAGTTCACAGTTCACAGTTCACAGTTCACAGTTCACAGTTCACAGTTCACAGTTCACAGTTCACAGTTCACAGTTCACAGTTTCACAGTTCACAGTTCACAGTTCACAGTTCATAGTTCACAGTTCACAGTTCACAGTTCACAGTTCACAGTTCACAGTTCACAGTTCACAGTTCACAGTTCACAGTTCACAGTTCACAGTTCACAGTTCACAGTACACAGTTCACAGTTCACAGTTCACAGTTTCACAGTTCACAGTTCACAGTTCACAGTTCACAGTTCACAGTTCACAGTTCACAGTTCACAGTTCACAGTTCACAGTTCACAGTTCACAGTTCACAGTTCACAGTTCACAGTTCACAGTTCACAGTTCACAGTTCACAGTTCACAGTTCACAGTTCACAGTTCACAGTTCACAGTTCACAGTTCACAGTTCACAGTTCACAGTTCACAGTTCACAGTTCACAGTTCACAGTTCACAGTTCACAGTTCACAGTTCACAGTTCACAGTTCACAGTTCACAGTTCACAGTTCACAGTTCACAGTTCACAGTTCACAGTTCACAGTTCACAGTTCACAGTTCACAGTTCACAGTTCACAGTTCACAGTTCACAGTTCACAGTTCACAGTTCACAGTTCACAGTTCACAGTTCACAGTTCACAGTTCACAGTTCACAGTTCACAGTTCACAGTTCACAGTTCACAGTTCACAGTTCACACTTCACACTTCACACTTCACACTTCACACTTCACACTTCACACTTCACACTTCACACTTCACACTTCACACTTCACACTTCACACTTCACACTTCACACTTCACACTTCACACTTCACACTTCACACTTCACACTTCACACTTCACACTTCACACTTCACACTTCACACTTCACACTTCACACTTCACACTTCACACTTCACACTTCACACTTCACACTTCACACTTCACACTTCACACTTCACACTTCACACTTCACACTTCACACTTCACACTTCACACTTCACACTTCACACTTCACACTTCACACTTCACACTTCACACTTCACACTTCACACTTCACAGTTCACAGTTCACAGTTCACACTTCACAGTCCACGGTTCACAGTTCACAGTGCACCCTTCTTAGTTCACAGCTCACAGTTCCCAGTTCACAGCTCACAGTTCCCAGTTCACAGTTAACAGTTCACAGTTCACAATCCGCCGTTCACAGTTCACAATTTGCAGTGCACACTTCAAAGTTCACAGTTCACAGTTCACAGTGCACCGTTCTTAGTTCACAGCTCACAGTTCCCAGTTCACAGTTCACAGTTCACAGTTCACAGTTCACAGTTCACAGTTCACAGTTCACAGTTCACAGTTCACAGTTCACAGTTCACAGTTCACAGTTCACAGTTCACAGTTCACAGTTCACAGTTCACAGTTCACAGTTCACAGTTCACAGTTCACAGTTCACAGTTCACAGTTCACAGTTCACAGTTCACAGTTCACAGTTCACAGTTCACAGTTCACAGTTCACAGTTCACAGTTCACAGTTCACAGTTCACAGTTCACAGTTCACAGTTCACAGTTCACAGTTCACAGTTCACAGTTCACAGTTCACAGTTCACAGTTCACAGTTCACAGTTCACAGTTCACAGTTCACAGTTCACAGTTCACAGTTCACAGTTCACAGTTCACAGTTCACAGTTCACAGTTCACAGTTCACAGTTCACAGTTCACAGTTCACAGTTCACAGTTCACAGTTCACAGTTCACAGTTCACAGTTCACAGTTCACAGTTCACAGTTCACAGTTCACAGTTCACAGTTCACAGTTCACAGTTCACAGTTCACAGTTCACAGTTCACAGTTCACAGTTCACAGTTCACAGTTCACAGTTCACAGTTCACAGTTCACAGTTCACAGTTCACAGTTCACAGTTCACAGTTCACAGTTCACAGTTCACAGTTCACAGTTCACAGTTCACAGTTCACAGTTCACAGTTCACAGTTCACAGTTCACAGTTCACAGTTCACAGTTCACAGTTCACAGTTCACAGTTCACAGTTCACAGTTCACAGTTCACAGTTCACAGTTCACAGTTCACAGTTCACAGTTCACAGTTCACAGTTCACAGTTCACAGTTCACAGTTCACAGTTCACAGTTCACAGTTCACAGTTCACAGTTCACAGTTCACAGTTCACAGTTCACAGTTCACAGTTCACAGTTCACAGTTCACAGTTCACAGTTCACAGTTCACAGTTCACAGTTCACAGTTCACAGTGCACCCTTCTTAGTTCACAGCTCACAGTTCCCAGTTCACAATCCGCCGTTCACAGTTCACAATTTGCAGTGCACACTTCAAAGTTCACAGTTCACAGTGCACCGTTCTTAGTTCACAGCTCACAGTTCCCAGTTCACAGTTCACAGTTCACAGTTCACAGTTCACAGTTCACAGTTCACAGTTCACAGTTCACAGTTCACAGTTCACAGTTCACAGTTCACAGTTCACAGTTCACAGTTCACAGTTCACAGTTCACAGTTCACAGTTCACAGTTCACAGTTCACAGTTCACAGTTCACAGTTCACAGTTCACAGTTCACAGTTCACAGTTCACAGTTCACAGTTCACAGTTCACAGTTCACAGTTCACAGTTCACAGTTCACAGTTCACAGTTCACAGTTCACAGTTCACAGTTCACAGTTCACAGTTCACAGTTCACAGTTCACAGTTCACAGTTCACAGTTCACAGTTCACAGTTCACAGTTCACAGTTCACAGTTCACAGTTCACAGTTCACAGTTCACAGTTCACAGTTCACAGTTCACAGTTCACAGTTCACAGTTCACAGTTCACAGTTCACAGTTCACAGTTCACAGTTCACAGTTCACAGTTCACAGTTCACAGTTCACAGTTCACAGTTCACAGTTCACAGTTCACAGTTCACAGTTCACAGTTCACAGTTCACAGTTCACAGTTCACAGTTCACAGTTCACAGTTCACAGTTCACAGTTCACAGTTCACAGTTCACAGTTCACAGTTCACAGTTCACAGTTCACAGTTCACAGTTCACAGTTCACAGTTCACAGTTCACAGTTCACAGTTCACAGTTCACAGTTCACAGTTCACAGTTCACAGTTCACAGTTCACAGTTCACAGTTCACAGTTCACAGTTCACAGTTCACAGTTCACAGTCACAGTTCACAGTTCACAGTTCACAGTTCACAGTTCACAGTTCACAGTTCACAGTTCACAGTTCACAGTTCACAGTTCACAGTTCACAGTTCACAGTTCACAGTTCACAGTTCACAGTTCACAGTTCACAGTTCACAGTTCACAGTTCACAGTTCACAGTTCACAGTTCACAGTTCACAGTTCACAGTTCACAGTTCACAGTTCACAGTTCACAGTTCACAGTTCACAGTTCACAGTTCACAGTTCACAGTTCACAGTTCACAGTTCACAGTTCACAGTTCACAGTTCACAGTTCACAGTTCACAGTTCACAGTTCACAGTTCACAGTTCACAGTTCACAGTTCACAGTTCACAGTTCACAGTTCACAGTTCACAGTTCACAGTTCACAGTTCACAGTTCACAGTTCACAGTTCACAGTTCACAGTTCACAGTTCACAGTTCACAGTTCACAGTTCACAGTTCACAGTTCACAGTTCACAGTTCACAGTTCACAGTTCACAGTTCACAGTTCACAGTTCACAGTTCACAGTTCACAGTTCACAGTTCACAGTTCACAGTTCACAGTTCACAGTTCACAGTTCACAGTTCACAGTTCACAGTTCACAGTTCACAGTTCACAGTTCACAGTTCACAGTTCACAGTTCACAGTTCACAGTTCACAGTTCACAGTTCACAGTTCACAGTTCACAGTTCACAGTTCACAGTTCACAGTTCACAGTTCACAGTTCACAGTTCACAGTTCACAGTTCACAGTTCACAGTTCACAGTTCACAGTTCACAGTTCACAGTTCACAGTTCACAGTTCACAGTTCACAGTTCACAGTTCACAGTTCACAGTTCACAGTTCACAGTTCACAGTTCACAGTTCACAGTTCACAGTTCACAGTTCACAGTTCACAGTTCACAGTTCACAGTTCACAGTTCACAGTTCACAGTCACAGTTCACAGTTCACAGTTCACAGTTCACAGTTCACAGTTCACAGTTCACAGTTCACAGTTCACAGTTCACAGTTCACAGTTCACAGTTCACAGTTCACAGTTCACAGTTCACAGTTCACAGTTCACAGTTCACAGTTCACAGTTCACAGTTCACAGTTCACAGTTCACAGTTCACAGTTCACAGTTCACAGTTCACAGTTCACAGTTCACAGTTCACAGTTCACAGTTCACAGTTCACAGTTCACAGTTCACAGTTCACAGTTCACAGTTCACAGTTCACAGTTCACAGTTCACAGTTCACAGTTCACAGTTCACAGTCCACATTTCACAGTTCACAGTGCACCCTTCTTAGTTCACAGCTCACAGTTCACAGTTCACGCTTCACAGTTCACACTTCACAGTTCACAGTGCACCGTTCTTAGTTCACAGCTCACAGTTCACAGTTCACAGTTCACAGTTAAGAGTTCACAGTTCACAATCCGCCGTTCACAGTTCACAATTTGCAGTGCACACTTCAAAGTTCACAGCTCGCAGTTCACAGTTCACAGTTCACAGTTCACAGTTCACAGTTCACAGTTCACAGTTCACAGTTCACAGTTCACAGTTCACAGTTCACAGTTCACAGTTCACAGTTCACAGTTCACAGTTCACAGTTCACATTTCACAGTTCACAGTTCACAGTTCACAGTTCACAGTTCACAGTTCACAGTTCACAGTTCACAGTTCACAGTTCACAGTTCACAGTTCACAGTTCACAGTTCACAGTTCACAGTTCACAGTTCACAGTTCACAGTTCACAGTTCACTTTTCACAGTTCACAGTTCACAGTTCACAGTTCACAGTTCCCAGTTCACAGTTCACAAATCGCAGTTCACATTTCACAGTTCACAGTTCACAGTTCACAGTTCACATTTCACAGATCACAGTTCACAGTTCACAGTTCACAGTTCACAGTTCACAGTTCACAGTTCACAGTTCACAGTTCACAGTTCACAGTTCACAGTTCACAGTTCACAGTTCACAGTTCACAGTTCACAGTTCACAGTTCACAGTTCACAGTTCACAGTTCACAGTTCACAGTTCACAGTTCACAGTTCACAGTTCACAGTGCACCCTTCTTAGTTCACAGCTCACAGTTCCCAGTTCACAGTGAACAGTTCACAGTTCACAATCCGCCGTTCACAGTTCACAATTTGCAGTGCACACTTCAAAGTTCACAGCTCGCAGTTCACAGTTCACAGTTCACAGTTCACAGTTCACAGTTCACAGTTCACAGTTCACAGTTCACAGTTCACAGTTCACAGTTCACAGTTCACAGTTCACAGTTCACAGTTCACAGTTCACAGTTCACAGTTCACAGTTCACAGTTCACAGTTCACAGTTCACAGTTCACAGTTCACAGTTCACAGTTCACAGTCCACAGTTCACAGTTCACAGTTCACAGTGCACCCTTCTTAGTTCACAGCTCACAGTTCCCAGTTCACAGTTAACAGTTCACAGTTCACAATCCGCCGTTCACAGTTCACAATTTGCAGTGCACACTTCAAAGTTCACAGCTCGCAGTTTACAGTTCACAGTTCACAGTTCACAGTTCACAGTTCACAGTTCACAGTTCACAGTTCACAGTTCACAGTTCACAGTTCACAGTTCACAGGTCACAGTTCACAGGTCACAGTTCACAGTTCACAGTTCACAGTTCACAGTTCACAGTTCACAGTTCACAGTTCACAGTTCACAGTTCACAGTTCACAGTTCACAGTTCACAGTTCACAGTTCACAGTTCACAGTTCACAGTTCACAGTTCACAGTTCACAGTTCACAGTTCACAGTTCACAGTTCACAGTTCACAGTTCACAGTTCACAGTTCACAGTTCACAGTTCACAGTTCACAGTTCACAGTTCACAGTTCACAGTTCACAGTTCACAGTTCACAGTTCACAGTTCACAGTTCACAGTTCACAGTTCACAGTTCACAGTTCACAGTTCACAGTTCACAGTTCACAGTTCACAGTTCACAGTTCACAGTTCACAGTTCACAGTTCACAGTTCACAGTTCACAGTTCACAGTTCACAGTTCACAGTTCACAGTTCACAGTTCACAGTTCACAGTTCACAGTTCACAGTTCACAGTTCACAGTTCACAGTTCACAGTTCACAGTTCACAGTTCACAGTTCACAGTTCACAGTTCACAGTTCACAGTTCACAGTTCACAGTTCACAGTTCACAGTTCACAGTTCACAGTTCACAGTTCACAGTTCACAGTTCACAGTTCACAGTTCACAGTTCACAGTTCACAGTTCACAGTTCACAGTTCACAGTTCACAGTTCACAGTTCACAGTTCACAGTCACAGTTCACAGTTCACAGTTCACAGTTCACAGTTCACAGTTCACAGTTCACAGTTCACAGTTCACAGTTCACAGTTCACAGTTCACAGTTCACAGTTCACAGTTCACAGTTCACAGTTCACAGTTCACAGTTCACAGTTCACAGTTCACAGTTCACAGTTCACAGTTCACAGTTCACAGTTCACAGTTCACAGTTCACAGTTCACAGTTCACAGTTCACAGTTCACAGTTCACAGTTCACAGTTCACAGTTCACAGTTCACAGTTCACAGTTCACAGTTCACAGTTCACAGTCCACAGTTCACAGTTCACAGTTCACAGTGCACCCTTCTTAGTTCACAGCTCACAGTTCCCAGTTCACAGTTAACAGTTCACAGTTCACAATCCGCCGTTCACAGTTCACAATTTGCAGTGCACACTTCAAAGTTCACAGCTCGCAGTTTACAGTTCACAGTTCACAGTTCACAGTTCACAGTTCACAGTTCACAGTTCACAGTTCACAGTTCACAGTTCACAGTTCACAGGTCACAGTTCACAGGTCACAGTTCACAGTTCACAGTTCACAGTTCACAGTTCACAGTTCACAGTTCACAGTTCACAGTTCACAGTTCACAGTTCACAGTTCACAGTTCACAGTTCACAGTTCACAGTTCACAGTTCACAGTTCACAGTTCACAGTTCACAGTTCACAGTTCACAGTTCACAGTTCACAGTTCACAGTTCACAGTTCACAGTTCACAGTTCACAGTTCACAGTTCACAGTTCACAGTTCACAGTTCACAGTTCACAGTTCACAGTTCACAGTTCACAGTTCACAGTTCACAGTGCACCCTTCTTAGTTCACAGCTCACAGTTCCCAGTTCACAGTGAACAGTTCACAGTTCACAATCCGCCGTTCACAGTTCACAATTTGCAGTGCACACTTCAAAGTTCACAGCTCGCAGTTCACAGTTCACAGTTCACAGTTCACAGTTCACAGTTCACAGTTCACAGTTCACAGTTCACAGTTCACAGTTCACAGTTCACAGTTCACAGTTCACAGTTCACAGTTCACAGTTCACAGTTCACAGTTCACAGTTCACAGTTCACAGTTCACAGTTCACAGTTCACAGTTCACAGTTCACAGTTCACAGTTCACAGTTCACAGTTCACAGTTCACAGTTTACAGTTCACAGTTCACAGTTCACAGTTCACAGTTCACAGTTCACAGTTCACAGTTCACAGTGCACCCTTCTTAGTTCACAGCTCACAGTTCCCAGTTCACAGTTAACAGTTCACAGTTCACAATCCGCCGTTCACAGTTCACAATTTGCAGTGCACACTTCAAAGTTCACAGCTCGCAGTTTACAGTTCACAGTTCACAGTTCACAGTTCACAGTTCACATTTCACAGTTCACAGTTCACAGTTCACAGTTCACAGTTCACAGTTCACAGTTCACAGTTCACAGTTCACAGTTCACAGTTCACAGTTCACAGTTCACAGTTCACAGTTCACTGTTCACAGTTCACAGTTCACAGTTCACAGTTCACAGTTCACTGTTCACAGTTCACAGTTCACAGTTCACAGTTCACTGTTCACAGTTCACAGTTCACAGTTCACAGTTCACAGTTCACAGTTCACAGTTCACAGTTCACAGTTCACAGTTCACAGTTCACAGTTCACAGTTCACAGTTCACAGTTCACAGTTCACAGTTCACAGTTCACAGTTCACAGTTCACAGTTCACAGTTCACAGTTCACAGTTCACAGTTCACAGTTCACAGTTCACAGTTCACAGTTCACAGTTCACAGTTCACAGTTCACAGTTCACAGTTCACAGTTCACAGTTCACAGTTCACAGTTCACAGTTCACAGTTCACAGTTCACAGTTCACAGTTCACAGTTCACAGTTCACAGTTCACAGTTCACAGTTCACAGTTCACAGTTCACAGTTCACAGTTCACAGTTCACAGTTCACAGTTCACAGTTCACAGTTCACAGTTCACAGTTCACAGTTCACAGTTCACAGTTCACAGTTCACAGTTCACAGTTCACAGTTCACAGTTCACAGTTCACAGTTCACAGTTCACAGTTCACAGTTCACAGTGCACCCTTCTTAGTTCACAGCTCACAGTTCCCAGTTCACAGTGAACAGTTCACAGTTCACAATCCGCCGTTCACAGTTCACAATTTGCAGTGCACACTTCAAAGTTCACAGCTCGCAGTTCACAGTTCACAGTTCACAGTTCACAGTTCACAGTTCACAGTTCACAGTTCACAGTTCACAGTTCACAGTTCACAGTTCACAGTTCACAGTTCACAGTTCACAGTTCACAGTTCACAGTTCACAGTTCACAGTTCACAGTTCACAGTTCACAGTTCACAGTTCACAGTTCACAGTTCACAGTTCACAGTTCACAGTTCACAGTTCACAGTTCACAGTTTACAGTTCACAGTTCACAGTTCACAGTTCACAGTTCACAGTTCACAGTTCACAGTTCACAGTGCACCCTTCTTAGTTCACAGCTCACAGTTCCCAGTTCACAGTTAACAGTTCACAGTTCACAATCCGCCGTTCACAGTTCACAATTTGCAGTGCACACTTCAAAGTTCACAGCTCGCAGTTTACAGTTCACAGTTCACAGTTCACAGTTCACAGTTCACATTTCACAGTTCACAGTTCACAGTTCACAGTTCACATTTCACAGTTCACAGTTCACAGTTCACAGTTCACAGTTCACAGTTCACAGTTCACAGTTCACAGTTCACAGTTCACAGTTCACAGTTCACAGTTCACAGTTCACTGTTCACAGTTCACAGTTCACAGTTCACAGTTCACTGTTCACAGTTCACAGTTCACAGTTCACAGTTCACTGTTCACAGTTCACAGTTCACAGTTCACAGTTCACAGTTCACAGTTCACAGTTCACAGTTCACAGTTCACAGTTCACAGTTCACAGTTCACAGTTCACAGTTCACAGTTCACAGTTCACAGTTCACAGTTCACAGTTCACAGTTCACAGTTCACAGTTCACAGTTCACAGTTCACAGTTCACAGTTCACAGTTCACAGTTCACAGTTCACAGTTCACAGTTCACAGTTCACAGTTCACAGTTCACAGTTCACAGTTCACAGTTCACAGTTCACAGTTCACAGTTCACAGTTCACAGTTCACAGTTCACAGTTCACAGTTCACAGTTCACAGTTCACAGTTCACAGTTCACAGTTCACAGTTCACAGTTCACAGTTCACAGTTCACAGTTCACAGTTCACAGTTCACAGTTCACAGTTCACAGTTCACAGTTCACAGTTCACAGTTCACAGTTCACAGTTCACAGTTCACAGTTCACAGTTCACAGTTCACAGTTCACAGTTCACAGTTCACAGTTCACAGTTCACAGTTCACAGTTCACAGTTCACAGTTCACAGTTCACAGTTCACAGTTCACAGTTCACAGTTCACAGTTCACAGTTCACAGTTCACAGTTCACAGTTCACAGTTCACAGTTCACAGTTCACAGTTCACAGTTCACAGTTCACAGTTCACAGTTCACAGTTCACAGTTCACAGTTCACAGTTCACAGTTCACAGTTCACAGTTCACAGTTCACAGTTCACAGTTCACAGTTCACAGTTCACAGTTCAGAGTTCACAGTTCACAGTTCACAGTTCACAGTTCACAGTTCACAGTTCACAGTTCACAGTTCACAGTTCACAGTTCACAGTTCACAGTTCACAGTTCACAGTTCACAGTTCACAGTTCACAGTTCACAGTTCACAGTTCACAGTTCACAGTTCACAGTTCACAGTTCACAGTTCACAGTTCACAGTTCACAGTTCACAGTTCACAGTTCACAGTTCACAGTTCACAGTTCACAGTTCACAGTTCACAGTTCACAGTTCACAGTTCACAGTTCACAGTTCACAGTTCACAGTTCACAGTTCACAGTTCACAGTTCACAGTTCACAGTTCACAGTTCACAGTTCACAGTTCACAGTTCACAGTTCACAGTTCACAGTTCACAGTTCACAGTTCACAGTTCACAGTTCACAGTTCACAGTTCACAGTTCACAGTTCACAGTTCACAGTTCACAGTTCACAGTTCACAGTTCACAGTTCACAGTTCACAGTTCACAGTTCACAGTTCACAGTTCACAGTTCACAGTTCACAGTTCACAGTTCACAGTTCACAGTTCACAGTTCACAGTTCACAGTTCACAGTTCACAGTTCACAGTTCACAGTTCACAGTTCACAGTTCACAGTTCACAGTTCACAGTTCACAGTTCACAGTTCACAGTTCACAGTTCACAGTTCACAGTTCACAGTTCACAGTTCACAGTTCACAGTTCACAGTTCACAGTTCACAGTTCACAGTTCACAGTTCACAGTTCACAGTTCACAGTTCACAGTTCACAGTTCACAGTTCACAGTTCACAGTTCACAGTTCACAGTTCACAGTTCACAGTTCACAGTTCACAGTTCACAGTTCACAGTTCACAGTTCACAGTTCACAGTTCACAGTTCACAGTTCACAGTTCACAGTTCACAGTTCACAGTTCACAGTTCACAGTTCACAGTTCACAGTTCACAGTTCACAGTTCACAGTTCACAGTTCACAGTTCACAGTTCACAGTTCACAGTTCACAGTTCACAGTTCACAGTTCACAGTTCACAGTTCACAGTTCACAGTTCACAGTTCACAGTTCACAGTTCACAGTTCACAGTTCACAGTTCACAGTTCACAGTTCACAGATCACAGTTCACAGTTCACAGTTCACAGTTCACAGTTCACAGTTCACAGATGACAGTTCACAGTTCACAGTTCACACTTCACAGTTCACAGTTCACAATCCGCCGTTCACAGTTCACAATTTGCAGTGCACACTTCAAAGTTCACAGCTCGCAGTTCACAGTTCACAGTTCACACTTCACAGTTCACAGTTCACAGTTCACTGTTCACAAATCGCAGTTCACAGTTCACAGTTCACACTTCACAGTTCACAGTTCACAGTTCACAGTTCACAGTTCACAGTTCACAGATCACAGTTCACAGATCACAGTTCACAGTTCACAGTTCACAGTTCACAGTTCACAGTTCACAGTTCACAGTTCACAGTTCACAGTTCACAGTTCACAGTTCACAGTTCACAGTTCACAGTTCACAGTTCACAGTTCACAGTTCACAGTTCACAGTTCACAGTTCACAGTTCACAGTTCACAGTTCACAGTTCACAGTTCACAGTTCACAGTTCACAGTTCACAGTTCACAGTTCACAGTTCACAGTTCACAGTTCACAGTTCACAGTTCACAGTTCACAGTTCACAGTTCACAGTTCACAGTTCACAGTTCACAGTTCACAGTTCACAGTTCACAGTTCACAGTTCACAGTTCACAGTTCACAGTTCACAGTTCACAGTTCACAGTTCACAGTTCACAGTTCACAGTTCACAGTTCACAGTTCACAGTTCACAGTTCACAGTTCACAGTTCACAGTTCACAGTTCACAGTTCACAGTTCACAGTTCACAGTTCACAGTTCACAGTTCACAGTTCACAGTTCACAGTTCACAGTTCACAGTTCACAGTTCACAGTTCACAGTTCACAGTTCACAGTTCACAGTTCACAGTTCACAGTTCACAGTTCACAGTTCACAGTTCACAGTTCACAGTTCACAGTTCACAGTTCACAGTTCACAGTTCACAGTTCACAGTTCACAGTGCACAGTTCACAGTTCACAGTTCACAGTTCACAGTTCACAGTTCACAGTTCACAGTTCACAGTTCACAGTTCACAGTTCACAGTTCACAGATCACAGTTCACAGTTCACAGTTCACAGTTCACAGTTCACAGTTCACAGTTCACAGTTCACAGTTCACAGTTCACAGTTCACAGTTCACAGTTCACAGTTCACAGTTCACAGTTCACAGTTCACAGTTCACAGTTCACAGTTCACAGTTCACAGTTCACAGTTCACAGTTCACAGTTCACAGTTCACAGTTCACAGTTCACAGTTCACAGTTCACAGTTCACAGTTCACAGTTCACAGTTCACAGTTCACAGTTCACAGTTCACAGTTCACAGTTCACAGTTCACAGTTCACAGTTCACAGTTCACAGTTCACAGTTCACAGTTCACAGTTCACAGTTCACAGTTCACAGTTCACAGTTCACAGTTCACAGTTCACAGTTCACAGTTCACAGTTCACAGTTCACAGTTCACACTTCACAGTTCACAGTTCACAATCCGCCGTTCACAGTTCACAATTTGCAGTGCACACTTCAAAGTTCACAGCTCGCAGTTCACAGTTCACAGTTCACACTTCACAGTTCACAGTTCACAGTTCACTGTTCACAAATCGCAGTTCACAGTTCACAGTTCACACTTCACAGTTCACAGTTCACAGTTCACAGTTCACAGTTCACAGTTCACAGATCACAGTTCACAGATCACAGTTCACAGTTCACAGTTCACAGTTCACAGTTCACAGTTCACAGTTCACAGTTCACAGTTCACAGTTCACAGTTCACAGTTCACAGTCCACAGTTCACAGTTCACAGTTCACAGTTCACAGTTCACAGTTCACAGTTCACAGTTCACAGTTCACAGTTCACAGTTCACAGTTCACAGTTCACAGTTCACAGTTCACAGTTCACAGTTCACAGTTCACAGTTCACAGTTCACAGTTCACAGTTCACAGTTCACTGTTCACAAATCGCAGTTCACAGTTCACAGTTCACAGTTCACAGTTCACAGTTCACAGTTCACAGTTCACAGTTCACAGTTCACAGTTCACAGTTCACAGTTCACAGTTCACAGTTCACAGTTCACAGTTCACAGTTCACAGTTCACAGTTCACAGTTCACAGTTCACAGTTCACAGTTCACAGTTCACAGTTCACAGTTCACAGTTCACAGTTCACAGTTCACAGTTCACAGTTCACAGTTCACAATCCGCCGTTCACAGTTCACAATTTGCAGTGCACACTTCAAAGTTCACAGCTCGCAGTTCACAGTTCACAGTTCACACTTCACAGTTCACAGTTCACAGTTCACTGTTCACAAATCGCAGTTCACAGTTCACAGTTCACACTTCACAGTTCACAGTTCACAGTTCACAGTTCACAGTTCACAGTTCACAGATCACAGTTCACAGATCACAGTTCACAGTTCACAGTTCACAGTTCACAGTTCACAGTTCACAGTTCACAGTTCACAGTTCACAGTTCACAGTTCACAGTTCACAGTTCACAGTTCACAGTTCACAGTTCACAGTTCACAGTTCACAGTTCACAGTTCACAGTTCACAGTTCACAGTTCACAGTTCACAGTTCACAGTTCACAGTTCACAGTTCACAGTTCACAGTTCACAGTTCACAGTTCACAGTTCACAGTTCACAGTTCACAGTTCACAGTTCACAGTTCACAGTTCACAGTTCACAGTTCACAGTTCACAGTTCACAGTTCACAGTTCACAGTTCACAGTTCACAGTTCACAGTTCACAGTTCACAGTTCACAGTTCACAGTTCACAGTTCACAGTTCACAGTTCACAGTTCACAGTTCACAGTTCACAGTTCACAGTTCACAGTTCACAGTTCACAGTTCACAGTTCACAGTTCACAGTTCACAGTTCACAGTTCACAGTTCACAGTTCACAGTTCACAGTTCACAGTTCACAGTTCACAGTTCACAGTTCACAGTTCACAGTTCACAGTTCACAGTTCACAGTTCACAGTTCACAGTTCACAGTTCACAGTTCACAGTTCACAGTTCACAGTTCACAGTTCACAGATCACAGTTCACAGTTCACAGTTCACAGTTCACAGTTCACAGTTCACAGTTCACAGTTCACAGTTCACAGTTCACAGTTCACAGTTCACAGTTCACAGTTCACAGTTCACAGTTCACAGTTCACAGTTCACAGTTCACAGTTCACAGTTCACAGTTCACAGTTCACAGTTCACAGTTCACAGTTCACAGTTCACAGTTCACAGTTCACAGTTCACAGTTCACAGTTCACAGTTCACAGTTCACAGTTCACAGTTCACAGTTCACAGTTCACAGTTCACAGTTCACAGTTCACAGTTCACAGTTCACAGTTCACAGTTCACAGTTCACAGTTCACAGTTCACAGTTCACAGTTCACAGTTCACAGTTCACAGTTCACAGTTCACAGTTCACAGTTCACAGTTCACAGTTCACAGTTCACAGTTCACAGTTCACAGTTCACAGTTCACAGTTCACAGTTCACAGTTCACAGTTCACAGTTCACAGTTCACAGTTCACAGTTCACAGTTCACAGTTCACAGTTCACAGTTCACAGTTCACAGTTCACAGTTCACAGTTCACAGTTCACAGTTCACAGTTCACAGTTCACAGTTCACAGTTCACAGTTCACAGTTCACAGTTCACAGTTCACAGTTCACAGTTCACAGTTCACAGTTCACAGTTCACAGTTCACAGTTCACAGTTCACAGTTCACAGTTCACAGTTCACAGTTCACAGTTCACAGTTCACAGTTCACAGTTCACAGTTCACAGTTCACAGTTCACAGTTCACAGTTCACAGTTCACAGTTCACAGTTCACAGATCACAGTTCACAGTTCACAGTTCACAGTTCACAGTTCACAGTTCACAGTTCACACTTCACAGTTCACAGTTCACAATCCGCCGTTCACAGTTCACAATTTGCAGTGCACACTTCAAAGTTCACAGCTCGCAGTTCACAGTTCACAGTTCACACTTCACAGTTCACAGTTCACAGTTCACTGTTCACAAATCGCAGTTCACAGTTCACAGTTCACACTTCACAGTTCACAGTTCACAGTTCACAGTTCACAGTTCACAGTTCACAGTTCACAGATCACAGTTCACAGATCACAGTTCACAGTTCACAGTTCACAGTTCACAGTTCACAGTTCACAGTTCACAGTTCACAGTTCACAGTTCACAGTTCACAGTTCACAGTCCACAGTTCACAGTTCACAGTTCACAGTTCACAGTTCACAGTTCACAGTTCACAGTTCACAGTTCACAGTTCACAGTTCACAGTTCACAGTTCACAGTTCACAGTTCACAGTTCACAGTTCACAGTTCACAGTTCA
This sequence comes from Lasioglossum villosulum, assembly GCA_963971365.1. Classification (NCBI taxonomy): domain Eukaryota; kingdom Metazoa; phylum Arthropoda; class Insecta; order Hymenoptera; family Halictidae; genus Lasioglossum; species Lasioglossum villosulum. Next base: position 939,066 of record CAXARU010000144.1, on the reverse strand, counting down.
CAGTTCACAGTTCACAGTTCACAGTTCACAGTTCACTGTTCACAAATCGCAGTTCACAAATCGCAGTTCACAGTTCACAGTTCACAGTTCACAGTTCACAGTTCACAGTTCACAGTTCACAGTTCACAGTTCACAGTTCACAGTTCACAGTTCACAGTTCACAGTTCACAGTTCACAGTTCACAGTTCACAGTTCACAGTTCACAGTTCACAGTTCACAGTTCACAGTTCACAGTTCACAGTTCACAGTTCACAGTTCACAGTTCACAGTTCACAGTTCACAGTTCACAGTTCACAGTTCACAGTTCACAGTTCACAGTTCACAGTTCACAGTTCACAGTTCACAGTTCACAGTTCACAGTTCACAGTTCACAGTTCACAGTTCACAGTTCACAGTTCACAGTTCTCAGTTCTCAGTTCACACTTCACAGTTCACAGTTCACAGTGCACCCTTCTTAGTTCACAGCTCACAGTTCCCTGTTCACAGTTAACTGTTCACAGTTCACAATCCGCCGTTCACAGTTCACAATTTGCAGTGCACACTTCAAAGTTCACAGCTCGCAGTTCACAGTTCACAGTTCACAGTTCACAGTTCACAGTTCACAGTTCACAGTTCACAGTTCACAGTTCACAGTTCACAGTTCACAGTTCACAGTTCACAGTTCACAGTTCACAGTTCACAGTTCACAGTTCACAGTTCACAGTTCACAGTTCACAGTTCACAGTTCACAGTTCACAGTTCACAGTTCACAGTTCACAGTTCACAGTACACAGTTCACAGATCACAGTTCACAGTTCACAGTTCACAGTTCACAGTTCACAGTTCACAGTTCACAGTTCACAGTTCACAGTTCACAGTTCACAGTTCACACTTCACAGTCCACAGTTCACAGTTCACAGTGCACCTTTCTCAGTTCACAGCTCACAGTTTCCAGTTCACAGTTAACAGTTCACAGTTCACAATCCGCCGTTCACAGTTCACAGTTCACAGTGCACCCTTCTTAGTTCACAGCTCACAGTTCCCAGTTCACAGTTAACAGTTCACAGTTCACAATCCGCCGTTCACAGTTCACAATTTGCAGTGCACACTTCAAAGTTCACAGCTCGCAGTTTACAGTTCACAGTTCACAGTTCACAGTTCACAGTTCACATTTCACATTTCACAGTTCACAGTTCACAGTTCACAGTTCACAGTTCACAGTTCACAGTTCACAGTTCACAGTTCACAGTTCACAGTTCACAGTTCACAGTTCACAGTTCACAGTTCACAGTTCACAGTTCACAGTTCACTGTTCACAGTTCACTGTTCACAGTTCACAGTTCACAGTTCACAGTTCACAGTTCACAGTTCACAGTTCACAGTTCACAGTTCACAGTTCACAGTTCACAGTTCACAGTTCACAGTTCACAGTTCACAGTTCACAGTTCACAGTTCACAGTTCACAGTTCACAGTTCACAGTTCACAGTTCACAGTTCACAGTTCACAGTTCACAGTTCACAGTTCACAGTTCACAGTTCACAGTTCACAGTTCACAGTTCACAGTTCACAGTTCACAGTTCACAGTTCACAGTTCACAGTTCACAGTTCACAGTTCACAGTTCACAGTTCACAGTTCACAGTTCACAGTTCACAGTTCACAGTTCACAGTTCACAGTTCACAGTTCACAGTTCACAGTTCACAGTTCACAGTTCACAGTTCACAGTTCACAGTTCACAGTTCACAGTTCACAGTTCACAGTTCACAGTTCACAGTTCACAGTTCACAGTTCACAGTTCACAGTTCACAGTTCACAGTTCACAGTTCACAGTTCACAGTTCACAGTTCACAGTTCACAGTTCACAGTTCACAGTTCACAGTTCACAGTTCACAGTTCACAGTTCACAGTTCACAGTTCACAGTTCACAGTTCACAGTTCACAGTTCACAGTTCACAGTTCACAGTTCACAGTTCACAGTTCACAGTTCACAGTTCACAGTTCACAGTTCACAGTTCACAGATCACAGTTCACAGTTCACAGTTCACAGTTCACAGTTCACAGTTCACAGTTCACAGTTCACAGTTCACAGTTCACAGTTCACAGTTCACAGTTCACAGTTCACAGTTCACAGTTCACAGTTCACAGTTCACAGTTCACAGTTCACAGTTCACAGTTCACAGTTCACAGTTCACAGTTCACAGTTCACAGTTCACAGTTCACTGTTCACAGTTCACAGTTCACTGTTCACAAATCGCAGTTCACAGTTCACAAATCGCAGTTCACAGTTCACAGTTCACAGTTCACAGTTCACAGTTCACAGTTCACAGTTCACAGTTCACAGTTCACAGTTCACAGTTCACAGTTCACAGTTCACAGTTCACAGTTCACAGTTCACAGTTCACAGTTCACAGTTCACAGTTCACAGTTCACAGTTCACAGTTCACAGTTCACAGTTCACAGTTCACAGTTCACAGTTCACAGTTCACAGTTCACAGTTCACAGTTCACAGTTCACAGTTCACAGTTCACAGTTCACAGTTCACAGTTCACAGTTCACAGTTCACAGTTCACAGTTCACAGTTCACAGTTCACAGTTCACAGTTCACAGTTCACAGTTCACAGTTCACAGTTCACAGTTCACAGTTCACAGTTCTCAGTTCACACTTCACAGTTCACAGTTCACAGTGCACCCTTCTTAGTTCACAGCTCACAGTTCCCTGTTCACAGTTAACAGTTCACAGTTCACAATCCGCCGTTCACAGTTCACAATTTGCAGTGCACACTTCAAAGTTCACAGCTCGCAGTTCACAGTTCACAGTTCACAGTTCACAGTTCACAGTTCACAGTTCACAGTTCACAGTTCACAGTTCACAGTTCACAGTTCACAGTTCACAGTTCACAGTTCACAGTTCACAGTTCACAGTACACAGTTCACAGATCACAGTTCACAGTTCACAGTTCACAGTTCACAGTTCACAGTTCACAGTTCACAGTTCACAGTTCACAGTTCACAGTTCACAGTTCACAGTTCACACTTCACAGTCCACAGTTCACAGTTCACAGTGCACCTTTCTCAGTTCACAGCTCACAGTTTCCAGTTCACAGTTAACAGTTCACAGTTCACAATCCGCCGTTCACAGTTCACAGTTCACAGTGCACCCTTCTTAGTTCACAGCTCACAGTTCCCAGTTCACAGTTAACAGTTCACAGTTCACAATCCGCCGTTCACAGTTCACAATTTGCAGTGCACACTTCAAAGTTCACAGCTCGCAGTTTACAGTTCACAGTTCACAGTTCACATTTCACATTTCACAGTTCACAGTTCACAGTTCACAGTTCACAGTTCACAGTTCACAGTTCACAGTTCACAGTTCACAGTTCACAGTTCACAGTTCACAGTTCACAGTTCACAGTTCACAGTTCACAGTTCACAGTTCACAGTTCACTGTTCACAGTTCACTGTTCACAGTTCACTGTTCACAGTTCACAGTTCACAGTTCACAGTTCACAGTTCACAGTTCACAGTTCACAGTTCACAGTTCACAGTTCACAGTTCACAGTTCACAGTTCACAGTTCACAGTTCACAGTTCACAGTTCACAGTTCACAGTTCACAGTTCACAGTTCACAGTTCACAGTTCACAGTTCACAGTTCACAGTTCACAGTTCACAGTTCACAGTTCACAGTTCACAGTTCACAGTTCACAGTTCACAGTTCACAGTTCACAGTTCACAGTTCACAGTTCACAGTTCACAGTTCACAGTTCACAGTTCACAGTTCACAGTTCACAGTTCACAGTTCACAGTTCACAGTTCACAGTTCACAGTTCACAGTTCACAGTTCACAGTTCACAGTTCACAGTTCACAGTTCACAGTTCACAGTTCACAGTTCACAGTTCACAGTTCACAGTTCACAGTTCACAGTTCACAGTTCACAGTTCACAGTTCACAGTTCACAGTTCACAGTTCACAGTTCACAGTTCACAGTTCACAGTTCACAGTTCACAGTTCACAGTTCACAGTTCACAGTTCACAGTTCACAGTTCACAGTTCACAGTTCACAGTTCACAGTTCACAGTTCACAGTTCACAGTTCACAGTTCACAGTTCACAGTTCACAGTTCACAGTTCACAGTTCACAGTTCACAGTTCACAGTTCACAGTTCACAGTTCACAGTTCACAGTTCACAGTTCACAGATCACAGTTCACAGTTCACAGTTCACAGTTCACAGTTCACAGTTCACAGTTCACAGTTCACAGTTCACAGTTCACAGTTCACAGTTCACAGTTCACAGTTCACAGTTCACAGTTCACAGTTCACAGTTCACAGTTCACAGTTCACAGTTCACAGTTCACAGTTCACAGTTCACAGTTCACAGTTCACAGTTCACAGTTCACAGTTCACAGTTCACAGTTCACAGTTCACAGTTCACAGTTCACAGTTCACAGTTCACAGTTCACAGTTCACAGTTCACAGTTCACAGTTCACAGTTCACAGTTCACAGTTCACAGTTCACAGTTCACAGTTCACAGTTCACAGTTCACAGTTCACAGTTCACAGTTCACAGCTCACAGCTCACAGTTCACAGTTCACAGTTCACAGTTCACAGTTCACAGTTCACAGTTCACAGTTCACAGTTCACAGATCACAGTTCACAGTTCACAGTTCACAGTTCACAGTTCACAGATCACAGTTCACAGTTCACACTTCACAGTTCACAGTTCACAGTTCACAATCCGCCGTTCACAGTTCACAATTTGCAGTGCACACTTCAAAGTTCACAGCTCGCAGTTCACAGTTCACAGTTCACACTTCACAGTTCACAGTTCACAGTTCACTGTTCACAAATCGCAGTTCACAGTTCACAGTTCACACTTCACAGTTCACAGTTCACAGTTCACAGTTCACAGTTCACAGTTCACAGTTCACAGATCACAGTTCACAGTTCACAGTTCACAGTTCACAGTTCACAGTTCACAGTTCACAGTTCACAGTTCACAGTTCACAGTTCACAGTTCACAGTTCACAGTTCACAGTTCACAGTTCACAGTCCACAGTTCACAGTTCACAGTTCACAGTTCACAGTTCACAGTTCACAGTTCACAGTTCACAGTTCACAGTTCACAGTTCACAGTTCACAGTTCACAGTTCACAGTTCACAGTTCACAGTTCACAGTTCACAGTTCACAGTTCACAGTTCACAGTTCACAGTTCACAGTTCACAGTTCACAGTTCACAGTTCACAGTTCACAGTTCACAGTTCACAGTTCACAGTTCACAGTTCACAGTTCACAGTTCACAGTTCACAGTTCACAGTTCACAGTTCACAGTTCACAGTTCACAGTTCACAGTTCACAGTTCACAGTTCACAGTTCACAGTTCACAGTTCACAGTTCACAGTTCACAGTTCACAGCTCACAGCTCACAGCTCACAGTTCACAGTTCACAGTTCACAGTTCACAGTTCACAGTTCACAGTTCACAGTTCACAGTTCACAGTTCACAGTTCACAGTTCACAGTTCACAGTTCACAGTTCACAGATCACAGTTCACAGATCACAGTTCACAGTTCACAGTTCACAGTTCACAGTTCACAGATCACAGTTCACAGTTCACACTTCACAGTTCACAGTTCACAGTTCACAATCCGCCGTTCACAGTTCACAATTTGCAGTGCACACTTCAAAGTTCACAGCTCGCAGTTCACAGTTCACAGTTCACACTTCACAGTTCACAGTTCACAGTTCACAGTTCACTGTTCACAAATCGCAGTTCACAGTTCACAGTTCACACTTCACAGTTCACAGTTCACAGTTCACAGTTCACAGTTCACAGATCACAGTTCACAGTTCACAGTTCACAGTTCACAGTTCACAGTTCACAGTTCACAGTTCACAGTTCACAGTTCACAGTTCACAGTTCACAGTTCACAGTTCACAGTTCACAGTTCACAGTTCACAGTTCACAGTTCACAGTTCACAGTTCACAGTCCACAGTTCACAGTCCACAGTTCACAGTTCACAGTTCACAGTTCACAGTTCACTGTTCACAGTTCACAGTTCACAGTTCACAGTTCACAGTTCACAGTTCACAGTTCACAGTTCACAGTTCACAGTTCACAGTTCACAGCTCACAGCTCACAGCTCACAGTTCACAGCTCACAGTTCACAGTTCACAGTTCACAGTTCACAGTTCACAGTTCACAGTTCACAGTTCACAGTTCACAGTTCACAGTTCACAGTTCACAGTTCACAGTTCACAGTTCACAGTTCACAGTTCACAGTTCACAGTTCACAGTTCACAGTTCACAGTTCACAGTTCACAGTTCACAGTTCACAGTTCACAGTTCACAGTTCACAGTTCACAGTTCACAGTTCACAGTTCACAGTTCACAGTTCACAGTTCACAGTTCACAGTTCACAGTTCACAGTTCACAGTTCACAGTTCACAGTTCACAGTTCACAGTTCACAGTTCACAGTTCACAGTTCACAGTTCACAGTTCACAGTTCACAGTTCACAGTTCACAGTTCACAGTTCACAGTTCACAGTTCACAGTTCACAGTTCACAGTTCACAGTTCACAGATCACAGTTCACAGTTCACAGTTCACAGTTCACAGTTCACAGTTCACAGTTCACAGTTCACAGTTCACAGTCCACAGTCCACAGTTCACAGTTCACAGTTCACAGTTCACAGTTCACAGTTCACAGTTCACAGTTCACAGTTCACAGTTCACAGTTCACAGTTCACAGTTCACAGTTCACAGTTCACAGTTCACAGTTCACAGTTCACAGTTCACAGTTCACAGTTCACAGTTCACAGTTCACAGTTCACAGTTCACAGTTCACAGTTCACAGTTCACAGTTCACAGTTCACAGTTCACATTTCACAGTTCACAGTTCACAGTTCACAGTTCACAGTTCACAGTTCACAGTTCACAGTTCACAGTTCACAGTTCACAGTTCACAGTTCACAGTTCACAGTTCACAGTTCACAGTTCACAGTTCACAGTTCACAGTTCACAGTTCACAGTTCACAATTTGCAGTGCACACTTCACAGTTCACAGTTCACAGTTCACAGTTCACAGTTCACAGTTCACAGTTCACAGTTCACAGTTCACAGTTCACAGTTCACAGTTCACAGTTCACAGTTCACAGTTCACAGTTCACAGTTCACAGTTCACAGTTCACAGTTCACAGTTCACAGTTCACAGTTCACAGTTCACAGTTCACAGTTCACAGTTCACAGTTCACAGTTCACAGTTCACAGTTCACAGTTCACAGTGCACCCTCCTTAGTTCACAGCTCACAGTTCCCAGTTCACAGTTAACAGTTCACAGTTCACAATCCGCCGTTCACAGTTCACAATTTGCAGTGCACACTTCAAAGATCACAGCTCGCAGTTCACAGTTCACAGTTCACAGTTCACAGTTCACAGTTCACAGTTCACAGTTCACAGTTCACAGTTCACAGTTCACAGTTCACAGTTCACAGTTCACAGTTCACAGTTCACAGTTCACAGTTCACAGTTCACAGTTCACAGTTCACAGTTCACAGTTCACAGTTCACAGTTCACAGTTCACAGTTCACAGTTCACAGTTCACAGTTCACAGTTCACAGTTCACAGTTCACAGTTCACAGTTCACAGTTCACAGTTCACAGTTCACAGTTCACAGTTCACAGTTCACAGTTCACAGTTCACAGTTCACAGTTCACAGTTCACAGTTCACAGTTCACAGTTCACAGTTCACAGTTCACAGTTCACAGTTCACAGTTCACAGTTCACAGTTCACAGTTCACAGTTCACAGTTCACAGTCCACAGTTCACAGTTCACAGTGCACCCTTCTTAGTTCACAGTGCACCCTTCTTAGTTCACAGCCCACAGTTCCCAGTTCACAGTTAACAGTTCACAGTTCACAATCCGCCGTTCACAGTTCACAATTTGCAGTGCACACTTCAAAGTTCACAGTTCACAGTTCACAGTTCACAGTTCACAGTCCACAGTTCACAGTTCACAGTGCACCCTTCTTAGTTCACAGCTCACAGTTCCCAGTTCACAGTTAACAGTTCACAGTTCACAATCCGCCGTTCACAGTTCACAATTTGCAGTGCACAGTTCACAGTTCACAGTTCACAGTTCACAGTTCACAGTTCACAGTTCACAGTTCACAGTTCACAGTTCACAGTTCACAGTTCACAGTTCACAGTTCACAGTTCACAGTTCACAGTTCACAGTTCACAGTTCACAGTTCACAGTTCACAGTTCACAGTTCACAGTTCACAGTTCACAGTTCACAGTTCACAGTTCACAGTTCACAGTTCACAGTTCACAGTTCACAATCCGCCGTTCAGAGTTCACAATTTGCAGTGCACACTTCACAGTTCACAGTTCACAGTTCACAGTTCACAGTTCACAGTTCACAGTTCACAGTTCACAGTTCACAGTCCACAGTTCACAGTTCACAGTGCACCCTTCTTAGTTCACAGCTCACAGTTCCCAGTTCACAGTTAACAGTTCACAGTTCACAATCCGCCGTTCACAGTTCACAGTTCACAGTTCACAGTTCACAGTTCACAGTTCACAGTTCACAGTTCACAGTTCACAGTTCACAGTTCACAGTTCACAGTTCACAGTTCACAGTTCACAGTTCACAGTTCACAGTTCACAGTTCACAGTTCACAGTTCACAGTTCACAGTTCACAGTTCACAGTTCACAGTTCACAGTTCACAGTTCACAGTTCACAGTTCACAGTTCACAGTTCACAGTTCACAGTTCACAGTTCACAGTTCACAGTTCACAGTTCACAGTTCACAGTTCACAGTTCACAGTTCACAGTTCACAGTTCACAGTTCACAGTTCACAGTTCACAGTTCACAGTTCACAGTTCACAGTTCACAGTTCACAGTTCACAGTTCACAGTTCACAGTTCACAGTTCACAGTTCACAGTTCACAGTTCACAGTTCACAGTTCACAGTTCACAGTTCACAGTTCACAGTTCACAGTTCACAGTTCACAGTTCACAGTTCACAGTTCACAGTTCATAGCTCGCAGTTCACAGTTCACAGTTCACTGTTCACAAATCGCAGTTCACAGTTCACAGTTCACGCTTCACAGTTCACACTTCACAGTTCACAGTTCACAGTTCACATTGCACCGTTCTTAGTTCACAGCTCACAGTTCACAGTTCACAGTTAACAGTTCACAGTTCACAATCCGCCGTTCAGAGTTCACAATTTGCAGTGCACACTTCAAAGTTCACAGCTCGCAGTTCACAGTTCACAGTTCACAGTTCACAGTTCACAGTTCACAGTTAACAGTTCACAGTTCACAATCCGCCGTTCACAGTTCACAATTTGCAGTGCACACTTCAAAGTTCACAGCTCGCAGTTCACAGTTCACAGTTCACAGTTCACAGTTCACAGTTCACAGTTCACAGATCACAGTTCACAGTTCACAGTTCACAGTTCACAGTTCACAGTTCACAGTTCACAGTTCACAGTTCACAGTTCACAGTTCACAGTTCACAGTTCACAGTTCACAGTTCACAGTTCACAGTTCACAGTTCACAGTTCACAGTTCACAGTTCACAGTTCACAGTTCACAGTTCACAGTTCACAGTTCACAGTTCACAGTTCACAGTTCACAGTTCACAGTTCACAGTTCACAGTTCACAGTTCACAGTTCACAGTTCACAGTTCACAGTTCACAGTTCACAGTTCACAGTTCACAGTTCACAGTTCACAGTTCACAGTTCACAGTTCACAGTTCACAGTTCACAGTTCACAGTTCACAGTTCACAGTTCACAGTTCACAGTTCACAGTTCACAGTTCACAGTTCACAGTTCACAGTTCACAGTTCACAGTTCATAGCTCGCAGTTCACAGTTCACAGTTCACTGTTCACAAATCGCAGTTCACAGTTCACAGTTCACGCTTCACAGTTCACAGTTCACAGTGCACCGTTCTTAGTTCACAGCTCACAGTTCACAGTTCACAGTTAACAGTTCACAGTTCACAATCCGCCGTTCACAGTTCACAATTTGCAGTGCACACTTCAAAGTTCATAGCTCGCAGTTCACAGTTCACTGTTCACAAATCGCAGTTCACAGTTCACAGTTCACAGTTCACAGTTCACAGTTCACAGTTCACAGTTCACAGTTCACAGTTCACAGTTCACAGTTCACAGTTCACAGTTCACAGTTCACAGCTCACAGTTCCCAGTTCACAGTTAACAGTTCACAGTTCACAATCCGCCGTTCACAGTTCACAATTTGCAGTGCACACTTCAAAGTTCACAGTTCACAGTTCACAGTTCACAGTTCACAGTTCACAGTTCACAGTTCACAGTTCACAGTTCACAGTTCACAGTTCACAGTTCACAGTTCACAGTTCACAGTTCACAGTTCACAGTTCACAGTTCACAGTTCACAGTTCACAGTTCACAGTTCACAGTTCACAGTTCACAGTTCACAGTTCACAGTTCACAGCTCACAGCTCACAGTTCACAGTTCACAGTTCACAGTTCACAGTTCACAGTTCACAGTTCACAGTTCACAGTTCACAGTTCACAGTTCACAGTTCACAGTTCACAGTTCACAGTTCACAGTTCACAGTTCACAGTTCACAGTTCACAGTTCACAGTTCACAGTTCACAGTTCACAGATCACAGTTCACAGTTCACAGTTCACACTTCACAGTTCACAGTTCACAGTTCACAATCCGCCGTTCACAGTTCACAATTTGCAGTGCACACTTCAAAGTTCACGGCTCGCAGTTCACAGTTCACAGTTCACACTTCACAGTTCACAGTTCACAGTTCACTGTTCACAAATCGCAGTTCACAGTTCACAGTTCACACTTCACAGTTCACAGTTCACAGTTCACAGTTCACAGTTCACAGTTCACAGTTCACAGTTCACAGTTCACAGTTCACAGTTCACAGTTCACAGTTCACAGATCACAGTTCACAGTTCACAGTTCACAGTTCACAGTTCACAGTTCACAGTTCACAGTTCACAGTTCACAGTTCACAGTTCACAGTTCACAGTTCACAGTTCACAGTTCACAGTTCACAGTTCACAGTTCACAGTTCACAGTTCACAGTTCACAGTTCACAGTCCACAGTTCACAGTTCACAGTTCACAGTTCACAGTTCACAGTTCACAGTTCACAGTTCACAGTTCACAGTTCACAGTTCACAGTTCACAGTTCACAGTTCACAGTTCACAGTTCACAGTTCACAGTTCACAGTTCACAGTTCACAGTTCACAGTTCACAGTTCACAGTTCACAGTTCACAGTTCACAGTTCACAGTTCACAGTTCACAGTTCACAGTTCACAGTTCACAGTTCACAGTTCACAGTTCACAGTTCACAGTTCACAGTTCACAGTTCACAGTTCACAGTTCACAGTTCACAGTTCACAGTTCACAGTTCACAGTTCACAGTTCACAGTTCACAGTTCACAGTTCACAGTTCACAGTTCACAGTTCACAGTTCACAGTTCACAGTTCACAGTTCACAGTTCACAGTTCACAGTTCACAGTTCACAGTTCACAGTTCACAGTTCACAGTTCACAGTTCACAGTTCACAGTTCACAGTTCACAGTTCACAGTTCACAGTTCACAGTTCACAGTTCACAGTTCACAGTTCACAGTTCACAGTTCACAGTTCACAGTTCACAGTTCACAGTTCACAGTTCACAGTTCACAGTTCACAGTTCACAGTTCACAGTTCACAGTTCACAGATCACAGATCACAGTTCACAGTTCACAGTTCACAGTTCACAGTTCACAGTTCACAGTTCACAGTTCACAGTTCACAGTTCACAGTTCACAGTTCACAGTTCACAGTCCACAGTCCACAGTCCACAGTCCACAGTTCACAGTTCACAGTTCACAGTTCACAGTTCACAGTTCACAGTTCACAGTTCACAGTTCACAGTTCACAGTTCACAGTTCACAGTTCACAGTTCACAGTTCACAGTTCACAGTTCACAGTTCACAGTTCACAGTTCACAGTTCACAGTTCACAGTTCACAGTTCACAGTTCACAGTTCACAGTTCACAGTTCACAGTTCACAGTTCACAGTTCACAGTTCACAGTTCACAGTTCACAGTTCACAGTTCACAGTTCACAGTTCACAGTTCACAGTTCACAGTTCACAGTTCACAGTTCACAGTTCACAGTTCACAGTTCACAGTTCACAGTTCACAGTTCACAGTTCACAGTTCACAGTTCACAGTTCACAGTTCACAGTTCACAGTTCACAGTTCACAGTTCACAGTTCACAGTTCACAGTTCACAGTTCACAGTTCACAGTTCACAGTTCACAGTTCACAGTTCACAGTTCACAGTTCACAGTTCACAGTTCACAGTTCACAGTTCACAGTTCACGGTTCACAGTTCACAGTTCACAGTTCACAGTTCACAGTTCACAGTTCACGGTTCACAGTTCACGGTTCACAGTTCACAGTTCACAGTTCACAGTTCCCAGTTCACAGTTCACGGTTCACAAATCGCAGTTCACAGTTCACAGTTCACAGTTCACGCTTCACAGTTCACAGTTCACAGTTCACAGTTCACAGTTCACAGTTCACAGTTCACAGTTCACAGTTCACAGTTCACAGTTCACAGTTCACAGTTCACAGTTCACAGTTCACAGTTCACAGTTCACAGTTCACAGTTCACAGTTCACAGTTCACAGTTCACAGTTCACAGTTCACAGTTCACAGTTCACAGTTCACAGTTCACAGTTCACAGTTCACAGTTCACAGTTCACAGTTCACAGTTCACAGTGCACCCTCCTTAGTTCACAGCTCACAGTTCCCAGTTCACAGTTAACAGTTCACAGTTCACAATCCGCCGTTCACAGTTCACAATTTGCAGTGCACACTTCAAAGATCACAGCTCGCAGTTCACAGTTCACAGTTCACAGTTCACAGTTCACAGTTCACAGTTCACAGTTCACAGTTCACAGTTCACAGTTCACAGTTCACAGTTCACAGTTCACAGTTCACAGTTCACAGTTCACAGTTCACAGTTCACAGTTCACAGTTCACAGTTCACAGTTCACAGTTCACAGTTCACAGTTCACAGTTCACAGTTCACAGTTCACAGTTCACAGTTCACAGTTCACAGTTCACAGTTCACAGTTCACAGTTCACAGTTCACAGTTCACAGTTCACAGTTCACAGTTCACAGTTCACAGTTCACAGTTCACAGTCCACAGTTCACAGTTCACAGTGCACCCTTCTTAGTTCACAGTGCACCCTTCTTAGTTCACAGCCCACAGTTCCCAGTTCACAGTTAACAGTTCACAGTTCACAATCCGCCGTTCACAGTTCACAATTTGCAGTGCACACTTCAAAGTTCACAGTTCACAGTTCACAGTTCACAGTTCACAGTTCACAGTCCACAGTTCACAGTTCACAGTGCACCCTTCTTAGTTCACAGCTCACAGTTCCCAGTTCACAGTTAACAGTTCACAGTTCACAATCCGCCGTTCACAGTTCACAATTTGCAGTGCACAGTTCACAGTTCACAGTTCACAGTTCACAGTTCACAGTTCACAGTTCACAGTTCACAGTTCACAGTTCACAGTTCACAGTTCACAGTTCACAGTTCACAGTTCACAGTTCACAGTTCACAGTTCACAGTTCACAGTTCACAGTTCACAGTTCACAGTTCACAGTTCACAATCCGCCGTTCAGAGTTCACAATTTGCAGTGCACACTTCACAGTTCACAGTTCACAGTTCACAGTTCACAGTTCACAGTTCACAGTTCACAGTTCACAGTTCACAGTCCACAGTTCACAGTTCACAGTGCACCCTTCTTAGTTCACAGCTCACAGTTCCCAGTTCACAGTTAACAGTTCACAGTTCACAATCCGCCGTTCACAGTTCACAGTTCAAGGTTCACAGTTCACAGTTCACAGTTCACAGTTCACAGTTCACAGTTCACAGTTCACAGTTCACAGTTCACAGTTCACAGTTCACAGTTCACAGTTCACAGTTCACAGTTCACAGTTCACAGTTCACAGTTCACAGTTCACAGTTCACAGTTCACAGTTCACAGTTCACAGTTCACAGTTCACAGTTCACAGTTCACAGTTCACAGTTCACAGTTCACAGTTCACAGTTCACAGTTCACAGTTCACAGTTCACAGTTCACAGTTCACAGTTCACAGTTCACAGTTCACAGTTCACAGTTCACAGTTCACAGTTCACAGTTCACAGTTCACAGTTCACAGTTCACAGTTCACAGTTCACAGTTCACAGTTCACAGTTCACAGTTCACAGTTCACAGTTCACAGTTCACAGTTCACAGTTCACAGTTCACAGTTCACAGTTCACAGTTCACAGTTCACAGTTCACAGTTCACAGTTCACAGTTCACAGTTCACAGTTCACAGTTCACAGTTCACAGTTCACAGTTCACAGTTCATAGCTCGCAGTTCACAGTTCACAGTTCACTGTTCACAAATCGCAGTTCACAGTTCACAGTTCACGCTTCACAGTTCACAGTTCACAGTGCACCGTTCTTAGTTCACAGCTCACAGTTCACAGTTCACAGTTAACAGTTCACAGTTCACAATCCGCCGTTCACAGTTCACAATTTGCAGTGCACACTTCAAAGTTCATAGCTCGCAGTTCACAGTTCACTGTTCACAAATCGCAGTTCACAGTTCACAGTTCACAGTTCACAGTTCACAGTTCACAGTTCACAGTTCACAGTTCACAGTTCACAGTTCACAGTTCACAGTTCACAGTTCACAGTTCACAGCTCACAGTTCCCAGTTCACAGTTAACAGTTCACAGTTCACAATCCGCCGTTCACAGTTCACAATTTGCAGTGCACACTTCAAAGTTCACAGTTCACAGTTCACAGTTCACAGTTCACAGTTCACAGTTCACAGTTCACAGTTCACAGTTCACAGTTCACAGTTCACAGTTCACAGTTCACAGTTCACAGTTCACAGTTCACAGTTCACAGTTCACAGTTCACAGTTCACAGTTCACAGTTCACAGTTCACAGTTCACAGTTCACAGTTCACAGTTCACAGCTCACAGCTCACAGTTCACAGTTCACAGTTCACAGTTCACAGTTCACAGTTCACAGTTCACAGTTCACAGTTCACAGTTCACAGTTCACAGTTCACAGTTCACAGTTCACAGTTCACAGTTCACAGTTCACAGTTCACAGTTCACAGTTCACAGTTCACAGTTCACAGTTCACAGATCACAGTTCACAGTTCACAGTTCACACTTCACAGTTCACAGTTCACAGTTCACAATCCGCCGTTCACAGTTCACAGTTCACAATTTGCAGTGCACACTTCAAAGTTCACGGCTCGCAGTTCACAGTTCACAGTTCACACTTCACAGTTCACAGTTCACAGTTCACTGTTCACAAATCGCAGTTCACAGTTCACAGTTCACACTTCACAGTTCACAGTTCACAGTTCACAGTTCACAGTTCACAGTTCACAGTTCACAGTTCACAGTTCACAGTTCACAGTTCACAGATCACAGTTCACAGTTCACAGTTCACAGTTCACAGTTCACAGTTCACAGTTCACAGTTCACAGTTCACAGTTCACAGTTCACAGTTCACA
This sequence comes from Lasioglossum villosulum, assembly GCA_963971365.1. NCBI lineage: Eukaryota > Metazoa > Arthropoda > Insecta > Hymenoptera > Halictidae > Lasioglossum > Lasioglossum villosulum. The sequence goes on along the minus strand of CAXARU010000144.1, from coordinate 923,468 downwards.
GTTCACAGTTCACAGTTCACAGTTCACAGTTCACAGTTCACAGTTCACAGTTCACAGTTCACAGTTCACAGTTCACAGTCCACAGTTCACAGTTCACAGTTCACAGTTCACAGTTCACAGTTCACAGTTCACAGTTCACAGTTCACAGTTCACAGTTCACAGTTCACAGTTCACAGTTCACAGTTCACAGTTCACAGTTCACAGTTCACAGTTCACAGTTCACAGTTCACAGTTCACAGTTCACAGTTCACAGTTCACAGTTCACAGTTCACAGTTCACAGTTCACAGTTCACAGTTCACAGTTCACAGTTCACAGTTCACAGTTCACAGTTCACAGTTCACAGTTCACAGTTCACAGTTCACAGTTCACAGTTCACAGTTCACAGTTCACAGTTCACAGTTCACAGTTCACAGTTCACAGTTCACAGTTCACAGTTCACAGTTCACAGTTCACAGTTCACAGTTCACAGTTCACAGTTCACAGTTCACAGTTCACAGTTCACAGTTCACAGTTCACAGTTCACAGTTCACAGTTCACAGTTCACAGTTCACAGTTCACAGTTCACAGTTCACAGTTCACAGTTCACAGTTCACAGTTCACAGTTCACAGTTCACAGTTCACAGTTCACAGTTCACAGTTCACAGTTCACAGTTCACAGTTCACAGTTCACAGTTCACAGTTCACAGTTCACAGTTCACAGTTCACAGTTCACAGATCACAGATCACAGTTCACAGTTCACAGTTCACAGTTCACAGTTCACAGTTCACAGTTCACAGTTCACAGTTCACAGTTCACAGTTCACAGTTCACAGTTCACAGTCCACAGTCCACAGTCCACAGTCCACAGTTCACAGTTCACAGTTCACAGTTCACAGTTCACAGTTCACAGTTCACAGTTCACAGTTCACAGTTCACAGTTCACAGTTCACAGTTCACAGTTCACAGTTCACAGTTCACAGTTCACAGTTCACAGTTCACAGTTCACAGTTCACAGTTCACAGTTCACAGTTCACAGTTCACAGTTCACAGTTCACAGTTCACAGTTCACAGTTCACAGTTCACAGTTCACAGTTCACAGTTCACAGTTCACAGTTCACAGTTCACAGTTCACAGTTCACAGTTCACAGTTCACAGTTCACAGTTCACAGTTCACAGTTCACAGTTCACAGTTCACAGTTCACAGTTCACAGTTCACAGTTCACAGTTCACAGTTCACAGTTCACAGTTCACAGTTCACAGTTCACAGTTCACAGTTCACAGTTCACAGTTCACAGTTCACAGTTCACAGTTCACAGTTCACAGTTCACAGTTCACAGTTCACAGTTCACAGTTCACAGTTCACAGTTCACAGTTCACAGTTCACAGTTCACAGTTCACAGTTCACAGTTCACAGTTCCCAGTTCACAGTTCACGGTTCACAAATCGCAGTTCACAGTTCACAGTTCACAGTTCACGCTTCACAGTTCACAGTTCACAGTTCACAGTTCACAGTTCACAGTTCACAGTTCACAGTTCACAGTTCACAGTTCACAGTTCACAGTTCACAGTTCACAGTTCACAGTTCACAGTTCACAGTTCACAGTTCACAGTTCACAGTTCACAGTTCACAGTTCACAGTTCACAGTTCACAGTTCACAGTTCACAGTTCACAGTTCACAGTTCACAGTTCACAGTTCACAGTGCACCCTCCTTAGTTCACAGCTCACAGTTCCCAGTTCACAGTTAACAGTTCACAGTTCACAATCCGCCGTTCACAGTTCACAATTTGCAGTGCACACTTCAAAGATCACAGCTCGCAGTTCACAGTTCACAGTTCACAGTTCACAGTTCACAGTTCACAGTTCACAGTTCACAGTTCACAGTTCACAGTTCACAGTTCACAGTTCACAGTTCACAGTTCACAGTTCACAGTTCACAGTTCACAGTTCACAGTTCACAGTTCACAGTTCACAGTTCACAGTTCACAGTTCACAGTTCACAGTTCACAGTTCACAGTTCACAGTTCACAGTTCACAGTTCACAGTTCACAGTTCACAGTTCACAGTTCACAGTTCACAGTTCACAGTTCACAGTTCACAGTTCACAGTTCACAGTTCACAGTTCACAGTTCACAGTCCACAGTTCACAGTTCACAGTGCACCCTTCTTAGTTCACAGTGCACCCTTCTTAGTTCACAGCCCACAGTTCCCAGTTCACAGTTAACAGTTCACAGTTCACAATCCGCCGTTCACAGTTCACAATTTGCAGTGCACACTTCAAAGTTCACAGTTCACAGTTCACAGTTCACAGTTCACAGTTCACAGTCCACAGTTCACAGTTCACAGTGCACCCTTCTTAGTTCACAGCTCACAGTTCCCAGTTCACAGTTAACAGTTCACAGTTCACAATCCGCCGTTCACAGTTCACAATTTGCAGTGCACAGTTCACAGTTCACAGTTCACAGTTCACAGTTCACAGTTCACAGTTCACAGTTCACAGTTCACAGTTCACAGTTCACAGTTCACAGTTCACAGTTCACAGTTCACAGTTCACAGTTCACAGTTCACAGTTCACAGTTCACAGTTCACAGTTCACAATCCGCCGTTCAGAGTTCACAATTTGCAGTGCACACTTCACAGTTCACAGTTCACAGTTCACAGTTCACAGTTCACAGTTCACAGTTCACAGTTCACAGTTCACAGTCCACAGTTCACAGTTCACAGTGCACCCTTCTTAGTTCACAGCTCACAGTTCCCAGTTCACAGTTAACAGTTCACAGTTCACAATCCGCCGTTCACAGTTCACAGTTCAAGGTTCACAGTTCACAGTTCACAGTTCACAGTTCACAGTTCACAGTTCACAGTTCACAGTTCACAGTTCACAGTTCACAGTTCACAGTTCACAGTTCACAGTTCACAGTTCACAGTTCACAGTTCACAGTTCACAGTTCACAGTTCACAGTTCACAGTTCACAGTTCACAGTTCACAGTTCACAGTTCACAGTTCACAGTTCACAGTTCACAGTTCACAGTTCACAGTTCACAGTTCACAGTTCACAGTTCACAGTTCACAGTTCACAGTTCACAGTTCACAGTTCACAGTTCACAGTTCACAGTTCACAGTTCACAGTTCACAGTTCACAGTTCACAGTTCACAGTTCACAGTTCACAGTTCACAGTTCACAGTTCACAGTTCACAGTTCACAGTTCACAGTTCACAGTTCACAGTTCACAGTTCACAGTTCACAGTTCACAGTTCACAGTTCACAGTTCACAGTTCACAGTTCACAGTTCACAGTTCACAGTTCACAGTTCACAGTTCACAGTTCACAGTTCACAGTTCACAGTTCATAGCTCGCAGTTCACAGTTCACAGTTCACTGTTCACAAATCGCAGTTCACAGTTCACAGTTCACGCTTCACAGTTCACACTTCACAGTTCACAGTTCACAGTTCACATTGCACCGTTCTTAGTTCACAGCTCACAGTTCACAGTTCACAGTTAACAGTTCACAGTTCACAATCCGCCGTTCAGAGTTCACAATTTGCAGTGCACACTTCAAAGTTCACAGCTCGCAGTTCACAGTTCACAGTTCACAGTTCACAGTTCACAGTTCACAGTTAACAGTTCACAGTTCACAGTTCACAATCCGCCGTTCACAGTTCACAATTTGCAGTGCACACTTCAAAGTTCACAGCTCGCAGTTCACAGTTCACAGTTCACAGTTCACAGTTCACAGTTCACAGTTCACAGATCACAGTTCACAGTTCACAGTTCACAGTTCACAGTTCACAGTTCACAGTTCACAGTTCACAGTTCACAGTTCACAGTTCACAGTTCACAGTTCACAGTTCACAGTTCACAGTTCACAGTTCACAGTTCACAGTTCACAGTTCACAGTTCACAGTTCACAGTTCACAGTTCACAGTTCACAGTTCACAGTTCACAGTTCACAGTTCACAGTTCACAGTTCACAGTTCACAGTTCACAGTTCACAGTTCACAGTTCACAGTTCACAGTTCACAGTTCACAGTTCACAGTTCACAGTTCACAGTTCACAGTTCACAGTTCACAGTTCACAGTTCACAGTTCACAGTTCACAGTTCATAGCTCGCAGTTCACAGTTCACAGTTCACTGTTCACAAATCGCAGTTCACAGTTCACAGTTCACGCTTCACAGTTCACAGTTCACAGTGCACCGTTCTTAGTTCACAGCTCACAGTTCACAGTTCACAGTTAACAGTTCACAGTTCACAATCCGCCGTTCACAGTTCACAATTTGCAGTGCACACTTCAAAGTTCATAGCTCGCAGTTCACAGTTCACAGTTCACAGTTCACAGTTCACAGTTCACATCTCGCAGTTCACAGTTCACAGTTCACTGTTCACAAATCGCAGTTCACAGTTCACAGTTCACGCTTCACAGTTCACAGTTCACAGTTCACAGTTCACAGTTCACAGTTCACAGTTCACAGTTCACAGTTCACAGTTCACAGTTCACAGTTCACAGTTCACAGTTCACAGTTCACAGTTCACAGTTCACAGTGCACCCTTCTTAGTTCACAGCTCACAGTTCCCAGTTCACAGTTAACAGTTCACAGTTCACAATCCGCCGTTCACAGTTCACAATTTGCAGTGCACACTTCAAAGTTCACAGCTCGCAGTTCACAGATCACAGTTCACAGTTCACAGTTTACAGTTCACAGTTCACAGTTCACAGTTCACAGTTCACAGTTCACAGTTCACAGTTCACAGTTCACAGTTCACAGTTCACAGTTCACAGTGCACCCTTCTTAGTTCACAGCTCACAGTTCCCAGTTCACAGTTAACAGTTCACAGTTCACAATCCGCCGTTCACAGTTCACAATTTGCAGTGCACACTTCAAAGTTCACAGTTCACAGTTCACAGTTCACAGTCCACAGTTCACAGTTCACAGTGCACCCTTCTTAGTTCACAGCTCACAGTTCCCAGTTCACAGTTCACAGTGCACCCTTCTTAGTTCACAGCTCACAGTTCCCAGTTCACAGTTAACAGTTCACAGTTCACAATCCGCCGTTCACAGTTCACAATTTGCAGTGCACACTTCAAAGTTCACAGCTCGCAGTTTACAGTTCACAGTTCACAGTTCACAGTTCACAGTTCACAGTTCACAAGTTCACAGTTCACAGTTCACAGTTCACAGTTCACAGTTCACAGTTCACAGTCACACTTCACAGTTCACAGTTCACAGTTCACAATCCGCCGTTCACAGTTCACAATTTGCAGTGCACACTTCAAAGTTCACAGCTCGCAGTTCACAGTTCACAGTTCACAGTTCACAGTTCACAGTTCACAGTTCACAGTTCACAGTTCACAGTTCACAGTTCACAGTTCACAGTTCACAGTTCACAGTTCACAGTTCACAGTTCACAGTTCACAGTTCACAGTTCACAGTTCACAGTTCACAGTTCACAGTTCACAGTTCACAGTTCACAGTTCACAGTTCACAGTTCACAGTTCACAGTTCACAGTTCACAGTTCACAGTTCACAGTTCACAGTTCACAGTTCACAGTTCACAGTTCACAGTTCACAGTTCACAGTTCACAGTTCACAGTTCACAGTTCACAGTTCACAGTTCACAGTTCACAGTTCACAGTTCACAGTTCACAGTTCACAGTTCACAGTTCACAGTTCACAGTTCACAGTTCACAGTTCACAGTTCACAGTTCACAGTTCACAGTTCACAGTTCACAGTTCACAGTTCACAGTTCACAGTTCACAGTTCACAGTTCACAGTTCACAGTTCACAGTTCACAGTTCACAGTTCACAGTTCACAGTTCACAGTTCACAGTTCACAGTTCACAGTTCACAGTTCACAGTTTACAGTTCACAGTTCACAGTTCACAGTTCACAGTTCACAGTTCACAGTTCACAGTTCACAGTTCACAGTTCACAGTTCACAGTTCACAGTTCACAGTTCACAGTTCACAGTTCACAGTTCACAGTTCACAGTTCACAGTTCACAGTCCACAGTTCACAGTTCACAGTGCACCCTTCTTAGTTCACAGTGCACCCTTCTTAGTTCACAGCCCACAGTTCCCAGTTCACAGTTAACAGTTCACAGTTCACAATCCGCCGTTCACAGTTCACAATTTGCAGTGCACACTTCAAAGTTCACAGTTCACAGTTCACAGTTCACAGTTCACAGTCCACAGTTCACAGTTCACAGTGCACCCTTCTTAGTTCACAGCTCACAGTTCCCAGTTCACAGTTAACAGTTCACAGTTCACAATCCGCCGTTCACAGTTCACAATTTGCAGTGCACAGTTCACAGTTCACAGTTCACAGTTCACAGTTCACAGTTCACAGTTCACAGTTCACAGTTCACAGTTCACAGTTCACAGTTCACAGTTCACAGTTCACAGTTCACAGTTCACAGTTCACAGTTCACAGTTCACAGTTCACAGTTCACAATCCGCCGTTCAGAGTTCACAATTTGCAGTGCACACTTCACAGTTCACAGTTCACAGTTCACAGTTCACAGTTCACAGTTCACAGTTCACAGTTCACAGTTCACAGTCCACAGTTCACAGTTCACAGTGCACCCTTCTTAGTTCACAGCTCACAGTTCCCAGTTCACAGTTAACAGTTCACAGTTCACAATCCGCCGTTCACAGTTCACAGTTCACAGTTCACAGTTCACAGTTCACAGTTCACAGTTCACAGTTCACAGTTCACAGTTCACAGTTCACAGTTCACAGTTCACAGTTCACAGTTCACAGTTCACAGTTCACAGTTCACAGTTCACAGTTCACAGTTCACAGTTCACAGTTCACAGTTCACAGTTCACAGTTCACAGTTCACAGTTCACAGTTCACAGTTCACAGTTCACAGTTCACAGTTCACAGTTCACAGTTCACAGTTCACAGTTCACAGTTCACAGTTCACAGTTCACAGTTCACAGTTCACAGTTCACAGTTCACAGTTCACAGTTCACAGTTCACAGTTCACAGTTCACAGTTCACAGTTCACAGTTCACAGTTCACAGTTCACAGTTCACAGTTCACAGTTCACAGTTCACAGTTCACAGTTCACAGTTCACAGTTCACAGTTCACAGTTCACAGTTCACAGTTCACAGTTCACAGTTCACAGTTCACAGTTCACAGTTCACAGTTCACAGTTCACAGTTCACAGTTCACAGTTCACAGTTCACAGTTCATAGCTCGCAGTTCACAGTTCACAGTTCACTGTTCACAAATCGCAGTTCACAGTTCACAGTTCACGCTTCACAGTTCACACTTCACAGTTCACAGTTCACAGTTCACATTGCACCGTTCTTAGTTCACAGCTCACAGTTCACAGTTCACAGTTAACAGTTCACAGTTCACAATCCGCCGTTCAGAGTTCACAATTTGCAGTGCACACTTCAAAGTTCACAGCTCGCAGTTCACAGTTCACAGTTCACAGTTCACAGTTCACAGTTCACAGTTCACAGTTAACAGTTCACAGTTCACAATCCGCCGTTCACAGTTCACAATTTGCAGTGCACACTTCAAAGTTCACAGCTCGCAGTTCACAGTTCACAGTTCACAGTTCACAGTTCACAGTTCACAGTTCACAGATCACAGTTCACAGTTCACAGTTCACAGTTCACAGTTCACAGTTCACAGTTCACAGTTCACAGTTCACAGTTCACAGTTCACAGTTCACAGTTCACAGTTCACAGTTCACAGTTCACAGTTCACAGTTCACAGTTCACAGTTCACAGTTCACAGTTCACAGTTCACAGTTCACAGTTCACAGTTCACAGTTCACAGTTCACAGTTCACAGTTCACAGTTCACAGTTCACAGTTCACAGTTCACAGTTCACAGTTCACAGTTCACAGTCCACAGTTCACAGTTCACAGTGCACCCTTCTTAGTTCACAGCTCACAGTTCCCAGTTCACAGTTAACAGTTCACAGTTCACAATCCGCCGTTCACAGTTCACAGTTCACAGTTCACAGTTCACAGTTCACAGTTCACAGTTCACAGTTCACAGTTCACAGTTCACAGTTCACAGTTCACAGTTCACAGTTCACAGTTCACAGTTCACAGTTCACAGTTCACAGTTCACAGTTCACAGTTCACAGTTCACAGTTCACAGTTCACAGTTCACAGTTCACAGTTCACAGTTCACAGTTCACAGTTCACAGTTCACAGTTCACAGTTCACAGTTCACAGTTCACAGTTCACAGTTCACAGTTCACAGTTCACAGTTCACAGTTCACAGTTCACAGTTCACAGTTCACAGTTCACAGTTCACAGTTCACAGTTCACAGTTCACAGTTCACAGTTCACAGTTCACAGTTCACAGTTCACAGTTCACAGTTCACAGTTCACAGTTCACAGTTCACAGTTCACAGTTCACAGTTCACAGTTCACAGTTCACAGTTCACAGTTCACAGTTCACAGTTCACAGTTCACAGTTCACAGTTCACAGTTCACAGTTCACAGTTCACAGTTCACAGTTCACAGTTCACAGTTCACAGTTCACAGTGCACCCTTCTTAGTTCACAGCTCACAGTTCCCAGTTCACAGTTAACAGTTCACAGTTCACAATCCGCCGTTCACAGTTCACAATTTGCAGTGCACACTTCAAAGTTCACAGCTCGCAGTTCACAGATCACAGTTCACAGTTCACAGTTTACAGTTCACAGTTCACAGTTCACAGTTCACAGTTCACAGTTCACAGTTCACAGTTCACAGTTCACAGTTCACAGTTCACAGTTCACAGTGCACCCTTCTTAGTTCACAGCTCACAGTTCCCAGTTCACAGTTAACAGTTCACAGTTCACAATCCGCCGTTCACAGTTCACAATTTGCAGTGCACACTTCAAAGTTCACAGTTCACAGTTCACAGTTCACAGTCCACAGTTCACAGTTCACAGTGCACCCTTCTTAGTTCACAGCTCACAGTTCCCAGTTCACAGTTCACAGTGCACCCTTCTTAGTTCACAGCTCACAGTTCCCAGTTCACAGTTAACAGTTCACAGTTCACAATCCGCCGTTCACAGTTCACAATTTGCAGTGCACACTTCAAAGTTCACAGCTCGCAGTTTACAGTTCACAGTTCACAGTTCACAGTTCACAGTTCACAGTTCACAAGTTCACAGTTCACAGTTCACAGTTCACAGTTCACAGTTCACAGTTCACAGTCACACTTCACAGTTCACAGTTCACAGTTCACAGTTCACAGTTCACAGTTCACAGTTCACAGTTCACAGTTCACAGTTCACAGTTCACAGTTCACAGTTCACAGTTCACAGTTCACAGTTCACAGTTCACAGTTCACAGTTCACAGTTCACAGTTCACAGTTCACAGTTCACAGTTCACAGTTCACAGTTCACAGTTCACAGTTCACAGTTCACAGTTCACAGTTCACAGTTCACAGTTCACAGTTCACAGTTCACAGTTCACAGTTCACAGTTCACAGTTCACAGTTCACAGTTCACAGTTCACAGTTCACAGTTCACAGTTCACAGTTCACAGTTCACAGTTCACAGTGCACCCTTCTTAGTTCACAGCTCACAGTTCCCAGTTCACAGTTAACAGTTCACAGTTCACAATCCGCCGTTCACAGTTCACAATTTGCAGTGCACACTTCAAAGTTCACAGCTCGCAGTTCACAGTTCACAGTTCACAGTTCACAGTTCACAGTTCACAGTTCACAGTTCACAGTTCACAGTTCACAGTTCACTGTTCACTGTTCACGGTTCACGGTTCACGGTTCACGGTTCACGGTTCACGGTTCACGGTTCACGGTTCACGGTTCACGGTTCACGCTTCACGCTTCACGCTTCACAGTTCACAGTTCACAGTTCACAGTTCACAGTTCACAGTTCACAGTTCACAGTTCACAGTTCACAGTTCACAGTTCACAGTTCACAGTTCACAGTTCACAGTTCACAGTTCACAGTTCACAGTTCACAGTTCACAGTTCACAGTTCACAGTTCACAGTTCACAGTTCACAGTTCACAGTTCACAGTTCACAGTTCACAGTTCACAGTTCACAGTTCACAGTTCACAGTTCACAGTTCACAGTTCACAGTTCACAGTTCACAGTTCACAGTTCACAGTTCACAGTTCACAGTTCACAGTTCACAGTTCACAGTTCACAGTTCACAGTTCACAGTTCACAGTTCACAGTTCACAGTTCACAGTTCACAGTTCACAGTTCACAGTTCACAGTTCACAGTTCACAGTTCACAGTTCACAGTTCACAGTTCACAGTTCACAGTTCACAGTTCACAGTTCACAGTTCACAGTTCACAGTTCACAGTTCACAGTTCACAGTTCACAGTTCACAGTTCACAGTTCACAGTGCACCCTTCTTAGTTCACAGCTCACAGTTCCCAGTTCACAGTTAACAGTTCACAGTTCACAATCCGCCGTTCACAGTTCACAATTTGCAGTGCACACTTCAAAGTTCACAGCTCGCAGTTCACAGTTCACAGTTCACAGTTCACAGTTCACAGTTCACAGTTCACAGTTCACAGTTCACAGTTCACAGTTCACAGTTCACAGTTCACAGTTCACAGTTCACAGTTCACAGTTCACAGTTCACAGTTCACAGTTCACAGTTCACAGTTCACAGTTCACAGTTCACAGTTCACAGTTCACAGTTCACAGTTCACAGTTCACAGTTCACAGTTCACAGTTCACAGTTCACAGTTCACAGTTCACAGTTCACAGTTCACAGTTCACAGTTCACAGTTCACAGTTCACAGTTCACAGTTCACAGTTCACAGTTCACAGTTCACAGTTCACAGTTCACAGTTCACAGTTCACAGTTCACAGTTCACAGTTCACAGTTCACAGTTCACAGTTCACAGTTCACAGTTCACAGTTCACAGTTCACAGTTCACAGTTCACAGTTCACAGTTCACAGTTCACAGTTCACAGTTCACAGTTCACAGTTCACTGTTCACTGTTCACGGTTCACGGTTCACGGTTCACGGTTCACGGTTCACGGTTCACGGTTCACGGTTCACGGTTCACGGTTCACGGTTCACGGTTCACGGTTCACGGTTCACGGTTCACGCTTCACGCTTCACGCTTCACAGTTCACAGTTCACAGTTCACAGTTCACAGTTCACAGTTCACAGTTCACAGTTCACAGTTCACAGTTCACAGTTCACAGTTCACAGTTCACAGTTCACAGTTCACAGTTCACAGTTCACAGTTCACAGTTCACAGTTCACAGTTCACAGTTCACAGTTCACAGTTCACAGTTCACAGTTCACAGTTCACAGTTCACAGTTCACAGTTCACAGTTCACAGTTCACAGTTCACAGTTCACAGTTCACAGTTCACAGTTCACAGTTCACAGTTCACAGTTCACAGTTCACAGTTCACAGTTCACAGTTCACAGTTCACAGTTCACAGTTCACAGTTCACAGTTCACAGTTCACAGTTCACAGTTCACAGTTCACAGTTCACAGTTCACAGTTCACAGTTCACAGTTCACAGTTCACAGTTCACAGTTCACAGTTCACAGTTCACAGTTCACAGTTCACAGTTCACAGTTCACAGTTCACAGTTCACAGTTCACAGTTCACAGTTCACAGTTCACAGTTCACAGTTCACAGTTCACAGTTCACAGTTCACAGTTCACAGTTCACAGTTCACAGTTCACAGTTCACAGTTCACAGTTCACAGTTCACAGTTCACAGTTCACAGTTCACAGTTCACAGTTCACAGTTCACAGTTCACAGTGCACCCTTCTTAGTTCACAGCTCACAGTTCCCAGTTCACAGTTAACAGTTCACAGTTCACAATCCGCCGTTCACAGTTCACAATTTGCAGTGCACACTTCAAAGTTCACAGCTCGCAGTTCACAGTTCACAGTTCACAGTTCACAGTTCACAGTTCACAGTTCACAGTTCACAGTTCACAGTTCACAGTTCACAGTTCACAGTTCACAGTTCACAGTTCACAGTTCACAGTTCACAGTTCACAGTTCACAGTTCACAGTTCACAGTTCACAGTTCACAGTTCACAGTTCACAGTTCACAGTTCACAGTTCACAGTTCACAGTTCACAGTTCACAGTGCACCCTCCTTAGTTCACAGCTCACAGTTCCCAGTTCACAGTTAACAGTTCACAGTTCACAATCCGCCGTTCACAGTTCACAATTTGCAGTGCACACTTCAAAGTTCACAGCTCGCAGTTCACAGTTCACAGTTCACAGTTCACAGTTCACAGTTCACAGTTCACAGTTCACAGTTCACAGTTCACAGTTCACAGTTCACAGTTCACAGTTCACAGTTCACAGTTCACAGTTCACAGTTCACAGTTCACAGTTCACAGTTCACAGTTCACAGTTCACAGTTCACAGTTCACAGTTCACAGTTCACAGTTCACAGTTCACAGTTCACAGTTCACAGTTCACAGTTCACAGTTCACAGTTCACAGTTCACAGTTCACAGTTCACAGTTCACAGTTCACAGTTCACAGTTCACAGTTCACAGTTCACAGTTCACAGTTCACAGTTCACAGTTCACAGTTCACAGTTCACAGTTCACAGTTCACAGTTCACAGTTCACAGTTCACAGTTCACAGTTCACAGTTCACAGTCCACAGTTCACAGTTCACAGTCCACAGTTCACAGTTCACAGTGCACCCTTCTTAGTTCACAGCTCACAGTTCCCAGTTCACAGTTAACAGTTCACAGTTCACAATCCGCCGTTCACAGTTCACAATTTGCAGTGCACACTTCACAGTTCACAGTTCACAGTTCACAGTTCACAGTTCACAGTTCACAGTTCACAGTTCACAGTTCACAGTTCACAGTTCACAGTTCACAGTTCACAGTTCACAGTTCACAGTTCACAGTTCACAGTTCACAGTTCACAGTTCACAGTTCACAGTTCACAGTTCACAGTTCACAGTTCACAGTTCACAGTTCACAGTTCACAGTTCACAGTTCACAGTTCACAGTTCACAGTTCACAGTTCACAGTTCACAGTTCACAGTTCACAGTTCACAGTTCACAGTTCACAGTTCACAGTTCACAGTTCACAGTTCACAGTTCACAGTTCACAGTTCACAGTTCACAGTTCACAGTTCACAGTTCACAGTTCACAGTTCACAGTTCACAGTTCACAGTTCACAGTTCACAGTTCACAGTTCACAGTCCACAGTTCACAGTTCACAGTGCACCCTTCTTAGTTCACAGCTCACAGTTCCCAGTTCACAGTTAACAGTTCACAGTTCACAATCCGCCGTTCACAGTTCACAATTTGCAGTGCACACTTCAAAGTTCACAGTTCACAGATCACAGTTCACAGTTCACAGTTCACAGTTCAATGTTCACAGTTCACAGTTCACAGTTCACAGTTCACAGTTCACAGTTCACAGTGCACAGTTCACAGTTCACAGTTCACAGTTCACAGTTCACAGTTCACAGTTCACAGTTCACAGTTCACAGTTCACAGTTCACAGTTCACAGTTCACAGTTCACAGTTCACAGTTCACAGTTCACAGTTCACAGTTCACAGTTCACAGTTCACAGTTCACAGTTCACAGTTCACAGTTCACAGTTCACAGTTCACAGTTCACAGTTCACAGTTCACAGTTCACAGTTCACAGTTCACAGTTCACAGTTCACAGTTCACAGTTCACAGTTCACAGTTCACAGTTCACAGTTCACAGTTCACAGTTCACAGTTCACAGTTCACAGTTCACAGTTCACAGTTCACAGTTCACAGTTCACAGTTCACAGTTCACAGTTCACAGTTCACAGTTCACAGTTCACAGTTCACAGTTCACAGTTCACAGTTCACAGTTCACAGTTCACAGTTCACAGTTCACAGTTCACAGTTCACAGTTCACAGTTCACAGTTCACAGTTCACAGTTCACAGTTCACAGTTCACAGTTCACAGTTCACAGTTCACAGTTCACAGTTCACAGTTCACAGTTCACAGTTCACAGTTCACAGTTCACAGTTCATAGCTCGCAGTTCACAGTTCACAGTTCACTGTTCACAAATCGCAGTTCACAGTTCACAGTTCACGCTTCACAGTTCACACTTCACAGTTCACAGTTCACAGTTCACATTGCACCGTTCTTAGTTCACAGCTCACAGTTCACAGTTCACAGTTAACAGTTCACAGTTCACAATCCGCCGTTCAGAGTTCACAATTTGCAGTGCACACTTCACAGTTCACAGTTCACAGTTCACAGTTCACAGTTCACAGTTCACAGTTCACAGTTCACAGTTCACAGTTCACAGTTCACAGTTCACAGTTCACAGTTCACAGTTCACAGTTCACAGTTCACAGTTCATAGCTCGCAGTTCACAGTTCACAGTTCACTGTTCACAAATCGCAGTTCACAGTTCACAGTTCACGCTTCACAGTTCACACTTCACAGTTCACAGTTCACAGTTCACATTGCACCGTTCTTAGTTCACAGCTCACAGTTCACAGTTCACAGTTAACAGTTCACAGTTCACAATCCGCCGTTCAGAGTTCACAATTTGCAGTGCACACTTCAAAGTTCACAGCTCGCAGTTCACAGTTCACAGTTCACAGTTCACAGTTCACAGTTCACAGTTCACAGTTCACAGTTCACAGTTCACAGTTCACAGTTCACAGTTCACAGTTCACAGTTCACAGTTCACAGTTCACAGTTCACAGTTCACAGTTCACAGTTCACAGTTCACAGTTCACAGTTCACAGTTCACAGTTCACAGTTCACAGTTCACAGTTCACAGTTCACAGTTCACAGTTCACAGTTCACAGTTCACAGTTCACAGTTCACAGTTCACAGTTCACAGTTCACAGTTCACAGTTCACAGTTCACAGTTCACAGTTCACAGTTCACAGTTCACAGTTCACAGTTCACAGTTCACAGTTCACAGTTCACAGTTCACAGTTCACAGTTCACAGTTCACAGTTCACAGTTCACAGTTCACAGTTCACAGTTCACAGTTCACAGTTCACAGTTCACAGTTCACAGTTCACAGTTCACAGTTCACAGTTCACAGTTCACAGTTCACAGTTCACAGTCCACAGTTCACAGTTCACAGTGCACCCTTCTTAGTTCACAGTGCACCCTTCTTAGTTCACAGCCCACAGTTCCCAGTTCACAGTTAACAGTTCACAGTTCACAATCCGCCGTTCACAGTTCACAATTTGCAGTGCACACTTCAAAGTTCACAGTTCACAGTTCACAGTTCACAGTTCACAGTTCACAGTCCACAGTTCACAGTTCACAGTGCACCCTTCTTAGTTCACAGCTCACAGTTCCCAGTTCACAGTTAACAGTTCACAGTTCACAATCCGCCGTTCACAGTTCACAATTTGCAGTGCACAGTTCACAGTTCACAGTTCACAGTTCACAGTTCACAGTTCACAGTTCACAGTTCACAGTTCACAGTTCACAGTTCACAGTTCACAGTTCACAGTTCACAGTTCACAGTTCACAGTTCACAGTTCACAGTTCACAGTTCACAGTTCACAGTTCACAGTTCACAATCCGCCGTTCAGAGTTCACAATTTGCAGTGCACACTTCACAGTTCACAGTTCACAGTTCACAGTTCACAGTTCACAGTTCACAGTTCACAGTTCACAGTTCACAGTCCACAGTTCACAGTTCACAGTGCACCCTTCTTAGTTCACAGCTCACAGTTCCCAGTTCACAGTTAACAGTTCACAGTTCACAATCCGCCGTTCACAGTTCACAGTTCACAGTTCACAGTTCACAGTTCACAGTTCACAGTTCACAGTTCACAGTTCACAGTTCACAGTTCACAGTTCACAGTTCACAGTTCACAGTTCACAGTTCACAGTTCACAGTTCACAGTTCACAGTTCACAGTTCACAGTTCACAGTTCACAGTTCACAGTTCACAGTTCACAGTTCACAGTTCACAGTTCACAGTTCACAGTTCACAGTTCACAGTTCACAGTTCACAGTTCACAGTTCACAGTTCACAGTTCACAGTTCACAGTTCACAGTTCACAGTTCACAGTTCACAGTTCACAGTTCACAGTTCACAGTTCACAGTTCACAGTTCACAGTTCACAGTTCACAGTTCACAGTTCACAGTTCACAGTTCACAGTTCACAGTTCACAGTTCACAGTTCACAGTTCACAGTTCACAGTTCACAGTTCACAGTTCACAGTTCACAGTTCACAGTTCACAGTTCACAGTTCACAGTTCACAGTTCACAGTTCACAGTTCACAGTTCACAGTTCACAGTTCACAGTTCACAGTTCACAGTTCACAGTTCATAGCTCGCAGTTCACAGTTCACAGTTCACTGTTCACAAATCGCAGTTCACAGTTCACAGTTCACGCTTCACAGTTCACACTTCACAGTTCACAGTTCACAGTTCACATTGCACCGTTCTTAGTTCACAGCTCACAGTTCACAGTTCACAGTTAACAGTTCACAGTTCACAATCCGCCGTTCAGAGTTCACAATTTGCAGTGCACACTTCAAAGTTCACAGCTCGCAGTTCACAGTTCACAGTTCACAGTTCACAGTTCACAGTTCACAGTTCACAGTTAACAGTTCACAGTTCACAATCCGCCGTTCACAGTTCACAATTTGCAGTGCACACTTCAAAGTTCACAGCTCGCAGTTCACAGTTCACAGTTCACAGTTCACAGTTCACAGTTCACAGTTCACAGATCACAGTTCACAGTTCACAGTTCACAGTTCACAGTTCACAGTTCACAGTTCACAGTTCACAGTTCACAGTTCACAGTTCACAGTTCACAGTTCACAGTTCACAGTTCACAGTTCACAGTTCACAGTTCACAGTTCACAGTTCACAGTTCACAGTTCACAGTTCACAGTTCACAGTTCACAGTTCACAGTTCACAGTTCACAGTTCACAGTTCACAGTTCACAGTTCACAGTTCACAGTTCACAGTTCACAGTTCACAGTTCACAGTTCACAGTTCACAGTTCACAGTTCACAGTTCACAGTTCACAGTTCACAGTTCACAGTTCACAGTTCACAGTTCACAGTTCACAGTTCACAGTTCACAGTTCATAGCTCGCAGTTCACAGTTCACAGTTCACTGTTCACAAATCGCAGTTCACAGTTCACAGTTCACGCTTCACAGTTCACAGTTCACAGTGCACCGTTCTTAGTTCACAGCTCACAGTTCACAGTTCACAGTTAACAGTTCACAGTTCACAATCCGCCGTTCACAGTTCACAATTTGCAGTGCACACTTCAAAGTTCATAGCTCGCAGTTCACAGTTCACAGTTCACAGTTCACAGTTCACAGTTCACAGCTCGCAGTTCACAGTTCACAGTTCACTGTTCACAAATCGCAGTTCACAGTTCACAGTTCACGCTTCACAGTTCACAGTTCACAGTTCACAGTTCACAGTTCACAGTTCACAGTTCACAGTTCACAGTTCACAGTTCACAGTTCACAGTTCACAGTTCACAGTTCACAGTTCACAGTTCACAGTTCACAGTTCACAGTGCACCCTTCTTAGTTCACAGCTCACAGTTCCCAGTTCACAGTTAACAGTTCACAGTTCACAATCCGCCGTTCACAGTTCACAATTTGCAGTGCACACTTCAAAGTTCACAGCTCGCAGTTCACAGATCACAGTTCACAGTTCACAGTTTACAGTTCACAGTTCACAGTTCACAGTTCACAGTTCACAGTTCACAGTTCACAGTTCACAGTTCACAGTTCACAGTTCACAGTTCACAGTGCACCCTTCTTAGTTCACAGCTCACAGTTCCCAGTTCACAGTTAACAGTTCACAGTTCACAATCCGCCGTTCACAGTTCACAATTTGCAGTGCACACTTCAAAGTTCACAGTTCACAGTTCACAGTTCACAGTCCACAGTTCACAGTTCACAGTGCACCCTTCTTAGTTCACAGCTCACAGTTCCCAGTTCACAGTTCACAGTGCACCCTTCTTAGTTCACAGCTCACAGTTCCCAGTTCACAGTTAACAGTTCACAGTTCACAATCCGCCGTTCACAGTTCACAATTTGCAGTGCACACTTCAAAGTTCACAGCTCGCAGTTTACAGTTCACAGTTCACAGTTCACAGTTCACAGTTCACCGTTCACAAGTTCACAGTTCACAGTTCACAGTTCACAGTTCACAGTTCACAGTTCACAGTCACACTTCACAGTTCACAGTTCACAGTTCACAATCCGCCGTTCACAGTTCACAATTTGCAGTGCACACTTCAAAGTTCACAGCTCGCAGTTCACAGTTCACAGTTCACAGTTCACAGTTCACAGTTCACAGTTCACAGTTCACAGTTCACAGTTCACAGTTCACAGTTCACAGTTCACAGTTCACAGTTCACAGTTCACAGTTCACAGTTCACAGTTCACAGTTCACAGTTCACAGTTCACAGTTCACAGTTCACAGTTCACAGTTCACAGTTCACAGTTCACAGTTCACAGTTCACAGTTCACAGTTCACCGTTCACAGTTCACAGTTCACAGTTCACAGTTCACAGTTCACAGTTCACAGTTCACAGTTCACAGTTCACAGTTCACAGTTCACAGTTCACAGTTCACAGTTCACAGTTCACAGTTCACAGTTCACAGTTCACAGTTCACAGTTCACAGTTCACAGTTCACAGTTCACAGTTCACAGTTCACAGTTCACAGTTCACAGTTCACAGTTCACAGTTCACAGTTCACAGTTCACAGTTCACAGTTCACAGTTCACAGTTCACAGTTCACAGTTCACAGTTCACAGTTCACAGTTCACAGTTCACAGTTCACAGTTCACAGTTCACAGTTCACAGTTCACAGTTCACAGTTCACAGTTCACAGTTCACAGTTCACAGTTCACAGTTCACAGTTCACAGTTCACAGTTCACAGTTCACAGTTCACAGTCCACAGTTCACAGTTCACAGTGCACCCTTCTTAGTTCACAGTGCACCCTTCTTAGTTCACAGCCCACAGTTCCCAGTTCACAGTTAACAGTTCACAGTTCACAATCCGCCGTTCACAGTTCACAATTTGCAGTGCACACTTCAAAGTTCACAGTTCACAGTTCACAGTTCACAGTTCACAGTCCACAGTTCACAGTTCACAGTGCACCCTTCTTAGTTCACAGCTCACAGTTCCCAGTTCACAGTTAACAGTTCACAGTTCACAATCCGCCGTTCACAGTTCACAATTTGCAGTGCACAGTTCACAGTTCACAGTTCACAGTTCACAGTTCACAGTTCACAGTTCACAGTTCACAGTTCACAGTTCACAGTTCACAGTTCACAGTTCACAGTTCACAGTTCACAGTTCACAGTTCACAGTTCACAGTTCACAGTTCACAGTTCACAATCCGCCGTTCAGAGTTCACAATTTGCAGTGCACACTTCACAGTTCACAGTTCACAGTTCACAGTTCACAGTTCACAGTTCACAGTTCACAGTTCACAGTTCACAGTCCACAGTTCACAGTTCACAGTGCACCCTTCTTAGTTCACAGCTCACAGTTCCCAGTTCACAGTTAACAGTTCACAGTTCACAATCCGCCGTTCACAGTTCACAGTTCACAGTTCACAGTTCACAGTTCACAGTTCACAGTTCACAGTTCACAGTTCACAGTTCACAGTTCACAGTTCACAGTTCACAGTTCACAGTTCACAGTTCACAGTTCACAGTTCACAGTTCACAGTTCACAGTTCACAGTTCACAGTTCACAGTTCACAGTTCACAGTTCACAGTTCACAGTTCACAGTTCACAGTTCACAGTTCACAGTTCACAGTTCACAGTTCACAGTTCACAGTTCACAGTTCACAGTTCACAGTTCACAGTTCACAGTTCACAGTTCACAGTTCACAGTTCACAGTTCACAGTTCACAGTTCACAGTTCACAGTTCACAGTTCACAGTTCACAGTTCACAGTTCACAGTTCACAGTTCACAGTTCACAGTTCACAGTTCACAGTTCACAGTTCACAGTTCACAGTTCACAGTTCACAGTTCACAGTTCACAGTTCACAGTTCACAGTTCACAGTTCACAGTTCACAGTTCACAGTTCACAGTTCATAGCTCGCAGTTCACAGTTCACAGTTCACTGTTCACAAATCGCAGTTCACAGTTCACAGTTCACGCTTCACAGTTCACACTTCACAGTTCACAGTTCACAGTTCACATTGCACCGTTCTTAGTTCACAGCTCACAGTTCACAGTTCACAGTTAACAGTTCACAGTTCACAATCCGCCGTTCAGAGTTCACAATTTGCAGTGCACACTTCAAAGTTCACAGCTCGCAGTTCACAGTTCACAGTTCACAGTTCACAGTTCACAGTTCACAGTTAACAGTTCACAGTTCACAATCCGCCGTTCACAGTTCACAATTTGCAGTGCACACTTCAAAGTTCACAGCTCGCAGTTCACAGTTCACAGTTCACAGTTCACAGTTCACAGTTCACAGTTCACAGATCACAGTTCACAGTTCACAGTTCACAGTTCACAGTTCACAGTTCACAGTTCACAGTTCACAGTTCACAGTTCACAGTTCACAGTTCACAGTTCACAGTTCACAGTTCACAGTTCACAGTTCACAGTTCACAGTTCACAGTTCACAGTTCACAGTTCACAGTTCACAGTTCACAGTTCACAGTTCACAGTTCACAGTTCACAGTTCACAGTTCACAGTTCACAGTTCACAGTTCACAGTTCACAGTTCACAGTTCACAGTTCACAGTTCACAGTCCACAGTTCACAGTTCACAGTGCACCCTTCTTAGTTCACAGCTCACAGTTCCCAGTTCACAGTTAACAGTTCACAGTTCACAATCCGCCGTTCACAGTTCACAGTTCACAGTTCACAGTTCACAGTTCACAGTTCACAGTTCACAGTTCACAGTTCACAGTTCACAGTTCACAGTTCACAGTTCACAGTTCACAGTTCACAGTTCACAGTTCACAGTTCACAGTTCACAGTTCACAGTTCACAGTTCACAGTTCACAGTTCACAGTTCACAGTTCACAGTTCACAGTTCACAGTTCACAGTTCACAGTTCACAGTTCACAGTTCACAGTTCACAGTTCACAGTTCACAGTTCACAGTTCACAGTTCACAGTTCACAGTTCACAGTTCACAGTTCACAGTTCACAGTTCACAGTTCACAGTTCACAGTTCACAGTTCACAGTTCACAGTTCACAGTTCACAGTTCACAGTTCACAGTTCACAGTTCACAGTTCACAGTTCACAGTTCACAGTTCACAGTTCACAGTTCACAGTTCACAGTTCACAGTTCACAGTTCACAGTTCACAGTTCACAGTTCACAGTTCACAGTTCACAGTTCACAGTTCACAGTTCACAGTTCACAGTTCACAGTGCACCCTTCTTAGTTCACAGCTCACAGTTCCCAGTTCACAGTTAACAGTTCACAGTTCACAATCCGCCGTTCACAGTTCACAATTTGCAGTGCACACTTCAAAGTTCACAGCTCGCAGTTCACAGATCACAGTTCACAGTTCACAGTTTACAGTTCACAGTTCACAGTTCACAGTTCACAGTTCACAGTTCACAGTTCACAGTTCACAGTTCACAGTTCACAGTTCACAGTTCACAGTGCACCCTTCTTAGTTCACAGCTCACAGTTCCCAGTTCACAGTTAACAGTTCACAGTTCACAATCCGCCGTTCACAGTTCACAATTTGCAGTGCACACTTCAAAGTTCACAGTTCACAGTTCACAGTTCACAGTCCACAGTTCACAGTTCACAGTGCACCCTTCTTAGTTCACAGCTCACAGTTCCCAGTTCACAGTTCACAGTGCACCCTTCTTAGTTCACAGCTCACAGTTCCCAGTTCACAGTTAACAGTTCACAGTTCACAATCCGCCGTTCACAGTTCACAATTTGCAGTGCACACTTCAAAGTTCACAGCTCGCAGTTTACAGTTCACAGTTCACAGTTCACAGTTCACAGTTCACAGTTCACAGTTCACAGTTCACAGTTCACAGTTCACAGTTCACAGTTCACAGTTCACAGTTCACAGTTCACAGTTCACAGTTCACAGTTCACAGTTCACAGTTCACAGTTCACAGTTCACAGTTCACAGTTCACAGTTCACAGTTCACAGTTCACAGTTCACAGTTCACAGTTCACAGTTCACAGTTCACAGTTCACAGTTCACAGTTCACAGTTCACAGTTCACAGTTCACAGTTCACAGTTCACAGTTCACAGTTCACAGTTCACAGTTCACAGTTCACAGTTCACAGTTCACAGTTCACAGTTCACAGTTCACAGTTCACAGTTCACAGTTCACAGTTCACAGTTCACAGTTCACAGTTCACAGTTCACAGTTCACAGTTCACAGTTCACAGTTCACAGTTCACAGTTCACAGTTCACAGTTCACAGTTCACAGTTCACAGTTCACAGTGCACCCTTCTTAGTTCACAGCTCACAGTTCCCAGTTCACAGTTAACAGTTCACAGTTCACAATCCGCCGTTCACAGTTCACAATTTGCAGTGCACACTTCAAAGTTCACAGCTCGCAGTTCACAGATCACAGTTCACAGTTCACAGTTTACAGTTCACAGTTCACAGTTCACAGTTCACAGTTCACAGTTCACAGTTCACAGTTCACAGTTCACAGTTCACAGTTCACAGTTCACAGTGCACCCTTCTTAGTTCACAGCTCACAGTTCCCAGTTCACAGTTAACAGTTCACAGTTCACAATCCGCCGTTCACAGTTCACAATTTGCAGTGCACACTTCAAAGTTCACAGTTCACAGTTCACAGTTCACAGTCCACAGTTCACAGTTCACAGTGCACCCTTCTTAGTTCACAGCTCACAGTTCCCAGTTCACAGTTCACAGTGCACCCTTCTTAGTTCACAGCTCACAGTTCCCAGTTCACAGTTAACAGTTCACAGTTCACAATCCGCCGTTCACAGTTCACAATTTGCAGTGCACACTTCAAAGTTCACAGCTCGCAGTTTACAGTTCACAGTTCACAGTTCACAGTTCACAGTTCACAGTTCACAAGTTCACAGTTCACAGTTCACAGTTCACAGTTCACAGTGCACCCTTCTTAGTTCACAGCTCACAGTTCCCAGTTCACAGTTAACAGTTCACAGTTCACAATCCGCCGTTCACAGTTCACAATTTGCAGTGCACACTTCAAAGTTCACAGCTCGCAGTTCACAGTTCACAGTTCACAGTTCACAGTTCACAGTTCACAGTTCACAGTTCACAGTTCACTGTTCACGGTTCACGGTTCACGGTTCACGGTTCACGGTTCACGGTTCACGGTTCACGGTTCACGCTTCACGCTTCACGCTTCACAGTTCACAGTTCACAGTTCACAGTTCACAGTTCACAGTTCACAGTTCACAGTTCACAGTTCACAGTTCACAGTTCACAGTTCACAGTTCACAGTTCACAGTTCACAGTTCACAGTTCACAGTTCACAGTTCACAGTTCACAGTTCACAGTTCACAGTTCACAGTTCACAGTTCACAGTTCACAGTTCACAGTTCACAGTTCACAGTTCACAGTTCACAGTTCACAGTTCACAGTTCACAGTTCACAGTTCACAGTTCACAGTTCACAGTTCACAGTTCACAGTTCACAGTTCACAGTTCACAGTTCACAGTTCACAGTTCACAGTTCACAGTTCACAGTTCACAGTTCACAGTTCACAGTTCACAGTTCACAGTTCACAGTTCACAGTTCACAGTTCACAGTTCACAGTTCACAGTTCACAGTTCACAGTTCACAGTTCACAGTTCACAGTTCACAGTTCACAGTTCACAGTTCACAGTTCACAGTTCACAGTTCACAGTTCACAGTTCACAGTTCACAGTTCACAGTTCACAGTTCACAGTTCACAGTTCACAGTTCACAGTTCACAGTTCACAGTGCACCCTTCTTAGTTCACAGCTCACAGTTCCCAGTTCACAGTTAACAGTTCACAGTTCACAATCCGCCGTTCACAGTTCACAATTTGCAGTGCACACTTCAAAGTTCACAGCTCGCAGTTCACAGTTCACAGTTCACAGTTCACAGTTCACAGTTCACAGTTCACAGTTCACAGTTCACAGTTCACAGTTCACAGTTCACAGTTCACAGTTCACAGTTCACAGTTCACAGTTCACAGTTCACAGTTCACAGTTCACAGTTCACAGTTCACAGTTCACAGTTCACAGTTCACAGTTCACAGTTCACAGTTCACAGTTCACAGTTCACAGTTCACAGTTCACAGTTCACAGTTCACAGTTCACAGTTCACAGTTCACAGTTCACAGTTCACAGTTCACAGTTCACAGTTCACAGTTCACAGTTCACAGTTCACAGTTCACAGTTCACAGTTCACAGTTCACAGTTCACAGTTCACAGTTCACAGTTCACAGTTCACAGTTCACAGTTCACAGTTCACAGTTCACAGTTCACAGTTCACAGTTCACAGTTCACAGTTCACAGTTCACAGTTCACAGTTCACAGTTCACAGTTCACAGTTCACAGTTCACAGTTCACAGTTCACAGTTCACAGTTCACAGTTCACAGTTCACAGTCCACAGTTCACAGTTCACAGTGCACCCTTCTTAGTTCACAGCTCACAGTTCCCAGTTCACAGTTAACAGTTCACAGTTCACAATCCGCCGTTCACAGTTCACAATTTGCAGTGCACACTTCAAAGTTCACAGTTCACAGATCACAGTTCACAGTTCACAGTTCACAGTTCAATGTTCACAGTTCACAGTTCACAGTTCACAGTTCACAGTTCACAGTTCACAGTGCACAGTTCACAGTTCACAGTTCACAGTTCACAGTTCACAGTTCACAGTTCACAGTTCACAGTTCACAGTTCACAGTTCACAGTTCACAGTTCACAGTTCACAGTTCACAGTTCACAGTTCACAGTTCACAGTTCACAGTTCACAGTTCACAGTTCACAGTTCACAGTTCACAGTTCACAGTTCACAGTTCACAGTTCACAGTTCACAGTTCACAGTTCACAGTTCACAGTTCACAGTTCACAGTTCACAGTTCACAGTTCACAGTTCACAGTTCACAGTTCACAGTTCACAGTTCACAGTTCACAGTTCACAGTTCACAGTTCACAGTTCACAGTTCACAGTTCACAGTTCACAGTTCACAGTTCACAGTTCACAGTTCACAGTTCACAGTTCACAGTTCACAGTTCACAGTTCACAGTTCACAGTTCACAGTTCACAGTTCACAGTTCACAGTTCACAGTTCACAGTTCACAGTTCACAGTTCACAGTTCACAGTTCACAGTTCACAGTTCACAGTTCACAGTTAACAGTTCACAGTTCACAATCCGCCGTTCACAGTTCACAATTTGCAGTGCACACTTCAAAGTTCACAGTTCACAGTTCACAGTTCACAGTCCACAGTTCACAGTTCACAGTGCACCCTTCTTAGTTCACAGCTCACAGTTCCCAGTTCACAGTTCACAGTGCACCCTTCTTAGTTCACAGCTCACAGTTCCCAGTTCACAGTTAACAGTTCACAGTTCACAATCCGCCGTTCACAGTTCACAATTTGCAGTGCACACTTCAAAGTTCACAGCTCGCAGTTTACAGTTCACAGTTCACAGTTCACAGTTCACAGTTCACAGTTCACAAGTTCACAGTTCACAGTTCACAGTTCACAGTTCACAGTTCACAGTTCACAGTTCACAGTCACACTTCACAGTTCACAGTTCACAGTTCACAATCCGCCGTTCACAGTTCACAATTTGCAGTGCACACTTCAAAGTTCACAGCTCGCAGTTCATAGTTCACAGTTCACAGTTCACAGTTCACAGTTCACAGTTCACAGTTCACAGTTCACAGTTCACAGTTCACAGTTCATAGTTCACAGTTCACAGTTCACAGTTCACAGTTCACAGTTCACAGTTCACAGTTCACAGTTCACAGTTCACAGTTCACAGTTCACAGTTCACAGTTCACAGTTCACAGTTCACAGTTCACAGTTCACAGTTCACAGTTCACAGTTCACAGTTCACAGTTCACAGTTCACAGTTCACAGTTCACAGTTCACAGTTCACAGTTCACAGTTCACAGTTCACAGTTCACAGTTCACAGTTCACAGTTCACAGTTCACAGTTCACAGTTCACAGTTCACAGTTCACAGTTCACAGTTCACAGTTCACAGTTCACAGTTCACAGTTCACAGTTCACAGTTCACAGTTCACAGTTCACAGTTCACAGTTCACAGTTCACAGTTCACAGTTCACAGTTCACAGTTCACAGTTCACAGTTCACAGTTCACAGTTCACAGTTCACAGTTCACAGTTCACAGTTCACAGTTCACAGTTCACAGTTCACAGTTCACAGTTCACAGTTCACAGTTCACAGTTCACAGTTCACAGTTCACAGTTCACAGTTCACAGTTCACAGTTCACAGTTCACAGTTCACAGTTCACAGTTCACAGTTCACAGTTCACAGTTCACAGTTCACAGTTCACAGTTCACAGTGCACCCTTCTTAGTTCACAGCTCACAGTTCCCAGTTCACAGTTAACAGTTCACAGTTCACAATCCGCCGTTCACAGTTCACAATTTGCAGTGCACACTTCAAAGTTCACAGCTCGCAGTTCACAGTTCACAGTTCACAGTTCACAGTTCACAGTTCACAGTTCACAGTTCACAGTTCACAGTTCACAGTTCACAGTTCACAGTTCACAGTTCACAGTTCACAGTTCACAGTTCACAGTTCACAGTTCACAGTTCACAGTTCACAGTTCACAGTTCACAGTTCACAGTTCACAGTTCACAGTTCACAGTTCACAGTTCACAGTTCACAGTTCACAGTTCACAGTTCACAGTTCACAGTTCACAGTTCACAGTTCACAGTTCACAGTTCACAGTTCACAGTTCACAGTTCACAGTTCACAGTTCACAGTTCACAGTTCACAGTTCACAGTTCACAGTTCACAGTTCACAGTTCACAGTTCACAGTTCACAGTTCACAGTTCACAGTTCACAGTTCACAGTTCACAGTTCACAGTTCACAGTTCACAGTTCACAGTTCACAGTTCACAGTTCACAGTTCACAGTTCACAGTTCACAGTTCACAGTTCACAGTTCACAGTTCACAGTTCACAGTGCACCCTCCTTAGTTCACAGCTCACAGTTCCCAGTTCACAGTTAACAGTTCACAGTTCACAATCCGCCGTTCACAGTTCACAATTTGCAGTGCACACTTCAAAGTTCACAGCTCGCAGTTCACAGTTCACAGTTCACAGTTCACAGTTCACAGTTCACAGTTCACAGTTCACAGTTCACAGTTCACAGTTCACAGTTCACAGTTCACAGTTCACAGTTCACAGTTCACAGTTCACAGTTCACAGTTCACAGTTCACAGTTCACAGTTCACAGTTCACAGTTCACAGTTCACAGTTCACAGTTCACAGTTCACAGTTCACAGTTCACAGTTCACAGTTCACAGTTCACAGTTCACAGTTCACAGTTCACAGTTCACAGTTCACAGTTCACAGTTCACAGTTCACAGTTCACAGTTCACAGTTCACAGTTCACAGTTCACAGTTCACAGTTCACAGTTCACAGTTCACAGTTCACAGTTCACAGTTCACAGTTCACAGTCCACAGTTCACAGTTCACAGTGCACCCTTCTTAGTTCACAGTGCACCCTTCTTAGTTCACAGCTCACAGTTCCCAGTTCACAGTTAACAGTTCACAGTTCACAATCCGCCGTTCACAGTTCACAATTTGCAGTGCACATTTCAAAGTTCACAGTTCACAGTTCACAGTTCACAGTTCACAGTCCACAGTTCACAGTTCACAGTGCACCCTTCTTAGTTCACAGCTCACAGTTCCCAGTTCACAGTTAACAGTTCACAGTTCACAATCCGCCGTTCACAGTTCACAATTTGCAGTGCACACTTCACAGTTCACAGTTCACAGTTCACAGTTCACAGTTCACAGTTCACAGTTCACAGTTCACAGTTCACAGTTCACAGTTCACAGTTCACAGTTCACAGTTCACAGTTCACAGTTCACAGTTCACAGTTCACAGTTCACAGTTCACAGTTCACAGTTCACAGTTCACAGTTCACAGTTCACAGTTCACAGTTCACAGTTCACAGTTCACAGTTCACAGTTCACAGTTCACAGTTCACAGTTCACAGTTCACGCTTCACAGTTCACAGTTCACAGTTCACAGTTCACAGTTCACAGTTCACAGTTCACAGTTCACAGTTCACAGTTCACAGTTCACAGTTCACAGTTCACAGTTCACAGTTCACAGTTCACAGTTCACAGTTCACAGTTCACAGTTCACAGTTCACAGTTCACAGTTCACAGTTCACAGTCCACAGTTCACAGTTCACAGTGCACCCTTCTTAGTTCACAGCTCACAGTTCCCAGTTCACAGTTAACAGTTCACAGTTCACAATCCGCCGTTCACAGTTCACAATTTGCAGTGCACACTTCAAAGTTCACAGTTCACAGATCACAGTTCACAGTTCACAGTTCACAGTTCAATGTTCACAGTTCACAGTTCACAGTTCACAGTTCACAGTTCACAGTTCACAGTGCACAGTTCACAGTTCACAGTTCACAGTTCACAGTTCACAGTTCACAGTTCACAGTTCACAGTTCACAGTTCACAGTTCACAGTTCACAGTTCACAGTTCACAGTTCACAGTTCACAGTTCACAGTTCACAGTTCACAGTTCACAGTTCACAGTTCACAGTTCACAGTTCACAGTTCACAGTTCACAGTTCACAGTTCACAGTTCACAGTTCACAGTTCACAGTTCACAGTTCACAGTTCACAGTTCACAGTTCACAGTTCACAGTTCACAGTTCACAGTTCACAGTTCACAGTTCACAGTTCACAGTTCACAGTTCACAGTTCACAGTTCACAGTTCACAGTTCACAGTTCACAGTTCACAGTTCACAGTTCACAGTTCACAGTTCACAGTTCACAGTTCACAGTTCACAGTTCACAGTTCACAGTTCACAGTTCACAGTTCACAGTTCACAGTTCACAGTTCACAGTTCACAGTTCACAGTTCACAGTTCACAGTTCACAGTTCACAGTTCACAGTTCACAGTTAACAGTTCACAGTTCACAATCCGCCGTTCACAGTTCACAATTTGCAGTGCACACTTCAAAGTTCACAGTTCACAGTTCACAGTTCACAGTCCACAGTTCACAGTTCACAGTGCACCCTTCTTAGTTCACAGCTCACAGTTCCCAGTTCACAGTTCACAGTGCACCCTTCTTAGTTCACAGCTCACAGTTCCCAGTTCACAGTTAACAGTTCACAGTTCACAATCCGCCGTTCACAGTTCACAATTTGCAGTGCACACTTCAAAGTTCACAGCTCGCAGTTTACAGTTCACAGTTCACAGTTCACAGTTCACAGTTCACAGTTCACAAGTTCACAGTTCACAGTTCACAGTTCACAGTTCACAGTTCACAGTTCACAGTTCACAGTCACACTTCACAGTTCACAGTTCACAGTTCACAATCCGCCGTTCACAGTTCACAATTTGCAGTGCACACTTCAAAGTTCACAGCTCGCAGTTCATAGTTCACAGTTCACAGTTCACAGTTCACAGTTCACAGTTCACAGTTCACAGTTCACAGTTCACAGTTCACAGTTCATAGTTCACAGTTCACAGTTCACAGTTCACAGTTCACAGTTCACAGTTCACAGTTCACAGTTCACAGTTCACAGTTCACAGTTCACAGTTCACAGTTCACAGTTCACAGTTCACAGTTCACAGTTCACAGTTCACAGTTCACAGTTCACAGTTCACAGTTCACAGTTCACAGTTCACAGTTCACAGTTCACAGTTCACAGTTCACAGTTCACAGTTCACAGTTCACAGTTCACAGTTCACAGTTCACAGTTCACAGTTCACAGTTCACAGTTCACAGTTCACAGTTCACAGTTCACAGTTCACAGTTCACAGTTCACAGTTCACAGTTCACAGTTCACAGTTCACAGTTCACAGTTCACAGTTCACAGTTCACAGTTCACAGTTCACAGTTCACAGTTCACAGTTCACAGTTCACAGTGCACCCTTCTTAGTTCACAGCTCACAGTTCCCAGTTCACAGTTAACAGTTCACAGTTCACAATCCGCCGTTCACAGTTCACAATTTGCAGTGCACACTTCAAAGTTCACAGCTCGCAGTTCACAGTTCACAGTTCACAGTTCACAGTTCACAGTTCACAGTTCACAGTTCACTGTTCACGGTTCACGGTTCACGGTTCACGGTTCACGGTTCACGGTTCACGGTTCACGGTTCACGCTTCACGCTTCACGCTTCACAGTTCACAGTTCACAGTTCACAGTTCACAGTTCACAGTTCACAGTTCACAGTTCACAGTTCACAGTTCACAGTTCACAGTTCACAGTTCACAGTTCACAGTTCACAGTTCACAGTTCACAGTTCACAGTTCACAGTTCACAGTTCACAGTTCACAGTTCACAGTTCACAGTTCACAGTTCACAGTTCACAGTTCACAGTTCACAGTTCACAGTTCACAGTTCACAGTTCACAGTTCACAGTTCACAGTTCACAGTTCACAGTTCACAGTTCACAGTTCACAGTTCACAGTTCACAGTTCACAGTTCACAGTTCACAGTTCACAGTTCACAGTTCACAGTTCACAGTTCACAGTTCACAGTTCACAGTTCACAGTTCACAGTTCACAGTTCACAGTTCACAGTTCACAGTTCACAGTTCACAGTTCACAGTTCACAGTTCACAGTTCACAGTTCACAGTTCACAGTTCACAGTTCACAGTTCACAGTTCACAGTTCACAGTGCACCCTTCTTAGTTCACAGCTCACAGTTCCCAGTTCACAGTTAACAGTTCACAGTTCACAATCCGCCGTTCACAGTTCACAATTTGCAGTGCACACTTCAAAGTTCACAGCTCGCAGTTCACAGTTCACAGTTCACAGTTCACAGTTCACAGTTCACAGTTCACAGTTCACAGTTCACAGTTCACAGTTCACAGTTCACAGTTCACAGTTCACAGTTCACAGTTCACAGTTCACAGTTCACAGTTCACAGTTCACAGTTCACAGTTCACAGTTCACAGTTCACAGTTCACAGTTCACAGTTCACAGTTCACAGTTCACAGTTCACAGTTCACAGTTCACAGTTCACAGTTCACAGTTCACAGTTCACAGTTCACAGTTCACAGTTCACAGTTCACAGTTCACAGTTCACAGTTCACAGTTCACAGTTCACAGTTCACAGTTCACAGTTCACAGTTCACAGTTCACAGTTCACAGTTCACAGTTCACAGTTCACAGTTCACAGTTCACAGTTCACAGTTCACAGTTCACAGTTCACAGTTCACAGTTCACAGTTCACAGTTCACAGTTCACAGTTCACAGTTCACAGTTCACAGTTCACAGTTCACAGTTCACAGTTCACAGTTCACAGTTCACAGTTCACAGTTCACAGTTCACAGTTCACAGTTCACAGTTCACAGTTCACAGTTCACAGTTCACAGTTCACAGTTCACAGTTCACAGTTCACAGTTCACAGTTCACAGTTCACAGTTCACAGTTCACAGTTCACAGTTCACAGTTCACAGTTCACAGTTCACAGTTCACAGTTCACTGTTCACTGTTCACTGTTCACGGTTCACGGTTCACGGTTCACGGTTCACGGTTCACGGTTCACGGTTCACGGTTCACGGTTCACGGTTCACGGTTCACGCTTCACGCTTCACAGTTCACAGTTCACAGTTCACAGTTCACAGTTCACAGTTCACAGTTCACAGTTCACAGTTCACAGTTCACAGTTCACAGTTCACAGTTCACAGTTCACAGTTCACAGTTCACAGTTCACAGTTCACAGTTCACAGTTCACAGTTCACAGTTCACAGTTCACAGTTCACAGTTCACAGTTCACAGTTCACAGTTCACAGTTCACAGTTCACAGTTCACAGTTCACAGTTCACAGTTCACAGTTCACAGTTCACAGTTCACAGTTCACAGTTCACAGTTCACAGTTCACAGTTCACAGTTCACAGTTCACAGTTCACAGTTCACAGTTCACAGTTCACAGTTCACAGTTCACAGTTCACAGTTCACAGTTCACAGTTCACAGTTCACAGTTCACAGTTCACAGTTCACAGTTCACAGTTCACAGTTCACAGTTCACAGTTCACAGTGCACCCTTCTTAGTTCACAGCTCACAGTTCCCAGTTCACAGTTAACAGTTCACAGTTCACAATCCGCCGTTCACAGTTCACAATTTGCAGTGCACACTTCAAAGTTCACAGCTCGCAGTTCACAGTTCACAGTTCACAGTTCACAGTTCACAGTTCACAGTTCACAGTTCACAGTTCACAGTTCACAGTTCACAGTTCACAGTTCACAGTTCACAGTTCACAGTTCACAGTTCACAGTTCACAGTTCACAGTTCACAGTTCACAGTTCACAGTTCACAGTTCACAGTTCACAGTTCACAGTTCACAGTTCACAGTTCACAGTTCACAGTTCACAGTTCACAGTTCACAGTTCACAGTTCACAGTTCACAGTTCACAGTTCACAGTTCACAGTTCACAGTTCACAGTTCACAGTTCACAGTTCACAGTTCACAGTTCACAGTTCACAGTTCACAGTTCACAGTTCACAGTTCACAGTTCACAGTTCACAGTTCACAGTTCACAGTTCACAGTTCACAGTTCACAGTTCACAGTTCACAGTTCACAGTTCACAGTTCACAGTTCACAGTTCACAGTTCACAGTTCACAGTTCACAGTTCACAGTTCACAGTTCACAGTTCACAGTTCACAGTTCACAGTTCACAGTTCACAGTTCACAGTTCACAGTGCACCCTCCTTAGTTCACAGCTCACAGTTCCCAGTTCACAGTTAACAGTTCACAGTTCACAATCCGCCGTTCACAGTTCACAATTTGCAGTGCACACTTCAAAGTTCACAGCTCGCAGTTCACAGTTCACAGTTCACAGTTCACAGTTCACAGTTCACAGTTCACAGTTCACAGTTCACAGTTCACAGTTCACAGTTCACAGTTCACAGTTCACAGTTCACAGTTCACAGTTCACAGTTCACAGTTCACAGTTCACAGTTCACAGTTCACAGTTCACAGTTCACAGTTCACAGTTCACAGTTCACAGTTCACAGTTCACAGTTCACAGTTCACAGTTCACAGTTCACAGTTCACAGTTCACAGTTCACAGTTCACAGTTCACAGTTCACAGTTCACAGTTCACAGTTCACAGTTCACAGTTCACAGTTCACAGTTCACAGTTCACAGTTCACAGTTCACAGTTCACAGTTCACAGTTCACAGTTCACAGTTCACAGTTCACAGTTCACAGTCCACAGTTCACAGTTCACAGTGCACCCTTCTTAGTTCACAGTGCACCCTTCTTAGTTCACAGCTCACAGTTCCCAGTTCACAGTTAACAGTTCACAGTTCACAATCCGCCGTTCACAGTTCACAATTTGCAGTGCACATTTCAAAGTTCACAGTTCACAGTTCACAGTTCACAGTTCACAGTCCACAGTTCACAGTTCACAGTGCACCCTTCTTAGTTCACAGCTCACAGTTCCCAGTTCACAGTTAACAGTTCACAGTTCACAATCCGCCGTTCACAGTTCACAATTTGCAGTGCACACTTCACAGTTCACAGTTCACAGTTCACAGTTCACAGTTCACAGTTCACAGTTCACAGTTCACAGTTCACAGTTCACAGTTCACAGTTCACAGTTCACAGTTCACAGTTCACAGTTCACAGTTCACAGTTCACAGTTCACAGTTCACAGTTCACAGTTCACAGTTCACAGTTCACAGTTCACAGTTCACAGTTCACAGTTCACAGTTCACAGTTCACAGTTCACAGTTCACAGTTCACAGTTCACAGTTCACAGTTCACAGTTCACAGTTCACAGTTCACAGTTCACAGTTCACAGTTCACAGTTCACAGTTCACAGTTCACAGTTCACAGTTCACAGTTCACAGTTCACAGTTCACAGTTCACAGTTCACAGTTCACAGTTCACAGTTCACAGTTCACAGTTCACAGTTCACAGTTCACAGTTCACAGTTCACAGTTCACAGTTCACAGTCCACAGTTCACAGTTCACAGTGCACCCTTCTTAGTTCACAGCTCACAGTTCCCAGTTCACAGTTAACAGTTCACAGTTCACAATCCGCCGTTCACAGTTCACAATTTGCAGTGCACACTTCAAAGTTCACAGTTCACAGATCACAGTTCACAGTTCACAGTTCACAGTTCAATGTTCACAGTTCACAGTTCACAGTTCACAGTTCACAGTTCACAGTTCACAGTGCACAGTTCACAGTTCACAGTTCACAGTTCACAGTTCACAGTTCACAGTTCACAGTTCACAGTTCACAGTTCACAGTTCACAGTTCACAGTTCACAGTTCACAGTTCACAGTTCACAGTTCACAGTTCACAGTTCACAGTTCACAGTTCACAGTTCACAGTTCACAGTTCACAGTTCACAGTTCACAGTTCACAGTTCACAGTTCACAGTTCACAGTTCACAGTTCACAGTTCACAGTTCACAGTTCACAGTTCACAGTTCACAGTTCACAGTTCACAGTTCACAGTTCACAGTTCACAGTTCACAGTTCACAGTTCACAGTTCACAGTTCACAGTTCACAGTTCACAGTTCACAGTTCACAGTTCACAGTTCACAGTTCACAGTTCACAGTTCACAGTTCACAGTTCACAGTTCACAGTTCACAGTTCACAGTTCACAGTTCACAGTTCACAGTTCACAGTTCACAGTTCACAGTTCACAGTTCACAGTTCACAGTTCACAGTTCACAGTTCACAGTTCACAGTTCACAGTTCACAGTTCACAGTTCACAGTTCACAGTTCACAGTTCACAGTTCACAGTTCACAGTTCACAGTTCACAGTTCACAGTTCACAGTTCACAGTTCATAGCTCGCAGTTCACAGTTCACAGTTCACTGTTCACAAATCGCAGTTCACAGTTCACAGTTCACGCTTCACAGTTCACACTTCACAGTTCACAGTTCACAGTTCACATTGCACCGTTCTTAGTTCACAGCTCACAGTTCACAGTTCACAGTTAACAGTTCACAGTTCACAATCCGCCGTTCAGAGTTCACAATTTGCAGTGCACACTTCACAGTTCACAGTTCACAGTTCACAGTTCACAGTTCACAGTTCACAGTTCACAGTTCACAGTTCACAGTTCACAGTTCACAGTTCACAGTTCACAGTTCACAGTTCACAGTTCACAGTTCACAGTTCATAGCTCGCAGTTCACAGTTCACAGTTCACTGTTCACAAATCGCAGTTCACAGTTCACAGTTCACGCTTCACAGTTCACACTTCACAGTTCACAGTTCACAGTTCACATTGCACCGTTCTTAGTTCACAGCTCACAGTTCACAGTTCACAGTTAACAGTTCACAGTTCACAATCCGCCGTTCAGAGTTCACAATTTGCAGTGCACACTTCAAAGTTCACAGCTCGCAGTTCACAGTTCACAGTTCACAGTTCACAGTTCACAGTTCACAGTTCACAGTTCACAGTTCACAATCCGCCGTTCACAGTTCACAATTTGCAGTGCACACTTCAAAGTTCACAGCTCGCAGTTCACAGTTCACAGTTCACAGTTCACAGATCACAGTTCACAGTTCACAGTTCACACTTCACAGTTCACAGTTCACAGTTCACAGTTCACAGTTCACAGTTCACAGTTCACAGTTCACAGTTCACAGTTCACAGTTCACAGTTCACAGTTCACAGTTCACAGTTCACAGTTCACAGTTCACAGTTCACAGTTCACAGTTCACAGTTCACAGTTCACAGTTCACAGTTCACAGTTCACAGTTCACAGTTCACAGTTCACAGTTCACAGTTCACAGTTCACTGTTCACAAATCGCAGTTCACAGTTCACAGTTCACGCTTCACAGTTCACACTTCACAGTTCACAGTTCACAGTTCACATTGCACCGTTCTTAGTTCACAGCTCACAGTTCACAGTTCACAGTTAACAGTTCACAGTTCACAATCCGCCGTTCAGAGTTCACAATTTGCAGTGCACACTTCACAGTTCACAGTTCACAGTTCACAGTTCACAGTTCACAGTTCACAGTTCACAGTTCACAGTTCACAGTTCACAGTTCACAGTTCACAGTTCACAGTTCACAGTTCACAGTTCACAGTTCACAGTTCACAGTTCACAGTTCACAGTTCACAGTTCACAGTTCACAGTTCACAGTTCACAGTTCACAGTTCACAGTTCACAGTTCACAGTTCACAGTTCACAGTTCACAGTTCACAGTTCACAGTTCACAGTTCACAGTTCACAGTTCACAGTTCACAGTTCACAGTTCACAGTTCACAGTTCACAGTTCACAGTTCACAGTTCACAGTTCACAGTTCACAGTTCATAGCTCGCAGTTCACAGTTCACAGTTCACTGTTCACAAATCGCAGTTCACAGTTCACAGTTCACGCTTCACAGTTCACACTTCACAGTTCACAGTTCACAGTTCACATTGCACCGTTCTTAGTTCACAGCTCACAGTTCACAGTTCACAGTTAACAGTTCACAGTTCACAATCCGCCGTTCAGAGTTCACAATTTGCAGTGCACACTTCACAGTTCACAGTTCACAGTTCACAGTTCACAGATCACAGTTCACAGTTCACAGTTCACAGTTCACAGTTCACAGTTCACAGTTCACAGTTCACAGTTCACAGTTCACAGTTCACAGTTCATAGCTCGCAGTTCACAGTTCACAGTTCACTGTTCACAAATCGCAGTTCACAGTTCACAGTTCACGCTTCACAGTTCACACTTCACAGTTCACAGTTCACAGTTCACATTGCACCGTTCTTAGTTCACAGCTCACAGTTCACAGTTCACAGTTAACAGTTCACAGTTCACAATCCGCCGTTCAGAGTTCACAATTTGCAGTGCACACTTCAAAGTTCACAGCTCGCAGTTCACAGTTCACAGTTCACAGTTCACAGTTCACAGTTCACAGTTCACAGTTCACAGTTCACAATCCGCCGTTCACAGTTCACAATTTGCAGTGCACACTTCAAAGTTCACAGCTCGCAGTTCACAGTTCACAGTTCACAGTTCACAGTTCACAGATCACAGTTCACAGTTCACAGTTCACACTTCACAGTTCACAGTTCACAGTTCACAGTTCACAGTTCACAGTTCACAGTTCACAGTTCACAGTTCACAGTTCACAGTTCACAGTTCACAGTTCACAGTTCACAGTTCACAGTTCACAGTTCACAGTTCACAGTTCACAGTTCACAGTTCACAGTTCACAGTTCACAGTTCACAGTTCACAGTTCACAGTTCACAGTTCACAGTTCACAGTTCACAGTTCACAGTTCACAGTTCACAGTTCACAGTTCACAGTTCACAGTTCACAGTTCACAGTTCACAGTTCACAGTTCACAGTTCACAGTTCACAGTTCACAGTTCACAGTTCACAGTTCACAGTTCACAGTTCACAGTTCACAGTTCACAGTTCACAGTTCACAGTTCACAGTTCACAGTTCACAGTTCACAGTTCACAGTTCACAGTTCACAGTTCACAGTTCACAGTTCATAGCTCGCAGTTCACAGTTCACAGTTCACTGTTCACAAATCGCAGTTCACAGTTCACAGTTCACGCTTCACAGTTCACAGTTCACAGTGCACCGTTCTTAGTTCACAGCTCACAGTTCACAGTTCACAGTTAACAGTTCACAGTTCACAATCCGCCGTTCACAGTTCACAATTTGCAGTGCACACTTCAAAGTTCACAGCTCGCAGCTCACATTTCACAGTTCACAGTTCACAGTTCACAGTTCACCGTTCACCGTTCACCGTTCACCGTTCACCGTTCACCGTTCACCGTTCACCGTTCACCGTTCACCGTTCACCGTTCACCGTTCACCGTTCACCGTTCGCCGTTCACCGTTCACCGTTCGCCGTTCGCCGTTCGCCGTTCGCCGTTCACCGTTCCCCGTTCGCCGTTCGCCGTTCGCCGTTCGCCGTTCGCCGTTCGCCGTTCGCCGTTCGCCGTTCGCCGTTCGCCGTTCGCCGTTCGCCGTTCGCCGTTCGCCGTTCGCCGTTCGCCGTTCGCCGTTCGCCGTTCGCCGTTCGCCGTTCGCCGTTCGCCGTTCGCCGTTCGCCGTTCGCCGTTCGCCGTTCACCGTTCCCCGTTCACCGTTCACCGTTCACCGTTCACCGTTCACCGTTCACCGTTCACCGTTCACCGTTCACCGTTCACCGTTCACCGTTCACCGTTCACCGTTCACCGTTCACCGTTCACCGTTCACCGTTCACCGTTCACCGTTCACCGTTCACCGTTCACCGTTCACCGTTCACCGTTCACCGTTCACCGTTCACCGTTCACCGTTCACCGTTCACCGTTCACCGTTCACCGTTCACCGTTCACCGTTCACCGTTCACCGT
Organism: Lasioglossum villosulum; assembly: GCA_963971365.1. Taxonomy (NCBI): domain Eukaryota; kingdom Metazoa; phylum Arthropoda; class Insecta; order Hymenoptera; family Halictidae; genus Lasioglossum; species Lasioglossum villosulum. The sequence goes on along the minus strand of CAXARU010000144.1, from coordinate 885,049 downwards.
TCACCGTTCACCGTTCACCGTTCACCGTTCACCGTTCACCGTTCACCGTTCACCGTTCACCGTTCACCGTTCACCGTTCACCGTTCACCGTTCACCGTTCACCGTTCACCGTTCACCGTTCACCGTTCACCGTTCACCGTTCACCGTTCACCGTTCACCGTTCACCGTTCACCGTTCACCGTTCACCGTTCACCGTTCACCGTTCACCGTTCACCGTTCACCGTTCACCGTTCACCGTTCACCGTTCACCGTTCACCGTTCACCGTTCACCGTTCACCGTTCACCGTTCACCGTTCACCGTTCACCGTTCACCGTTCACCGTTCACCGTTCACCGTTCACCGTTCACCGTTCACCGTTCACCGTTCACCGTTCACCGTTCACCGTTCACCGTTCACCGTTCACCGTTCACCGTTCACCGTTCACCGTTCACCGTTCACCGTTCACCGTTCACCGTTCACCGTTCACCGTTCACCGTTCACCGTTCACCGTTCACCGTTCACCGTTCACCGTTCACCGTTCACCGTTCACCGTTCACCGTTCACCGTTCACCGTTCACCGTTCACCGTTCACCGTTCACCGTTCACCGTTCACCGTTCACCGTTCACCGTTCACCGTTCACCGTTCACCGTTCACCGTTCACCGTTCACCGTTCACCGTTCACCGTTCACCGTTCACCGTTCACCGTTCACCGTTCACCGTTCACCGTTCACCGTTCACCGTTCACCGTTCACCGTTCACCGTTCACCGTTCACCGTTCACCGTTCACCGTTCACCGTTCACCGTTCACCGTTCACCGTTCACCGTTCACCGTTCACCGTTCACCGTTCACCGTTCACCGTTCACCGTTCACCGTTCACCGTTCACCGTTCACCGTTCACCGTTCACCGTTCACCGTTCACCGTTCACCGTTCACCGTTCACCGTTCACCGTTCACCGTTCACCGTTCACCGTTCACCGTTCACCGTTCACCGTTCACCGTTCACCGTTCACCGTTCACCGTTCACCGTTCACCGTTCACCGTTCACCGTTCACCGTTCACCGTTCACCGTTCACCGTTCACCGTTCACCGTTCACCGTTCACCGTTCACCGTTCACCGTTCACCGTTCACCGTTCACCGTTCACCGTTCACCGTTCACCGTTCACCGTTCACCGTTCACCGTTCACCGTTCACCGTTCACCGTTCACCGTTCACCGTTCACCGTTCACCGTTCACCGTTCACCGTTCACCGTTCACCGTTCACCGTTCACCGTTCACCGTTCACCGTTCACCGTTCACCGTTCACCGTTCACCGTTCACCGTTCACCGTTCACCGTTCACCGTTCACCGTTCACCGTTCACCGTTCACCGTTCACCGTTCACCGTTCACCGTTCACCGTTCACCGTTCACCGTTCACCGTTCACCGTTCACCGTTCACCGTTCACCGTTCACCGTTCACCGTTCACCGTTCACCGTTCACCGTTCACCGTTCACCGTTCACCGTTCACCGTTCACCGTTCACCGTTCACCGTTCACCGTTCACCGTTCACCGTTCACCGTTCACCGTTCACCGTTCACCGTTCACCGTTCACCGTTCACCGTTCACCGTTCACCGTTCACCGTTCACCGTTCACCGTTCACCGTTCACCGTTCACCGTTCACCGTTCACCGTTCACCGTTCACCGTTCACCGTTCACCGTTCACCGTTCACCGTTCACCGTTCACCGTTCACCGTTCACCGTTCACCGTTCACCGTTCACCGTTCACCGTTCACCGTTCACCGTTCACCGTTCACCGTTCACCGTTCACCGTTCACCGTTCACCGTTCACCGTTCACCGTTCACCGTTCACCGTTCACCGTTCACCGTTCACCGTTCACCGTTCACCGTTCACCGTTCACCGTTCACCGTTCACCGTTCACCGTTCACCGTTCACCGTTCACCGTTCACCGTTCACCGTTCACCGTTCACCGTTCACCGTTCACCGTTCACCGTTCACCGTTCACCGTTCACCGTTCACCGTTCACCGTTCACCGTTCACCGTTCACCGTTCACCGTTCACCGTTCACCGTTCACCGTTCACCGTTCACCGTTCACCGTTCACCGTTCACCGTTCACCGTTCACCGTTCACCGTTCACCGTTCACCGTTCACCGTTCACCGTTCACCGTTCACCGTTCACCGTTCACCGTTCACCGTTCACCGTTCACCGTTCACCGTTCACCGTTCACCGTTCACCGTTCACCGTTCACCGTTCACCGTTCACCGTTCACCGTTCACCGTTCACCGTTCACCGTTCACCGTTCACCGTTCACCGTTCACCGTTCACCGTTCACCGTTCACCGTTCACCGTTCACCGTTCACCGTTCACCGTTCACCGTTCACCGTTCACCGTTCACCGTTCACCGTTCACCGTTCACCGTTCACCGTTCACCGTTCACCGTTCACCGTTCACCGTTCACCGTTCACCGTTCACCGTTCACCGTTCACCGTTCACCGTTCACCGTTCACCGTTCACCGTTCACCGTTCACCGTTCACCGTTCACCGTTCACCGTTCACCGTTCACCGTTCACCGTTCACCGTTCACCGTTCACCGTTCACCGTTCACCGTTCACCGTTCACCGTTCACCGTTCACCGTTCACCGTTCACCGTTCACCGTTCACCGTTCACCGTTCACCGTTCACCGTTCACCGTTCACCGTTCACCGTTCACCGTTCACCGTTCACCGTTCACCGTTCACCGTTCACCGTTCACCGTTCACCGTTCACCGTTCACCGTTCACCGTTCACCGTTCACCGTTCACCGTTCACCGTTCACCGTTCACCGTTCACCGTTCACCGTTCACCGTTCACCGTTCACCGTTCACCGTTCACCGTTCACCGTTCACCGTTCACCGTTCACCGTTCACCGTTCACCGTTCACCGTTCACCGTTCACCGTTCACCGTTCACCGTTCACCGTTCACCGTTCACCGTTCACCGTTCACCGTTCACCGTTCACCGTTCACCGTTCACCGTTCACCGTTCACCGTTCACCGTTCACCGTTCACCGTTCACCGTTCACCGTTCACCGTTCACCGTTCACCGTTCACCGTTCACCGTTCACCGTTCACCGTTCACCGTTCACCGTTCACCGTTCACCGTTCACCGTTCACCGTTCACCGTTCACCGTTCACCGTTCACCGTTCACCGTTCACCGTTCACCGTTCACCGTTCACCGTTCACCGTTCACCGTTCACCGTTCACCGTTCACCGTTCACCGTTCACCGTTCACCGTTCACCGTTCACCGTTCACCGTTCACCGTTCACCGTTCACCGTTCACCGTTCACCGTTCACCGTTCACCGTTCACCGTTCACCGTTCACCGTTCACCGTTCACCGTTCACCGTTCACCGTTCACCGTTCACCGTTCACCGTTCACCGTTCACCGTTCACCGTTCACCGTTCACCGTTCACCGTTCACCGTTCACCGTTCACCGTTCACCGTTCACCGTTCACCGTTCACCGTTCACCGTTCACCGTTCACCGTTCACCGTTCACCGTTCACCGTTCACCGTTCACCGTTCACCGTTCACCGTTCACCGTTCACCGTTCACCGTTCACCGTTCACCGTTCACAGTTCACAGTTCACAGTTCACAGTTCACAGTTCACAGTTCACAGTTCACAGTGCACCGTTCTTAGTTCACAGCTCACAGTTCACAGTTCACAGTTAACAGTTCACAGTTCACAATCCGCCGTTCAGAGTTCACAATTTGCAGTGCACACTTCAAAGTTCACAGCTCGCAGTTCACAGTTCACAGTTCACAGTTCACAGTTCACAGTTCACAGTTCACAATCCGCCGTTCACAGTTCACAATTTGCAGTGCACACTTCTAAGTTCACAGCTCGCAGTTCACAGTTCACAGTTCACAGTTCACAGTTCACAGATCACAGTTCACAGTTCACACTTCACACTTCACACTTCACAGTTCACAGTTCACAGTTCACAGTTCACAGTTCACAGTTCACAGTTCACAGTTCACAGTTCACAGTTCACAGTTCACAGTTCACAGTTCACAGTTCACAGTTCACAGTTCACAGTTCACAGTTCACAGTTCACAGTTCACAGTTCACAGTTCACAGTTCACAGTTCACAGTTCACAGTTCACAGTTCACAGTTCACAGTTCACAGTTCACAGTTCACAGTTCACAGTTCACAGTTCACAGTTCACAGTTCACAGTTCACAGTTCACAGTTCACAGTTCACAGTTCACAGTTCACAGTTCACAGTTCACAGTTCACAGTTCACAGTTCACAGTTCACAGTTCACAGTTCACAGTTCACAGTTCACAGTTCACAGTTCACAGTCCACAGTTCACAGTTCACAATCCGCCGTTCAGAGTTCACAATTTGCAGTGCACACTTCAAAGTTCACAGCTCGCAGTTCACAGTTCACAGTTCACAGTTCACAGTTCACAGTTCACAGTTCACATTTCACAGTTCACAGTTCACAGTTCACAGTTCACAGTTCACAGTTCACATTTCACAGTTCACAGTTCACAGTTCACAGTTCACAGTTCACAGTTCACACATCACAGTCCACAGTTCACAGTGCACCCTTCTTAGTTCACAGCTCACAGTTCCCAGTTCACAGTTAACAGTTCACAGTTCACAATCCGCCGTTCACAGTTCACAGTTCACAGTTCACAGTTCACAGTTCACAGTTCACAGTTCACAGTTCACAGCTCGCAGTTCACAGCTCGCAGTTCACAGCTCGCAGTTCACAGCTCGCAGTTCACAGCTCGCAGTTCACAGATCACAGTTCACAGTTCACAGTTCACAGTTCACAGTTCACAGCTCACAGTTCCCAGTTCACAGTTAACAGTTCACAGTTCACAATCCGCCGTTCACAGTTCACAGTTCACAGTTCACAGTTCACAGTTCACAGTTCACAGTTCACAGTTCACAGCTCGCAGTTCACAGCTCGCAGTTCACAGCTCGCAGTTCACAGCTCGCAGTTCACAGCTCGCAGTTCACAGATCACAGTTCACAGTTCACAGTTCACAGTTCACAGTTCACAGTTCACCGTTCACCGTTCACCGTTCACCGTTCACCGTTCACCGTTCACCGTTCACCGTTCACCGTTCACCGTTCACCGTTCACCGTTCACAGTTCACAGTTCACAGTTCACAGTTCACAGTTCACAGTTCACAGTTCACAGTTCACAGTGCACCATTCTTAGTTCACAGCTCACAGTTCCCAGTTCACAGTTAACAGTTCACAGTTCACATTCCGCCGTTCACAGTTCACAATTTGCAGTACACACTTCAAAGTTCACAGCTCGCAGTTCACAGTTCACAGTTCACAGTTCACAGTTCACAGTTCACAGTTCACAGTTCACAGTTCACAGTTCACAGTTCACAGTTCACAGTTCACAGTTCACAGTTCACAGTTCACAGTTCACAGTTCACAGTTCACAGTTCACAGTTCACAGTTCACAGTTCCCAGTTCACAGTTCACAGCTCGCAGTTCACAGTTCACAGTTCACAGTTCACAGTTCACAGTTCACAGTTCACAGTTCACAGTTCACAGTTCACAGTTCACAGTTCACAGTTCACAGTTCACAGTTCACAGTTCACAGTTCACAGTTCACAGTTCACAGTTCACAGTTCACAGTTCCCAGTTCACAGTTCACAGCTCGCAGTTCACAGTTCACAGTTCACAGTTCACAGTTCACAGTTCACAGTTCACAGTTCACAGTCCACAGTTCACAGTTCACAGTGCACCCTTCTTAGTTCACAGCTCACAGTTCCCAGTTCACAGTTCCCAGTTCACAGTTCAGAGTTCAGAGTTCACAATTCACAGTTCACAGTTCACAGTTCACAGTTCACAGTTCACAGTTCACAGTTCACAGTTCACAGTTCACAGTTCACAGTTCACAGTTCACAGTTCACAGTTCACAGTTCACAGTTCACAGTTCACAGTTCACAGTTCACAGTTCACAGTTCACAGTTCACAGTTCACAGTTCACAGTCCACAGTTCACAGTTCACAGTGCACCCTTCTTAGTTCACAGCTCACAGTTCCCAGTTCACAGTTAACAGTTCACAGTTCACAATCCGCCGTTCACAGTTCACAATTTGCAGTGCACACTTCAAAGTTCACAGCTCGCAGTTTACAGTTCACAGTTCACAGTTCACAGTTCACAGTTCACAGTTCACAGTTCACAGATCACAGTTCACAGTTCACAGTTCACAGTTCACAGTTCACAGTTCACAATCCGCCGTTCACAGTTCACAATTTGCAGTGCACACTTCAAAGTTCACAGCTCGCAGTTCACAGTTCACAGTTCACACTTCACAGTTCACAGTTCACTGTTCACAAATCGCAGTTCACAGTTCACAGTTCACAGTTCACAGTTCACAGTTCACAGTTCACAGTTCACAGTTCACAGTTCACAGTTCACAGTTCACAGTTCACAGTTCACAGTTCACAGTTCACAGTTCACAGTTCACAGTTCACAGTTCACAGTTCACAGTTCACAGTTCACAGTTCACAGTTCACAGTTCACAGTTCACAGTGCACCCTTCTTAGTTCACAGCTCACAGTTCCCAGTTCACAGTTAACAGTTCACAGTTCACATTCCGCCGTTCACAGTTCACAATTTGCAGTACACACTTCAAAGTTCACAGCTCGCAGTTCACAGTTCACAGTTCACAGTTCACAGTTCACAGTTCACAGTTCACAGTTCACAGTTCACAGTTCACAGTTCACAGTTCACAGTTCACAGTTCACAGTTCACAGTTCACAGTTCACAGTTCACAGTTCACAGTTCACAGTTCACAGTTCACAGTTCCCAGTTCACAGTTCACAGCTCGCAGTTCACAGTTCACAGTTCACAGTTCACAGTTCACAGTTCACAGTTCACAGTTCACAGTCCACAGTTCACAGTTCACAGTGCACCCTTCTTAGTTCACAGCTCACAGTTCCCAGTTCACAGTTCCCAGTTCACAGTTAACAGTTCAGAGTTCACAATTCACAGTTCACAGTTCACAGTTCACAGTTCACAGTTCACAGTTCACAGTTCACAGTTCACAGTTCACAGTTCACAGTTCACAGTTCACAGTTCACAGTTCACAGTTCACAGTTCACAGTTCACAGTTCACAGTTCACAGTTCACAGTTCACAGTTCACAGTTCACAGTTCACAGTTCACAATCCGCCGTTCACAGTTCACAATTTGCAGTGCACACTTCAAAGTTCACAGCTCGCAGTTTACAGTTCACAGTTCACAGTTCACAGTTCACAGTTCACAGTTCACAGTTCACAGTTCACAGTTCACAGTTCACAGTTCACAATCCGCCGTTCACAGTTCACAATTTGCAGTGCACACTTCAAAGTTCACAGCTCGCAGTTCACAGTTCACAGTTCACACTTCACAGTTCACAGTTCACTGTTCACAAATCGCAGTTCACAGTTCACAGTTCACAGTTCACAGTTCACAGTTCACAGTTCACAGTTCACAGTTCACAGTTCACAGTTCACAGTTCACAGTTCACAGTTCACAGTTCACAGTTCACAGTTCACAGTTCACAGTTCACAGTTCACAGTTCACAGTTCACAGTTCACAGTTCACAGTTCACAGTTCACAGTTCACAGTTCACAGTTCACAGTTCACAGTTCACAGTTCACAGTGCACCCTTCTTAGTTCACAGCTCACAGTTCCCAGTTCACAGTTAACAGTTCACAGTTCACAATCCGCCGTTCACAGTTCACAATTTGCAGTGCACACTTCAAAGTTCACAGCTCGCAGTTCACAGTTCACAGTTAACAGTTCACAGTTCACAATCCGCCGTTCACAGTTCACAATTTGCAGTGCACACTTCAAAGTTCACAGCTCGCAGTTCACAGTTCACAGTTCACAGTTCACAGTTCACAGTTCACAGTTCACAGTTCACAGTTCACAGTTCACAGTTCACAGTTCACAGTTCACAGTTCACAGTTCACAGTTCACAGTTCACAGTTCACAGTTCACAGTTCACAGTTCACAGTTCACAGTTCACAGTTCACAGTTCACAGTTCACAGTTCACAGTTCACAGTTCACAGTTCACAGTTCACAGTTCACAGTTCACAGTTCACAGTTCACAGTTCACAGTTCACAGTTCACAGTTCACAGTTCACAGTTCACAGTTCACAGTTCACAGTTCACAGTTCACAGTTCACAGTTCACAGTTCACAGTTCACAGTTCACAGTTCACTGTTCACTGTTCACTGTTCACAGTTCACAGTTCACAGTTCACAGTTCACAGTTCACAGTTCACAGTTCACAGTTCCCAGTTCCCAGTTCACAGTTCACAGTTCACAGTTCACAGATCACAGTTCACAGTTCACAGTTCACTGTTCACAGTTCACAGTTCACAGTTCACAGTTCACAGTTCACAGTTCACAGTTCACAGTTCACAGTTCACAGTTCACAGTTCACAGTTCACAGTTCACAGTTCACAGTTCACAGTTCACAGTTCACAGTTCACAGTTCACAGTTCACAGTTCACAGTTCACAGTTCACAGTTCACAGTTCACAGTTCACAGTTCACAGTTCACAGTTCACAGTTCACAGTTCACAGTTCACAGTTCACAGTTCACAGTTCACAGTTCACAGTTCACAGTTCACAGTTCACAGTTCACGGTTCACAGTTCACGGTTCACGGTTCACGGTTCACGGTTCACAAATCGCCGTTCACAGTTCACAGTTCACAGTTCACAGTTCACAGTTCACAGTTCACAGTTCACAGTTCACAGTTCACAGTTCACAGTTCACAGTTCACAGTTCACAGTTCACAGTTCACAGTTCACAGTTCACAGTTCACAGTTCACAGTTCACAGTTCACAGTTCACAGTTCACAGTTCACAGTTCACAGTTCACAGTTCACAGTTCACAGTTCACAGTTCACAGTTCACAGTTCACAGTTCACAGTTCACAGTTCACAGTTCACAGTTCACAGTTCACAGTTCACAGTTCACAGTTCACAGTTCACAGTTCACAGTTCACAGTTCACAGTTCACAGTTCACAGTTCACAGTTCACAGTTCACAGTTCACAGTTCACAGTTCACAGTTCACAGTTCACAGTTCACAGTTCACAGTTCACAGTTCACAGTTCACAGTTCACAGTTCACAGTTCACAGTTCACAGTTCACAGTTCACAGTTCACAGTTCACAGTTCACAGTTCACAGTTCACAGTTCACAGTTCACAGTGCACCCTCCTTAGTTCACAGCTCACAGTTCCCAGTTCACAGTTAACAGTTCACAGTTCACAATCCGCCGTTCACAGTTCACAATTTGCAGTGCACACTTCAAAGTTCACAGCTCGCAGTTCACAGTTCACAGTTCACAGTTCACAGTTCACAGTTCACAGTTCACAGTTCACAGTTCACAGTTCACAGTTCACAGTTCACAGTTCACAGTTCACAGTTCACAGTTCACAGTTCACAGTTCACAGTTCACAGTTCACAGTTCACAGTTCACAGTTCACAGTTCACAGTTCACAGTTCACAGTTCACAGTTCACAGTTCACAGTTCACAGTTCACAGTTCACAGTTCACAGTTCACAGTTCACAGTTCACAGTTCACAGTTCACAGTTCACAGTTCACAGTTCACAGTTCACAGTTCACAGTTCACAGTTCACAGTTCACAGTTCACAGTTCACAGTTCACAGTTCACAGTTCACAGTTCACAGTTCACAGTTCACAGTTCACAGTTCACAGTTCACAGTTCACAGTTCACAGTCCACAGTTCACAGTTCACAGTGCACAGTTCACAGTGCACCCTTCTTAGTTCACAGTGCACCCTTCTTAGTTCACAGCTCACAGTTCCCAGTTCACAGTTAACAGTTCACAGTTCACAATCCGCCGTTCACAGTTCACAATTTGCAGTGCACATTTCAAAGTTCACAGTTCACAGTTCACAGTTCACAGTTCACAGTCCACAGTTCACAGTTCACAGTGCACCCTTCTTAGTTCACAGCTCACAGTTCCCAGTTCACAGTTAACAGTTCACAGTTCACAATCCGCCGTTCACAGTTCACAATTTGCAGTGCACACTTCACAGTTCACAGTTCACAGTTCACAGTTCACAGTTCACAGTTCACAGTTCACAGTTCACAGTTCACAGTTCACAGTTCACAGTTCACAGTTCACAGTTCACAGTTCACAGTTCACAGTTCACAGTTCACAGTTCACAGTTCACAGTTCACAGTTCACAGTTCACAGTTCACAGTTCACAGTTCACAGTTCACAGTTCACAGTTCACAGTTCACAGTTCACAGTTCACAGTTCACAGTTCACAGTTCACAGTTCACAGTTCACAGTTCACAGTTCACAGTTCACAGTTCACAGTTCACAGTTCACAGTTCACAGTTCACAGTTCACAGTTCACAGTTCACAGTTCACAGTTCACAGTTCACAGTTCACAGTTCACAGTTCACAGTTCACAGTTCACAGTTCACAGTTCACAATTCACAGTTCACAGTTCACAGTTCACAGTTCACAGTTCACAGTCCACAGTTCACAGTTCACAGTGCACCCTTCTTAGTTCACAGCTCACAGTTCCCAGTTCACAGTTAACAGTTCACAGTTCACAATCCGCCGTTCACAGTTCACAATTTGCAGTGCACACTTCAAAGTTCACAGTTCACAGATCACAGTTCACAGTTCACAGTTCACAGTTCACAGTTCACAGTTCAATGTTCACAGTTCACAGTTCACAGTTCACAGTTCACAGTTCACAGTTCACAGTGCACAGTTCACAGTTCACAGTTCACAGTTCACAGTTCACAGTTCACAGTTCACAGTTCACAGTTCACAGTTCACAGTTCACAGTTCACAGTTCACAGTTCACAGTTCACAGTTCACAGTTCACAGTTCACAGTTCACAGTTCACAGTTCACAGTTCACAGTTCACAGTTCACAGTTCACAGTTCACAGTTCACAGTTCACAGTTCACAGTTCACAGTTCACAGTTCACAGTTCACAGTTCACAGTTCACAGTTCACAGTTCACAGTTCACAGTTCACAGTTCACAGTTCACAGTTCACAGTTCACAGTTCACAGTTCACAGTTCACAGTTCACAGTTCACAGTTCACAGTTCACAGTTCACAGTTCACAGTTCACAGTTCACAGTTCACAGTTCACAGTTCACAGTTCACAGTTCACAGTTCACAGTTCACAGTTCACAGTTCACAGTTCACAGTTCACAGTTCACAGTTCACAGTTCACAGTTCACAGTTCACAGTTCACAGTTCACAGTTCACAGTTCACAGTTCACAGTTCACAGTTCACAGTTCACAGTTCACAGTTCACAGTTCACAGTTCACAGTTCACAGTTCACAGTTCACAGTTCACAGTTCACAGTTCACAGTTCACAGTTCACAGTTCACAGTTCACAGTTCACAGTTCACAGTTCACAGTTCACAGTTCACAGTTCACAGTTCACAGTTCACAGTTCACAGTTCACAGTTCACAGTTCACAGTTCACAGTTCACAGTTCACAGTTCACAGTTCACAGTTCACAGTTCACAGTTCACAGTTCACAGTTCACAGTTCACAGTTCACAGTTCACAGTTCACAGTTCACAGTTCACAGTTCACAGTTCACAGTTCACAGTTCACAGTTCACAGTTCACAGTTCACAGTTCACAGTTCACAGTTCACAGTTCACAGTTCACAGTTCACAGTTCACAGTTCACAGTTCACAGTTCACAGTTCACAGTTCACAGTTCACAGTTCACAGTTCACAGTTCACAGTTCACAGTTCACAGTTCACAGTTCACAGTTCACAGTTCACAGTTCACAGTTCACAGTTCACAGTTCACAGTTCACAGTTCACAGTTCACAGTTCACAGTTCACAGTTCACAGTTCACAGTTCACAGTTCACAGTTCACAGTTCACAGTTCACAGTTCACAGTTCACAGTTCACAGTTCACAGTTCACAGTTCACAGTTCACAGTTCACAGTTCACAGTTCACAGTTCACAGTTCACAGTTCACAGTTCACAGTTCACAGTTCACAGTTCACAGTTCACAGTTCACAGTTCACAGTTCACAGTTCACAGTTCACAGTTCACAGTTCACAGTTCACAGTTCACAGTTCACAGTTCACAGTTCACAGTTCACAGTTCACAGTTCACAGTTCACAGTTCACAGTTCACAGTTCACAGTTCACAGTTCACAGTTCACAGTTCACAGTTCACAGTTCACAGTTCACAGTTCACAGTTCACAGTTCACAGTTCACAGTTCACAGTTCACAGTTCACAGTTCACAGTTCACAGTTCACAGTTCACAGTTCACAGTTCACAGTTCACAGTTCACAGTTCACAGTTCACAGTTCACAGTTCACAGTTCACAGTTCACAGTTCACAGTTCACAGTTCACAGTTCACAGTTCACAGTTCACAGTTCACAGTTCACAGTTCACAGTTCACAGTTCACAGTTCACAGTTCACAGTTCACAGTGCACCCTTCTTAGTTCACAGCTCACAGTTCCCAGTTCACAGTTAACAGTTCACAGTTCACATTCCGCCGTTCACAGTTCACAATTTGCAGTACACACTTCAAAGTTCACAGCTCGCAGTTCACAGTTCACAGTTCACAGTTCACAGTTCACAGTTCACAGTTCAAAGTTCACAGTTCACAGTTCACAGTTCACAGTTCACAGTTCACAGTTCACAGTTCACAGTTCACAGTTCACAGTTCACAGTTCACAGTTCACAGTTCACAGTTCACAGTTCCCAGTTCACAGTTCGCAGCTCGCAGTTCACAGTTCACAGTTCACAGTTCACAGTTCACAGTTCACAGTTCACAGTTCACAGTCCACAGTTCACAGTTCACAGTGCACCCTTCTTAGTTCACAGCTCACAGTTCCCAGTTCACAGTTCCCAGTTCACAGTTAACAGTTCAGAGTTCACAATTCACAGTTCACAGTTCACAGTTCACAGTTCACAGTTCACAGTTCACAGTTCACAGTTCACAGTTCACAGTTCACAGTTCACAGTTCACAGTTCACAGTTCACAGTTCACAGTTCACAGTTCACAGTTCACAGTTCACAGTTCACAGTTCACAGTTCACAGTTCACAGTTCACAGTTCACAGTTCACAGTCCACAGTTCACAGTTCACAGTGCACCCTTCTTAGTTCACAGCTCACAGTTCCCAGTTCACAGTGAACAGTTCACAGTTCACAATCCGCCGTTCACAGTTCACAATTTGCAGTGCACACTTCAAAGTTCACAGCTCGCAGTTTACAGTTCACAGTTCACAGTTCACAGTTCACAAGTTCACAGTTCACAGTTCACAGTTCACAGTTCACAGTTCACAGTTCACAGTTCACAGTTCACAGTTCACACTTCACAGTTCACAGTTCACAGTTCACAATCCGCCGTTCACAGTTCACAATTTGCAGTGCACACTTCAAAGTTCACAGCTCGCAGTTCACAGTTCACACTTCACAGTTCACAGTTCACAGTTCACTGTTCACAAATCGCAGTTCACAGTTCACAGTTCACAGTTCACAGTTCACAGTTCACAGTTCACAGTTCACAGTTCACAGTTCACAGTTCACAGTTCACAGTTCACAGTTCACAGTTCACAGTTCACAGTTCACAGTTCACAGTTCACAGTTCACAGTTCACAGTTCACAAGTAGATAGTGTATGCCGGTTCTACGATCAGACTTATCATTGTAGGTAGATTCCTACCTTACCGGCACCATTACCTTATAGCGCGAGCTACTTTTGCGGGGGGTGGGGGAGGGGGCGGGATTTTTCAAGGACAGTTTCCCACGTTATAGTGCGAGCATACTTTTTGCGGGGGGTGGGGGAGGGGGGACCACATTATCTGTACACAGCTGTATATAGTTTCCTCTTATCTATGACAAGGGTTTTGCGAATATGATATTCCGAACGTGCTTCGCGAATATGATACATCAAGAAGATAATTTTCGTGGGGGAGGGGGGATTTATTTTAAAAACATAGCGAGACCATACTATCTGTACACAGCTGTATATAGTTTCCTCTTATCTACTCGATGCATTCCTATTGTACCTACGACAGATGTAATACGATACCCCTGGGGAACACATGCTTTAGACTTGACCTTGAACGTGTTCGAACGTCGTTCCTACCCATCGTTTAAGACGATTGACCTGAACGCGATGCGAGAAAGAAAGAGACCATTCACGATGTAAGAGAGAGAGTAGTTTCCTCTTATCTACTCGATGCATTCCTATTGTACCTACGACAGATGTAATACGATACCCCTGGGGAACACATGCTTTAGACTTGACCTTGAACGTGTTCGAACGTCGTTCCTACCCATCGTTTAAGACGATTAACCTGAACGCGATGCGAGAAAGAAAGAGACCGTTCACGATGTAAGAGAGAGAGTAGTTTCCTCTTATCTACTCGATGCATTCCTATTGTACCCCCCTACGAATATGATATTTCGTACGTGCTTCGCGAATATGATACATCGAGAAAATAATTTTTGTAGGTGTTATCTATGACACAGGTTCTTTCATGGTATGTAGCCGTGGAGGAACTTATGCTTTTTTTCCAGGAAGACTTGACCTTGAACGTGTTTCAAACGTCGTTCCTATTTATCGTTTAAGCACACTGTTTATATCGTTCTAAGAGAGATAGTTTTAATTAACAGGGTGGTATAGAGTCCCCTTATCTTTTCAACGTGCCTATCGTGAGCTTGTTTCTGAGCGCTATAGAGTTTCCGCCTTATCTTTTTAGATGTCTCGCGAGCGGAGATTTTTGTTGCATCTATTTCCGGAGAGGGTATATGTTTAAAAGAATGGATGTTGCCGGCGTCAAGCTCATTTGCATACAGAGTGTTCAGTTTGCGTAAGATTTTAAAGATCTACCATTGTTCCATACGTGACGGTTTTTCGCGTACGGACTTGTGCTGAAATGAACGTATCGGAGGAAAAAGATGACATGGCCGTTCCAACGTTGAAAAATATAGCTTGGCCTCACGTAATAAATTCACACTTGAACGATCATTTCTCCATCGAGCAGAAATCGATGGTGGAACGTTTAATGCGAAACGACGTAACGAGTCGCGTATGTTTTGCTTACACGAAAAGATTTAGTCAAGTTGTCGCGCAATGGCCTGCGATCGATTCCCCATCCATGATATTGGACATCATTGAAACGGGCGAACGTCGCATCGTTGTATGTGAAGTATAATTACATTTGGGAACATTTCTAATTTTACGAGTTGGAAGTAGTATCGTTTCGCGGACACAGTGTTTTACCGTGACAAAAGTATCGATGGAAAAGCGGCAAGATGATTGAAACATGTAAAAATATGTTGAAGTGTTTGACACGCATGTCAATGTTGGTGAAAACTATGGACGAGTATCGCGAATGGTTTCGCTCATTCATCGAGTCTCTGCAGTGTTGTGTAAATTATCTATCCCGTGCAAAGGATGAATTGTCAGTAGGCAAGAAATTGAGTTTAACATCGACGATGTGTCGTATGAAAACTTTGAACGTTTCGTTGAATCATCGTATTTCCTCGTCGCGCGTCGGTAGAGGTTTATACGACCGCAGGGGTACGAGAGCCTCAACGCTTCGTTGGGAAAATGTTGAGTCGGCTTTTAAAAATCGCATATCGACCGGAATCGTTATCAACGTTGAACATATTGATCCAAAACAATTTTTACAACATGCGAAACGAATGATTACGGGACGCGTTACGGAATTTTTAAACACGCATTCATCGTTGAAAGCTAGCGTAACTTTGGAGGCGGAATTTATGCTACACGCCGGCGAGGTTTCCGTGAAAAGTTTTAGCACGCGGAACGTTGCGTTGTTTCGGACGAGCAATCTGCGACAGTGGTACCAGAAAGACGTTATGCCTACGATTTTGACATCGTTGGAAGAATTTCAAGAGCGGGACAGCGGGTGGGCGCTGTCGAAGATACTACATTTAATTGTCAACTTTAGCAAATACCAACCGTTGCAAGCCGGTTGCACCGCTGCAATCGACGTGCCTCGAGCGATACTGCTGAAAAGAGCAATCGTGAACGTGAACAGCAATGACGATGCGTGCTTTTATTGGGCAATCGTGGCGGGTCTCTACCCAGCCGAGACAAATCTGTCACGTTTATCATCGTATCCACACTACAAAGACGTGCTTCCGAAAACCAGAGGTTTTCAACTACCTATGTCGTTCAAAGACATCCGAAAATTTGAACGAAAAAACAACGTTTCCGTGAACGTGTTCGCATGGGCACGCAAGAAATGCGTAACGCTTCATTTGACTGGGAAGAAACGTGAGGGAAGACACGTCAACTTGCTGTTTCTACAGAATGCTGCAAAGACGCACTGTCATTTCGTGTGTATACGAAATTTGTCGCGATTGGTTTCATCACAGCTTAGCAAGCGGGATCATCAGAAGTATATTTGTGACCGGTAAGTTGCATTTTTGTTTTTTTAATTGTTTGAAGCAAAAAAGACATAATTTTTCCCTTCCCACAGGTGCTTGCAATTTTTTCCCACGCAGGAGAGATTAAACGTTCATACACTTGACTGCGAACGGATGAATGATTGCGCTCTGATGCTTCCAACAGAGGAAGAAGATAAGTGGTTGCAGTTTAAGAACTACACGAACAAAGAAGAGGCGCCGTTCGTTATCTATGCTGACTTGGAGTGCCTGCTGCTGCCGGGGGAGCAGGAAGGACAAGGCCGTGTGGCACGCGTACAGTATCAACATCACCACGCGTTTAGCATAGGATACTACATGCATTGCCGCTACGACGAATCGTTGTGCGAGTATCATGTTTATCGCGAGAAAGAGGGATGCGCCGCATGGTTCGCGAACAGGTTGTACGAATTAAGTCGTAAATTACAACCGATATTTGACAAAACAGTGCCGATGAATCCGCTAACCGAATCGGAAAAGTTAAATTTTCGTACGGCCACGCATTGTCACGTCTGCGAGAAACCGTTCGACACTACTGACGCGACGAGGGTTCACGATCATTGTCATTTCACGGGCGCGTATCGCGGTCCGGCTCATAACGGATGCAATTTAAGTTATCAATCTTCGTACGTGATACCGGTGGTTTTCCATAATCTATCAGGCTACGACGCACATTTCATCATCAAAGAATTAGCAAACTCTTTCGAGGGACAGATAGACGTGTTGCCATTAACGAAAGAGAAGTATATCTCTTTCACGAAGAACGTACATATCGAGAGACAGCCGGGTAAAGAGCAAAATTATGCAAAGTTTTTGAAATTCCGTTTTATCGATTCGTTTAAGTTCTTGAACTCGAGTCTGGACAAGCTGTCGTCATACTTGGACAAAAGTAAATTACGCATCGTACGAAGTGAATTTACACATCTTTCCGATGACGATTTCAACCTATTGACCAGAAAAGGTGTTTTTCCATACGACTATCTGACATCGTACGATAAATTAAACGATACATGTTTGCCACCGCGCGAAGCATTTTACAATCGGCTGTACGGTAGCGAGATATCCGACGTTGATTACCTTCACGCGAATACGGTTTGGTCGCGTTTTGCTATACAAACGCTAGGACAGTACAGCGACTTATATTTAAAATTGGATGTGCTGTTGTTGGCGGATGTTTTCGAAAATTTTCGCGATGACTGTCTCGAGAATTACAAGCTCGATCCGGCGCATTATTACACGCTCCCCGGTTTCGCGTGGGACGTGATGTTGAAAATGACAAAGATTGAATTGGAGTTGTTGACCGACGTTGACATGCTTTTGTTCGTGGAACGAGGAATACGCGGTGGATTGAGCCAGTGTTCGCACAGATATGCGCGCGCTAACAACAAATATTTGTCCACACACGACTCGAGTAAACCATCCACCTACTTAATGTATTTTGATGTGAATAATCTGTACGGTTGGGCAATGTCGCAACCTCTGCCGCACAGAGACTTTCGATGGGTGGACGTGGACAATTTCGATGTTGAATCCATTCCGATCGATAGCCCCGTAGGATACATTTTGGAGGTGGATTTAGAGTATCCGCGCGAAATTCACGATGCTCACGCGGATCTTCCGTTTTGTCCAAGTCACGACGCAGCAACCGACTCGAGTACGCAGAAAAAGTTGATGGCAACACTTCGCGATAAGGAGCGATACGTTGTACATTATCGGTATCTCCAACAAAGTTTGAAACATAATTTGAAATTGCGGAAAATACATCGAATTCTAGAATTTCAACAGTCGCGATGGTTGCATGGCTATATTGATTTAAACACGAAATTACGCGCCAACGCCACCAACGATTTTTCCAAGAACTTATTCAAGTTAATGAACAATGCTGTGTTTGGGAAAACGATGGAGAACGTTCGAAATCACGTGAGCGTGAAATTACTTTCTCGATGGAGCGGTAAACACGGCGTCGAACGATTGATATCTAGACCAAATTTTCATAGCTGTACGGTGTTTTCCGAGAACTTTGTCGCGATTCAGCTGAAAAAGCTGTTTGTTAAATTTTACAAGCCAATCTACGTAGGCATGTCCATATTGGATATATCAAAATTTCATTTGTACAGCTTTCATTATGAGTACATCCAACCAAACTTCCAACAAAATTGTAAGATTTTGTACACGGACACGGACAGTCTGATATATGAGATCGCTTGCGATAACGCGTACGAGGCGCTGCTGAAACGTGATATTCATCGATACGACACCAGTAATTATGCCGCGAACAACGTCTACGGCGTTCCGATCGCAAACAATAAACAGCTAGGATTGATGAAGGATGAGAACGGTGGTAAAATTATGACCGAGTTCGTAGGGCTTCGTTCGAAAATGTATGCGATTCGCGTGCACGGCGATCAGGACACTAAAAAGATCAAAGGAATCAGAACAAACGTTACCGCTCGAGATATAAGTTTCGAAGACTATGTTGAATGCCTTCGTAATCATACGGAAAAGAGCGTTAGCGGTAATCGCATAGTGTCCGTACGACATCAGGTGTATTCGATGTCGGAAAAGAAATTAGCATTGAGTCCGCATGACGATAAGCGATATATTTGCAATAATTTGATTGATACTCTTCCTTGGGGGCATTACAGCATCGATTGAGAAAAAACTGCGTCGTCGTCGTTTTATTATCCGTAAAAGAAAAAAGGAAGTGGTAGAGAGAGATTATCATAGGTCTTTGAAGTCTGTAACTGTCGGGGAGGGGATGCTTCCCATTGCAGATCTTCACTGTAAAAAGGAGTGGTAGGGAGACATCCTATATAACATCATATTCCAAGCGGCTCGCTTCAGATCGAGACAACCATCGCTAAAAACCGTAGACTGCTAAACCATAGACCGCACGATGTATTACAACCGTTATTCGCCTGCTGAATGTAATCGTTCAAACGTTGAGGAGCTGCACAAAAAGAGGAGACTAAATAATATGTAAGTAGAAAGATGAAAATAATTATGAAAAAGTAATTTAGAAAAACGTCTAATTTTTTACAAAATCTGTTGTAGGGTTTCTCAACAACAGCCCATTTCACGATCATCGATGATACAGCCGTCAACGTCGTGCGAGGGTTTTTCAACAACCGTCCCATTTCACGATCATCGATGATACAGCCGTCACCGTCATCGTGCGAGAGTTTTCCCAACAACTCCATTTCACAATCATCAATGATGCAACCGCCGAGGAGTTTGCACAGCGCACGGGTCTTGAGTCGAAGATACTCCATAGCCGGCAATTATTTTAAGTACTTCGAAATTGGTGTGCGCGTTGACAACGATATTTGCGTGGAACTAGCTATAGGGGATAACCGTGGTAATGAAATTACATTTTTCCTGGACGCGTGGACAGAGTTATTGCGCACGAAGGAGTGTATTTCCGATTTACTTTTGCCGTCTATGCAGAAACAGAAGCGAAAAATTAGTGATGATTTAACATTTCAAACAGTTAATATCGATGGTATGAATCTAGTGAAATTATCAAATCAGTTCACAGCTCTGTATATCACGGAAAAAACTATGCGTAACCTGTACAACCTCGATTTCTGCGTACACAACATGTATTCATGGTTGATTGATAATGTTCCCACAATTGTCGCTAAATTTACGAATTTCGTTGTTGCGGTGAAGGATAGTGACGCGAAGAATATCATGAAAACGATCGTCGAGAGCGAATCTGTCGATCAAAATTCGCTGATCGATTGTGAACTGTTGGCTTTGTGCGCTGATATCATTGCGACCGAGGCGTTTGCGCAAAAACAGATAGGTTAAAAACAAAGATAATGTGTGTAAAAATTATTGGAGGTCTTTTTGTAACGATATATTATTTTTTAAAAAATAAAAATTATTTAAGAAAATCTCTTTGTATTTTTATTTTATTTTATTGTAAAATTATTCTTTTATAATTCCTATAAAAATGAATTTCTACATATAAAGTATAGTCGTTTTAGAGAAAAATGAATTATCATATTACCATCCCTCAACCACATACTAATATGTCAACGTCTAAGGAGAGGGTTTAAGCTGTTCATTCAACGTTTAGGTTGTTCATCACATACAAAATCTTTCAGCAGGACTAAGGTTTCCACCCTGACTTATTAAGCAGAAAAGATAACTCCTCTACAGTAGATGATTTGGCTATGCACATAAGAACCCCGACCAACCAATTTAGAATTGCTACCAGTAAATGGTACAATGTCTACCAGTAAACGGTACAATGTGGACGGTCTGGGGACTTGCAGTCGTTGTCGTTAAGTTATTCTTTCGATTGGTTGGTCGGGGGGGTTCTTATGTACATAGCTAAATCATCAACTGTAGAGGAGTTATCTTCTAGTAGACGGTTGAGGACGGTATATATGCAAATCGTCGACGGATCATGTTCTAGCGAGAAAGGATAGGGACAACGTCGCTATCTTGTGACGAGGGTAGAAAGTTAGCCGACACACATTACTCGACTGCAAGAAGTTTTTATTTAAATTTTATCGCAAATTACATTTTTCACAATTCATATAGAATAAAAGAATACAATTAAAAGAAGAGAAAAATTAATTATCTTACATATAAAATACGAGTAGAAAATACAATTAAAGTATATTCGTTTTAGATATCCATGAATTATGTGACGCATCCATTCCCAACCATTTTACGTATACTTTATTCCCCTTTCTGCGCAATATTTTTTCAACTAAGTATACGTCAGGATATTTTGCCGCGCGTATCTCGTGTTCGTAAAATCCTCCGGCGATAGGTTTGCCCCTCGAGTCGGCCAAGAGATACGTGACAGGATTCGTTCGTTTCACCGTGGTAATCTTGAATATTTCTGTTGACCAGTTTGGCGTGTATCCTTTGTCAAATAGAGTTTTGAACTTGCTGACGCGCACGTGATCATTAACCTTGAATTTGGCAGGACCAGCAATCTTCACGTTGTTGTACACGGTGGACAGAAGGTGTCCGGCATTTTTACGGTTCACGTCGGCGGGTCGCATACGGATGGTACGATGTTTTCGATTATTGTAGTCCTTGGTCAACGTGGGAAGCGCATCGATCCAGCGATATTTTCCGCTCAACGAGAAAAATTTCCACATACTGTTCTTCAACGTACGATTGAAACGCTCCACGACGGATGCTTTCATAGGGCTAAACGTTGAATAATGGTGGATGTTACGTTTCCTCAGATATTCTTGGAACGTTGTATTGTAGAATTCTTTCCCCATGTCGGTCTGCAAGTTGTTCGGAGCTCTGCCATCCTTCTCCAACGCTGACGCGAAAGCTTTACAAACGTCGCTCGCATTTTTACTCTTCAAAGGAACCGTCCACGCGTATTTGCTAAATACATCGATTATCGTAAGAATATATCGATGTCCACGATTGTTTCGCGCATAGTTTTGAACTTCAACGATATCGGCTTGCCAAAGATCATCGAATCCTCGCACAATCACACGTCTACGCGGGTAAAAACGTCTCGCCGGAGCATGCAGCTCTTCCACCACGTTTTCTTTACTCATCTTGTCGCTGTTATCTCGCTCTCTCTCAGTCATTGAAGCTCCAGCGCTCTCGCTCCTCAATACGTCGTATCTGCGTGTATACTTTATCACGTTTCACATATACTATACAGTTCCTCTAAAAATCTTCAAACTTCTCAGTTATATTTCCCGAACGCCTTGTATCGTAGTCAGTATTTCAGACTTTATCGTTTCTTTAGCAGTTTTCAAGTCTTCATTCTGTTTAACTAATATTTCAGACTTTATCGTCTCTTTAGCGGTTTTCAGTTCTTTGACCAGTGTTTTCATGATCTCGAACTCGAGCTTCGCGTTAA
Source organism: Lasioglossum villosulum (assembly GCA_963971365.1). Taxonomy (NCBI): domain Eukaryota; kingdom Metazoa; phylum Arthropoda; class Insecta; order Hymenoptera; family Halictidae; genus Lasioglossum; species Lasioglossum villosulum. Next base: position 862,748 of record CAXARU010000144.1, on the reverse strand, counting down.
GCGTGTCCACGTATAATTTGGTCGCAGTGTGATCGTTTGCTTCAGGATTCGCCACGTGTCCGATCTTCATACCTTTTGCATCGTACAATTTAGCGTCATCGTTCAAACATATAGCGTTATCACGCACATAACTTTTCAAAACGTCAGGATAGAAAATCGAAGAAACATTCGACTCGCTTTTGTCCGCTTCGCGAAGTACTCTACCAAATTTGTCGATAGACATTTTTCGATCGAGTTAATCTTCTTCTTCTTCTTCTTCTTCTTCGATTATCGCCAACTCGTATCGCTTGCACAAACGTTTTACCTGCTCTTCGACCCACAGTATTCGTTGAAATATCTCATCCAGTTTTATCCATAGACTTTGAAACCTCAAGTTCCAGCTTTCACCGTCGTCGTCTTCTCCCGAGGATATCGTTTGATTCGTTTCGCAACAATTAAGACGAACGCGCATTTTATCGAGCCGTAACAATTTCATCGATCGACATTTCATTCGTCACTAACTCAACGAACCCACGCGCTTTAATTTATAATTATACCGGCTTCGCGAAGTTCTTCGATTATCGACATTATTTCGTTGTCATGGTTGGAATGACCGGCGTTCTTCGAAGCGGTTAACAATTTCAGACGATCGACGAGTTCGTTGGGATCATCCCAATGCACGTAATCGATCGGATTGTTGGTCACGCGCATAGAAGTTGGAAGTTCAATCCCCTTCCCACCTCGCGATGAAAACAACGGTCCTATAATTCTCCTATACTTGAATCCTTTGTTTCCCATTATCTGATTTCCACGTCGATGTGCATTCGTAAGAGTGAGAATTCTTTTGTACGCGATCTTATCTTCCTCGGTGTACAACCAATCATCGGGTATTCTTTTGAATATCAATTCGTAAAGACCGCGAGTCCCCTTGTACCGTATCCCGTTAATGATGATATCGTCGTTGCCGTCCACCTCGAACGTTGAATTTCCCATCATCATCTTATCATCTTTCAAACATACTCCGTACACGTTGTCAGAATTTTTCGTCGGCCCGGTAAAAAATTTTTCTAAATATTCGCGCGCCAAAGGTCCAAGATTCTCGGATAGATGTTGATTTTCCTCTGGATGAGTTTCCGGATTTTCAAAAATATTACGCATTGAAGACTCCAAAGATACCGTGCGCGGTGATTCGAATGTATCTTGTTGTGGTACCGTAGTCGTTGATTCGATCTCGTCATCCTCATAGTCGTCATCATCATCGAGATATATTTTTTTCGAGGCGCGCGTTACATCAGCTTCGTCGTTCTTTTCCCCATTCTTCTTTATTCTTCTTCTTTTTTTCATAGAGGATGATGGCGTTCCCCTAATATCTGAGAATCTTTTTTTTTTCGTAGGGAGGACGACGATGGTGTTTCCTTAATATCTGAGAACGCATTGTCGTTCGGTTCGACAGTAGTCGTATTTTGAACTATCTGTTTCAACGGTTCGACGATCGGTTGTAAAGTCGTTCGCAAATTCGCCTCGGCCGTCATTTTCCCAACTTTCAACGCTAAATACTTTTTACGTATGGTATCGCTGGTCTTTGCTATTTCGTTCACGATCGAAGCTCGGAGCTTCTCCTTCTTTTCCTTTTTGCCTGACATATTCGTTGCGCAAGAGAGATTACAGCCACGATACAGCACCGACGACTCTTATCGAGCAACTGTATTCGCTACAGTACGACAAACTCGTTAAATCCACGTCTGTAACGACCACGATTCGCAGGGCTGTCTTTATCGATTACGAGAAATCCGTACTTCTTTCGCCAACAATTCGCGCATAACGTGCTAAACGTCTCGAATGACATATCGGTATTTACATGATCCTGATGAATGTGACGTAAATTCATGGTATCCTGTTTGAACAAAATCAACAGATTGGCATTGTCACGAATTAAATGTTTAGGTATTCTCGCGTACGACTGACCCAGGTAGAAGCAATCGATGTGCGAATGTCTACCCATCGCGAAATACTCTCTCATGATATCCTGCTCATCGCACGCCACGTCGTCGAAGATAAATATCGAATCGGGCCGTGCCTCTGTGGGGAGGATTACATCAACGTTGTCCGCGAACGCGAAGTATCCCACATCCTTCCCCACGGATGAGAACAGTTTGCTCAAGTATCGATATTTTGGCTGACTCAACGATTTTGAGTACACGTAGACATTGGCGAATCGTAGCCCGTTCGCGCTCTCCAGCAGGCTAACCATAACGTTCGTTTTACCACATCCTGACGGACCGCTTATGACGCATCGTATATTGCCCGGTAACAATGATCCATGTTTCCGCATCGTCTCGTCGCAATCGTCGAACGCGCGACACGTTGGAACACGAATATCCAAAGATTGTCTCACAAAACGCATGTTCTGATTGATTCGATGAGGGGGGTAGGTGGGTAGTATTTATACGGCAGCTCGAACACTATTAGTATCAGTCACCCTAAAGGGTTTGCTTCTTTTAAAGAGAGAGCAGAGAAATTTTAAAAGAGAGAACAGAAAAATATAGCTCATGCGTGTGAATCATCGTTCAAAACGGTGTCCCGGTTCGCATACGGGTAAGGGGTTCTTAAACAGAGCTATAAACGCGTTACCGTTCGAATTACATATACCCGGTTATCAATTCTGCGGTCCTGGTACGAAACTGACCGCTCGATTAGCTCGTGGGGATCGAGGAATCAATCCGTTGGATGCAGCCTGTCGCGAACACGATATAACGTATTCACGATACAAGGATCTTGGAAATCGTCACGCAGCCGACAGCGTTTTGGCAGATCGAGCGCTGCATCGAGTAACGTCTGGGGACGCAACGTTGGGAGAGAAGGTGTCTGCGGCCGCAGTGTTGGCAGCCATGAAAGCTAAAACGAAATTGGGCATGGGTCTGACAAAGAAAAAAGGTGAAAAGAGAAAAAAACAACGAATTCTCCCAATCGCCAAACGCGGTGGTTTTCTGCCGCTGCTGCTGCCTGCTTTGTCGGCTATAGGAGCATTGACAGGTGGTGCCGCAGGAGTAGTCAAAGCCATAAACGCTGCGAAAGCTGCGAAGAAACAATTACAAGAAGCGGAACGACACAATCGAGCCATGGAAGGTCGTAGAGTATATCTCACACCGTATAAGCATGGCAAAGGTTTGAAGAGGGGGGGAAAAAAAAAACGAAGAAAGACAACACAACGACGGATATAGAATTGATGACCATCTGTAAAGGATTACCGTATTTTCGTGGAGTTTTTATGCGTGATGATTTACCACTGCGCGCGTGGGTAAACGAGCGGGGTGTAGTCAATCTAGATAATAGTCATGGACCGGGAACGCACTGGGTCGCATACATAAAACACGGCTCGCGCGTCAAATACTTTGATAGTTTTGGAAATCTTCGACCACCGATCGAGTTGATTCGCTATTTCGGCGCGAACGCGACGATCTTATATAACCACAAACGTTTTCAAAAGTACGACGAAAGCGTGTGTGGGCAATTGTGTGTGAAATTTCTTCGAGAAACTACATTTTAAATTCTCTGGAAAGAGTCTCTCTCTCTGCACGATGCATGCGAAAAAGTCATTTACGCTCACGTTGTCGGGGAGAAGCAGCATACTGTCGTCCAAGTACTTTCCACCCATAGATCTGACCAATGGTGAATACGAGTTGGGATTGCTCGATTTACAAACTTATTACACGATACCGAACATTAGCGCCAACATCGGAAACAATCGATTCTACTTCGGTGAAAAAGACGAGGAGATCGTCATCCCCGACGGTTCGTACGAATTGGAAGCGATCAACGCGTACTTGAGACGTGAAATACGCGCGCGATATCCCCCCAAAAATGTTGACAAGTCATCCGCCGCCTCCGATATCGAATATCCGCTGGTCCTACGAGCAAACAACAACACCATGAAAAGCGAAATTATAAGCAAATATCAAATAAACTTTACAAAGCCTCGCAACGTGGGATCTATTCTGGGATTTTCCTTGAATCGTGTTTTGCCACCGAACGCGTGGCACACGTCAAACGCACCTGTGAATATCATCAACGTGAATATCGTACGAGTGGAATGTAACATAACCACCGGATCGTACGACAATGGTAAACTCGTTCACACGATACATGAGTTCGCGCCTCAGGTACCACCAGGGTATAAATTATCGGAAACGCCCGCACGAGTCATTTACCTTCCGATCGTTGCACGAGTAATTGACGATTTAACGATTCGCATAGTTGACCAATCCGGACGTTTGATTGATTTTCGAGGTGAAGAAATCACGGTGCGACTACACGTTCGACGAAGCAATGCTAATTCATAACAATACGACATTCCATACGTTGAACAACAGCAGCACATTGATTCGCAAGAAACTAACTGTGAAAAAAAACGTAAAGTCGCCGATACGTAAGAAATTAACCGTGGAAAACGCAAAGTATCTACGATCTTTGGGATTTATTGTTAAAAAGTGAGAGGAAAAATCATGTTCAACGACATTTTGAACATCTCCGAAGCACCGGTTTTCGACAATCGCATAACGAAGATTGAGCTGCACACGTACAATCCATACGCCAACACGACGTTTGAAAACAGCGATGAAATACGGATACCCATTCAGCAACAAGACCTGTACACGCTCCCGTGTAAAAGCTTCCTATACGTTGAGGGAAAACTTAGTTTACCGGGGAAACTCGAATTACCGGTTGGAGCAGGAGAATCCTCCATCGATGCGGCGACTCTCGAGAACAATGCCGTTGCGTTTATGTTCGAGGAAATACGCTATGAATTGAACGGAGTGGAAATCGATCGGTCCAGAAATCCTGGTGCAACGACAACTCTGAAGAATTATGTGAGTCTGTCCAAAACGAGAAGCGACGCGTTATCCAACGCTGGTTGGCTGTATGACGATGATCGGCGGAAGCAAACGGCAACGACCACGGCTGCGATCAATTTCAACTTTTGCGTGCCTATGAGCGTTTTATTAGGTTTCTGCGAAGATTACAAACGTGTTGTGATAAATGCTCGACACGAATTGATTTTGATCCGCTCGCGTACCGACGCAAACGCGTTGTTCAGTCCTTCCGACAACGTGAAACCTATTCTGGATCTGTACAAAATTCAATGGCGAATGCCACACGTTGCATTGGATGAAATACATAAGCTGTCCATGTTACGTATTTTAGACAGTGACAGACCGATTGGTATGAGTTTTCGATCGTGGGATCTGTTCGAATATCCTCTACTACAGACGACTACGAAGCATACATGGGCGATAAAAACGGCTCAACAAATGGAAAAACCGCGATACGTGATATTCGCTTTGCAAACCAATCGAAAGAATAACTTAACGAAAACGGCCGCGCAATTCGATCATTGCGCATTATCAAATATTCGACTTTACTTGAACTCGGAAACCTATCCGTATGATGATTTAAATATGGATTTCGAGAAAGGTAAATACGCATTGCTCTACGACATGTATGCAAAATTCCAAGAATCGTACTATGGAAACTGCGAAGCGCTACTCAACGTCTCAGATTTCCTGCGATACGGTCCGCTCGTCGTTCTCGATTGTTCTCGACAAAACGAAGCGCTAAAAAATGGTACGGTTGACGTGCGAATAGAATTCGAATGCCGAACCGACGTCCCCCCATCGACAACAGCCTACTGTTTGATGATACATGACCGCATCGTGGAGTACAGTCCATTAACAAACATTGTTAGAAAAATTACTTAAACCGCTCTTATGTTATAAAATATATATGTTTTATCAAATAAAAAATTATGCGAATGATCTTTTTATTTAAAGACAATCCTCCTCCTCCTACATTTAAACTCGTATTTTATTAAAAGAAAAAATATTGTAATGATATCACTCTTGCACCATAGAACGAGATATGGTGGTAGGGGTACTCATTATAAATAGCTCGTCGCATCGTTGTGCGAAGCTGTGTCTGACTAAACGTCAAAGAAAACGTTAAAATAGAGTTTCATTGTTGACTGTATACGGAAGTTTTTAAAGTGATCGATATATATAGGATACTGTGCGTTCTAATCATTTCATCCTTTCTTCAAATGTAAGTATAATATAACAATTTTTTAAAGAACTATATAAAATCTTACTAGATTTTAGATCTTTAAATCTAGTAAAAACTTTTTTATTATTTAGATGGATCAAATCACACAAATCATAGACATGGACGGGTTTATGGTTAATAAAAGATTCATGTATAAAGAAGTGGCTATTGTAAATGCATGTTGTGACGGCTCCCTACTAGCCGAATTTTTATTAGACACGAGTTTCAATTGTTTGTCGAACGCTGACAAGAAATCGGCGTGGTACGTTACTAATTTTGTACACGGGATGCCATTTAACAATTTCGGCAATGAAAAATTTATGCAAGAAGATATATTTGGAGTCATTGAAAATTTTGTTCGCGAATATAAAAATCCGATAATTGCCTACAAAGGAGGATGTTTCGAAAGAGACATCCTTCGAAAAATGAATATAAACTCAATAAATTTAGAGGATTTCGGGTGTCCAAAATATGACGTATTAGTTCAGGATCCCGTTTATAACATTGGTGAGGTACCATGTCGACTTCATTGTTGGCGTTCGACAAAACAATCGAAACCGTATCACTGCAGTATGCGCGAAGTTAAAACATTTCGCGCATGGATGAATAATAATAAAAATTGTAAAGTATCAGAATTTTTTCCTGCGAATTAAAAACCATAAAAACATGACACCTCTTTTTACATTTTTGATTTTTTCACAGCGTTTCACAATGATTGAAAAATCTGAGGCAGCCGTCACAACAACAGTTGATCATGCAACACCACCACCACCACCACCACCCGATTATCGTCTCGAACGTGACAGACTTCAAAAAATTGTAAAGTATCAGAATTTTTTCCTGCGAATTAAAAACCACAAAAACATGACACCTCTTTTTTACATTTTTGATTTTTTCACAGCATTTCACAATGATTGAAAAATCTGAGGCAGCCGTCACAACAACAGTTGATCACGCAACACCACCACCCGATTATCGTCTCGAACGTGACAGACTTCAAAGTTTTCACAACTGGCGTTACTCGCACATCGTCCAACCGGAGAAACTCGCTGCCGCAGGATTTTTCTATCTGGGTGATGAGGATTTCGTTGAATGTTTCGAATGTGGTATACAGCTGACTCGATGGGAAGAGGATGATGATCCCATGAAGGAACATCGCGTCTGGTCCAGATTCTGTGGATACGTGTGTGGGGTGAACTGCGGCAACGTACCGATCGGAGTCGATCCGGATACAATCCAGCCAAACCCACGCGGTATGGACGTTTGTGGAATTATTAAGGAATCGTCGCTTGAAGGTAAATAAATTTTCAAAATATGTTAAAGTAAATGTTAAAAAAGAAAAGAATACTAAAATTATATTATATGTTTTGTTTGCTTGCAGGAAAACAACAAGAACAACAACAACAGCAATGAAGACGTTATTTTTTATTTTAGTTTTTATTTTTTGTTATTATATTAACGTTTAATTTTTTATTTTGTTATTATATATTAATGTTTTAATTTTTAATTTTTTATTATATATCAATGTTTTAATTTTTAATTTTTTATTATATATCAATGTTTAATTTTTTTATTTTGTTATTATATTAATGTTTTAATTTTTAATTTTTTAATCAATAAAAAGATATAAAATATTCTTGTCGATAATTATCACCGCCACCACATACTCCTCATCCCGTTCTTCCATTTTAATTAATAATATATTCTTTTTAATTTTTAATTTTTAACTTCCTGATTCATAGGGAAGTTACTGTAATTTATTATGTATCCATGCTTAATTTTTTAATCAATAAAAAAATATAAAATATTCTTGTCGATAATTATCACCGCCACCACATACTCCTCATCCCGTTCTTCCATTTTAATTAATAATAATATATTCTTTATTTCAGCCTTACAGCTAAGAAATTAGACTTGGTTTACATTATCCTATATTTACAAAGCTATCTTATCACACGTATTCGATCCATACCTTCTCTCACTCATTTCTCTGTTTCACATAATTAAATAACGCTTAATAATTTTTAAAAAATATGTTTTTGAATTATTTTTAAAGTAAAATCTTAAAAATATATTAAATTATATAATACATCTGTTTGGGAGCGAACAAAAAATAAAAGATACATTATTTGAAAATATGTACTTTTTTATTCAAATAAAAAGTTATAAAAACATTTTTAGGAATTGTTATTATATATTAACATTGTTTTCGGCAGCAGTAGCATTCTGAAAGAAATAAATGTATTAATGTTTAATTAATAAAAAATATATACAATTATTAATATTTTTACTTACGAGATTTATGGTTGTCACGTTAACCGCCGTCGCATACTCCTCACTCCATTCTTCCATATTAATTCCATAGCGTTTCATTGCATAGCGCCATCCGCCAATGAACGCTGCTTTCTCCTCTGCAGAGTTAAATGTCTATTGATAAAAATAACATTGTAACATGTAAATTCAATAACAATAAATAATATATCACGTGCAATATTTTTGTACTGACAATTAACTCCATAACATCACTAAGTGGTAGATTTTCGTCAATATAATAACTTGTCATGATAACGTTCGCACTAATTCTGTACATGAGTGTCGACAACACCCATTCTTTTAAACACATATCCCCTCCAGAAAAGATGCGACAAGATGTCCGCTCGCGAGATTAAGAAAACGTTCGTTGCAGTAATCTCAAACTCGTGAAAATGTATGTTTCAATTAACGCTACGCTAAATCGAGAGAACTGATAACGCTGATGTGTCCAAATGTCTCGAGGCTTGGAAGTCTCGAGGTCTCGTTTGCAACTCGACACCGGCCGCTACTACAGATTATAAAACGCTCATCTTGAACGATATAAACAATGTACTGAGTTCGGACGCGTTCAAGATTCTATGACTCTCTCTCTTACATCGTGAACGGTCTCTTTCTTTCTCACATCGCGTTCAGGTTAATCGTCTTAAACGATGGGTAGGAACGACGTTCGAACACGTTCAAGGTCAAGTCTAAAGCATGTGTTCCCCAGGGGTATCGTATTACATCTGTCGTAGGTACAATAGGAATGCATCGAGTAGATAAGAGGAAACTATATACAGCTGTGTACAGATAGTATGGTCTCGCTATGTTTTTAAAATAAATCCCCCCTCCCCCACGAAAATTATCTTCTTGATGTATCATATTCGCGAAGCACGTTCGGAATATCATATTCGCAAAACCCTTGTCATAGATAAGAGGAAACTATATACAGCTGTGTACAGATAATGTGGTCCCCCTCCCCCACCCCCCGCAAAAAGTATGCTCGCACTATAACGTGGGAAACTGTCCTTGAAAAATCCCCCCCCTCCCCCACCCCCCGCAAAAGTAGCTCGCGCTATAAGGTAATGGTGCCGGTAAGGTAGGAATCTACCTACAATGATAAGTCTGATCGTAGAACCGGCATACACTATCTACTTTCACAGTTCACAGTTCACAGTTCACAGTTCACAGTTCACAGTTCACAGTTCACAGTTCACAGTTCACAGTTCACAGTTCACAGTTCACAGTTCACAGTGCACCCTTCTTAGTTCACAGCTCACAGTTCCCAGTTCACAGTTAACAGTTCACAGTTCACAATCCGCCGTTCACAGTTCACAGTTCACAGTGCACCCTTCTTAGTTCACAGCTCACAGTTCCCAGTTCACAGTTAACAGTTCACAGTTCACAATCCGCCGTTCACAGTTCACAATTTGCAGTGCACACTTCAAAGTTCACAGCTCGCAGTTCACAGTTCACAGTTCACAGTTCACAGTTCACAGTTCACAGTTCACAGTTCACAGTTCACAGTTCACAGTTCACAGTTCACAGTTCACAGTTCACAGTTCACAGTTCACAGTTCACAGTTCACAGTTCACAGTTCACAGTTCACAGTTCACAGTTCACAGTTCACAGTTCACAGTTCACAGTTCACAGTTCACAGTTCACAGTTCACAGTTCACAGTTCACAGTTCACAGTTCACAGTTCACAGTTCACAGTTCACAGTTCACAGTTCACAGTTCACAGTTCACAGTTCACAGTTCACAGTTCACAGTTCACAGTTCACAGTTCACAGTTCACAGTTCACAGTTCACAGTTCACAGTTCACAGTTCACAGTTCACAGTTCACAGTTCACAGTTCACAGTTCACAGTTCACAGTTCACAGTTCACAGTTCACAGTTCACAGTTCACAGTTCACAGTTCACAGTTCACAGTTCACAGTTCACAGTTCACAGTTCACAGTTCACAGTTCACAGTTCACAGTTCACAGTTCACAGTTCACAGTTCACAGTTCACAGTTCACAGTTCACAGTTCACAGTTCACAGTTCACAGTTCACAGTTCACAGTTCACAGTTCACAGTTCACAGTTCACAGTTCACAGTTCACAGTTCACAGTTCACAGTTCACAGTTCACAGTTCACAGTTCACAGTTCACAGTTCACAGTTCACAGTTCACAGTTCACAGTTCACAGTTCACAGTTCACAGTTCACAGTTCACAGTTCACAGTTCACAGTTCACAGTTCACAGTTCACAGTTCACAGTTCACAGTTCACAGTTCACAGTTCACAGTTCACAGTTCACAGTTCACAGTTCACAGTTCACAGTTCACAGTTCACAGTTCACAGTTCACAGTTCACAGTTCACAGTTCACAGTTCACAGTTCACAGTTCACAGTTCACAGTTCACAGTTCACAGTTCACAGTTCACAGTTCACAGTTCACAGTTCACAGTTCACAGTTCCCAGTTCACAGTTCACAGTTCACAGTTCACTGTTCACAAATCGCAGTTCACAGTTCACAGTTCACGCTTCACAGTTCACAGTTCACAGTTCACAGTTCACAGTTCACAGTTCACAGTTCACAGTTCACAGTTCACAGTTCACAGTTCACAGTTCACAGTTCACAGTTCACAGTTCACAGTTCACAGTTCACAGTTCACAGTTCACAGTGCACCCTTCTTAGTTCACAGCTCACAGTTCCCAGTTCACAGTTCACAGTTAACAGTTCACAGTTCACAATCCGCCGTTCACAGTTCACAATTTGCAGTGCACACTTCAAAGTTCACAGCTCGCAGTTCACAGTTCACAGTTCACAGTTCACAGTTCACAGTTCACAGTTCACAGTTCACAGTTCACAGTTCACAGTTCACAGTTCACAGTTCACAGTTCACAGTTCACAGTTCACAGTTCACAGTTCACAGTTCACAGTTCACAGTTCCCAGTTCACAGTTCACAGTTCACAGTTCACAGTTCACAGTTCACAGTTCACAGTTCACAGTTCACGCTTCACAGTTCACAGTTCACAGTTCACAGTTCACAGTTCACAGTTCACAGTTCACAGTTCACAGTTCACAGTTCACAGTTCACAGTTCACAGTTCACAGTTCACAGTTCACAGTTCACAGTTCACAGTTCACAGTTCACAGTTCACAGTTCACAGTTCACAGTTCACAGTTCACAGTTCACAGTTCACAGTTCACAGTGCACCCTTCTTAGTTCACAGCTCACAGTTCCCAGTTCACAGTTCACAGTTAACAGTTCACAGTTCACAATCCGCCGTTCACAGTTCACAATTTGCAGTGCACACTTCAAAGTTCACAGCTCGCAGTTCACAGTTCACAGTTCACAGTTCACAGTTCACAGTTCACAGTTCACAGTTCACAGTTCACAGTTCACAGTTCACAGTTCACAGTTCACAGTTCACAGTTCACAGTTCACAGTTCACAGTTCACAGTTCACAGTTCACAGTTCACAGTTCACAGTTCACAGTTCACAGTTCACAGTTCACAGTTCACAGTTCACAGTTCACAGTTCACAGTTCACAGTTCACTGTTCACAAATCGCAGTTCACAGTTCACAGTTCACGCTTCACAGTTCACACTTCACAGTTCACAGTTCACAGTTCACAGTGCACCGTTCTTAGTTCACAGCTCACAGTTCAAAGTTAACAGTTCACAGTTCACAATCCGCCGTTCACAGTTCACAATTTGCAGTGCACACTTCAAAGTTCACAGCTCGCAGTTCACAGTTCACAGTTCACAGTTCACAGTTCACAGTTCACAGTTCACAGTTCACAGTTCACAGTTCACAGTTCACAGTTCACAGTTCACAGTTCACAGTTCACAGTTCACAGTTCACAGTTCACAGTTCACAGTTCACAGTTCACAGTTCACAGTTCACAGTTCACAGTTCACAGTTCACAGTTCACAGTTCACAGTTCACAGTTCACAGTTCACAGTTCACAGTTCACAGTTCACAGTTCACAGTTCACAGTTCACAGTTCACAGTTCACAGTTCACAGTTCACAGTTCACAGTTCACAGTGCACCCTTCTTAGTTCACAGCTCACAGTTCCCAGTTCACAGTTAACAGTTCACAGTTCACAATCCGCCGTTCACAGTTCACAATTTGCAGTGCACACTTCAAAGTTCACAGCTCGCAGTTCACAGTTCACAGTTCACAGTTCACAGTTCACAGTTCACAGTTCACAGTTCACAGTTCACAGTTCACAGTTCACAGTTCACAGTTCACAGTTCACAGTTCACAGTTCACAGTTCACAGTTCACAGTTCACAGTTCACAGTTCACAGTTCACAGTTCACAGTTCACAGTTCACAGGTCACAGTTCACAGATCACAGTTCACAGTTCACAGTTCACAGTTCACAGTTCACAGTTCACAGTTCACAGTTCACAGTCCACAGTTCACAGTTCACAGTGCACCCTTCTTAGTTCACAGTGCACCCTTCTTAGTTCACAGCTCACAGTTCCCAGTTCACAGTTAATAGTTCACAGTTCACAATCCGCCGTTCACAGTTCACAATTTGCAGTGCACACTTCAAAGTTCACAGTTCACAGTTCACAGTTCACAGTTCACAGTCCACAGTTCACAGTTCACAGTGCACCCTTCTTAGTTCACAGCTCACAGTTCCCAGTTCACAGTTAACAGTTCACAGTTCACAATCCGCCGTTCACAGTTCACAATTTGCAGTGCACACTTCACAGTTCACAGTTCACAGTTCACAGTTCACAGTTCACAGTTCACAGTTCACAGTTCACTGTTCACAAATCGCAGTTCACAGTTCACAGTTCACAGTTCACAGTTCACAGTTCACAGTTCACAGTTCACAGTTCACAGTTCACAGTTCACAGTTCACAGTTCACAGTTCACAGTTCACAGTTCACAGTTCACAGTTCACAGTTCACAGTTCACAGTTCACAGTTCACAGTTCACAGTTCACAGTTCACAGTTCACAGTTCACAGTTCACAGTTCACAGTTCACAGTTCACAGTTCACAGTTCACAGTTCACAGTTCACAGTTCACAGTTCACAGTTCACAGTTCACAGTTCACAGTTCACAGTTCACAGTTCACAGTTCACAGTTCACAGTTCACAGTTCACAGTTCACAGTTCACAGTTCACAGTTCACAGTTCACAGTTCACAGTTCACAGTTCACAGTTCACAGTTCACAGTTCACAGTTCACAGTTCACAGTTCACACTTCACAGTTCACAGTTCACAGTGCACCCCTCTTAGTTCACAGCTCACAGTTCCCAGTTCACAGTTAACAGTTCACAGTTCACAATCCGCCGTTCACAGTTCACAATTTGCAGTGCACACTTCAAAGTTCACAGCTCGCAGTTCACAGTTCACAGTTCACAGTTCACAGTTCACAGTTCACAGTTCACAGTTCACAGTTCACAGTTCACAGTTCACAGTTCACAGTTCACAGTTCACAGTTCACAGTTCACAGTTCACAGTTCACAGTTCACAGTTCACAGTTCACAGTTCACAGTTCACAGTTCACAGTTCACAGTTCACAGTTCACAGTTCACAGTTCACAGTTCACAGTTCACAGTTCACAGTTCACAGTTCACAGTTCACAGTTCACAGTTCACAGTTCACAGTTCACAGTTCACAGTTCACAGTTCACAGTTCACAGTTCACAGTTCACAGTTCACAGTTCACAGTTCACAGTTCACAGTTCACAGTTCACAGTTCACAGTTCACAGTTCACAGTTCACAGTTCACAGTTCACAGTTCACAGTTCACAGTTCACTGTTCACAGTTCACTGTTCACAGTTCACAGTTCCCAGTTCACAGTTCCCAGTTCGCAGTTCACAGTTCACAGTTCACTGTTCACAAATCGCAGTTCACAGTTCACAGTTCACAGTTCACAGTTCACAGTTCACAGTTCACAGTTCACAGTTCACAGTTCACAGTTCACAGTTCACAGTTCACAGTTCACAGTTCACAGTTCACAGTTCACAGTTCACAGTTCACAGTTCACACTTCACAGTTCACAGTTCACAGTGCACCCCTCTTAGTTCACAGCTCACAGTTCCCAGTTCACAGTTAACAGTTCACAGTTCACAATCCGCCGTTCACAGTTCACAATTTGCAGTGCACACTTCAAAGTTCACAGCTCGCAGTTCACAGTTCACAGTTCACAGTTCAGAGTTCACAATTCACAGTTCACAGTTCACTGTTCACAGTTCACAGTTCACAGTTCACAGTTCACAGTTCACAGTTCACAGTTCACAGTTCACAGTTCACAGTTCACAGTTCACAGTTCACAGTTCACAGTTCACAGTTCACAGTTCACAGTTCACAGTTCACAGTTCACAGTTCACAGTTCACAGTTCACAGTTCACAGTTCACAGTTCACAGTTCACAGTTCACAGTTCACAGTTCACAGTTCACAGTTCACAGTTCACAGTTCACAGTTCACAGTTCACAGTTCACAGTTCACAGTTCACAGTTCACAGTTCACAGTTCACAGTTCACAGTTCACAGTTCACAGTTCACAGTTCACAGTTCACAGTTCACAGTTCACAGTTCACAGTTCACAGTTCACAGTTGACAGTTCACAGTTCACAGTTCACAGTTCACAGTTCACAGTTCACAGTTCACAGTTCACAGTGCACCCTTCTTAGTTCACAGCTCACAGTTCATAGCTCGCAGTTCACAGTTCACAGTTCACTGTTCACACTTCAAAGTTCACAGTTCACAGTTCACAGTTCACAGTTCACAGTCCACAGTTCACAGTTCACAGTGCACCCTTCTTAGTTCACAGCTCACAGTTCCCAGTTCACAGTTAACAGTTCACAGTTCACAATCCGCCGTTCACAGTTCACAATTTGCAGTGCACACATCACAGTTCACAGTTCACAGTTCACAGTTCACAGTTCACAGTTCACAGTTCACAGTTCACAGTTCACAGTTCACAGTTCACAGTTCACAGTTCACAGTTCACAGTTCACAGTTCACAGTTCACAGTTCACAGTTCACAGTTCACAGTTCACAGTTCACAGTTCACAGTTCACAGTTCACAGTTCACAGTTCACAGTTCACAGTTCACAGTTCACAGTTCACAGTTCACAGTTCACAGTTCACAGTTCACAGTTCACAGTTCACAGTTCACAGTTCACAGTTCACAGTTCACAGTTCACAGTTCACAGTTCACAGTTCACAGTTCACAGTTCACAGTTCACAGTTCACAGTTTACAGTTCACAGTTCACAGTTCACAGTCCACAGTTCACAGTTCACAGTGCACCCTTCTTAGTTCACAGTGCACCCTTCTTAGTTCACAGCTCACAGTTCCCAGTTCACAGTTAACAGTTCACAGTTCACAATCCGCCGTTCACAGTTCACAATTTGCAGTGCACACTTCAAAGTTCACAGTTCACAGTTCACAGTTCACAGTTCACAGTTCACAGTCCACAGTTCACAGTTCACAGTGCACCCTTCTTAGTTCACAGTGCACCCTTCTTAGTTCACAGCTCACAGTTCCCAGTTCACAGTTAACAGTTCACAGTTCACAATCCGCCGTTCACAGTTCACAATTTGCAGTGCACACTTCACAGTTCACAGTTCACAGTTCACAGTTCACAGTTCACAGTTCACAGTTCACAGTTCACAGTTCACAGTTCACAGTTCACACTTCACAGTTCACTGTTCACAAATCGCAGTTCACAGTTCACAGTTCACAGTTCACAGTTCACAGTTCACAGTTCACAGTTCACAGTTCACAGTTCACAGTTCACAGTTCACAGTTCACAGTTCACAGTTCACAGTTCACAGTTCACAGTTCACAGTTCACAGTTCACAGTTCACAGTTCACAGTTCACAGTTCACAGTTCACAGTTCACAGTTCACAGTTCACAGTTCACAGTTCACAGTTCACAGTTCACAGTTCACAGTTCACAGTTCACAGTTCACAGTTCACAGTTTACAGTTCACAGTTCACAGTTCACAGTTCACAGTTCACAGTTCACAGTTCACAGTTCACAGTTCACAGTTCACAGTTCACAGTTCACAGTTCACAGTGCACCCTTCTTAGTTCACAGCTCACAGTTCCCAGTTCACAGTTAACAGTTCACAGTTCACAATCCGCCGTTCACAGTTCACAATTTGCAGTGCACACTTCACAGTTCACAGTTCACAGTTCACAGTTCACAGTTCACAGTTCACAGTTCACAGTTCACAGTTCACAGTTCACACTTCACAGTTCACTGTTCACAAATCGCAGTTCACAGTTCACAGTTCACAGTTCACAGTTCACAGTTCACAGTTCACAGTTCACAGTTCACAGTTCACAGTTCACAGTTCACAGTTCACAGTTCACAGTTCACAGTTCACAGTTCACAGTTCACAGTTCACAGTTCACAGTTCACAGTTCACAGTTCACAGTTCACAGTTCACAGTTCACAGTTCACAGTTCACAGTTCACAGTTCACAGTTCACAGTTCACAGTTCACAGTTCACAGTTCACAGTTCACAGTTCACAGTTCACAGTTCACAGTTCACAGTTCACAGTTCACAGTTCACAGTTCACAGTTCACAGTTCACAGTTCACAGTTCACAGTTCACAGTTCACAGTTCACAGTTCACAGTGCACCCTTCTTAGTTCACAGCTCACAGTTCATAGCTCGCAGTTCACAGTTCACAGTTCACTGTTCACAAATCGCAGTTCACAGTTCACAGTTCACAGTTCACGCTTCACAGTTCACACTTCACAGTTCACAGTTCACAGTTCACAGTGCACCGTTCTTAGTTCACAGTTCACAGTTAACAGTTCACAGTTCACAGTTCACAGTTCACAGTTCACAGTTCACAGTTCACAGTTCACAGTTCACAGTTCACAGTTCACAGTTCACAGTGCACAGTTCACAGTTCACAGTTCACAGTTCACAGTTCACAGTTCACTGTTCACAGTTCACTGTTCACAGTTCACAGTTCACAGTTCACAGTTCACAGTTCACAGTTCACAGTTCACAGTTCACAGTTCACAGTTCACAGTTCACAGTTCACAGTTCACTGTTCACAGTTCACAGTTCACAGTTCACAGTTCACAGTTCACAGTTCACAGTTCACAGTTCACAGTTCACAGTTCACAGTTCACAGTTCACAGTTCACTGTTCACTGTTCACAGTTCACAGTTCACAGTTCACAGTTCACAGTTCACAGTTCACAGTTCACAGTTCACAGTTCACAGTTCACAGTTCACAGTTCACAGTTCACAGTTCACAGTTCACAGTTCACAGTTCACAGTTCACAGTTCACAGTTCACAGTTCACAGTTCACAGTTCACAGTTCACAGTTCACAGTTCACAGTTCACAGTTCACAGTTCACAGTTCACAGTTCACAGTTCACAGTTCACAGTTCACAGTTCACAGTTCACAGTTCACAGTTCACAGTTCACAGTTCACTGTTCACAGTTCACAGTTCACAGTTCACAGTTCACAGTTCACAGTTCACAGTTCACAGTTCACAGTTCACAGTTCACAGTTCACAGTTCACAGTTCACAGTTCACAGTTCACAGTTCACTGTTCACTGTTCACTGTTCACTGTTCACAGTTCACAGTTCACAGTTCACAGTTCACTGTTCACTGTTCACAGTTCACAGTTCACTGTTCACAGTTCACAGTTCACAGTTCACAGTTCACAGTTCACAGTTCACAGTTCACAGTTCACAGTTCACAGTTCACAGTTCACAGTTCACAGTTCACAGTTCACAGTTCACAGTTCACAGTTCACAGTTCACAGTTCACAGTTCACAGTTCACAGTTCACAGTTCACAGTTCACAGTTCACAGTTCACAGTTCACAGTTCACAGTTCACAGTTCACAGTTCACAGTTCACAGTTCACAGTTCACAGTTCACAGTTCACAGTTCACAGTTCACAATCCGCCGTTCACAGTTCACAGTTCACAGTTCACAGTTCACAGTTCACAGTTCACAGTTCACAGTTCACAGTTCACAATCCGCCGTTCACAGTTCACAGTTCACAGTTCACAGTTCACAGTTCACAGTTCACAGTTCACAGTTCACAGTTCACAGTTCACAGTTCACAGTTCACAGTTCACAGTTCACAGTTCACAGTTCACAGTTCACAGTTCACAGTTCACAGTTCACAGTTCACAGTTCACAGTTCACAGTTCACAGTTCACAGTTCACAGTTCACAGTTCACAGTTCACAGTTCACAGTTCACAGTTCACAGTTCACAGTTCACAGTTCACAGTTCACAGTTCACAGTTCACAGTTCACAGTTCACAGTTCACAGTTCACAGTTCACAGTTCACAGTTCACAGTTCACAGTTCACAGTTCACAGTTCACAGTTCACAGTTCACAGTTCACAGTTCACAGTTCACAGTTCACAGTTCACAGTTCACAGTTCACAGTTCACAGTTCACAGTTCACAGTTCACAGTTCACAGTTCACAGTTCACAGTTCACAGTTCACAGTTCACAGTTCACAGTTCACAGTTCACAGTTCACAGTTCACAGTTCACAGTTCACAGTTCACAGTTCACAGTTCACAGTTCACAGTTCACAGTTCACAGTTCACAGTTCACAGTTCACAGTTCACAGTTCACAGTTCACAGTTCACAGTTCACAGTTCACAGTTCACAGTTCACAGTTCACAGTTCACAGTTCACAGTTCACAGTTCACAGTTCACAGTTCAAAGTTCACAGTTCACAGTTCACAGTTCACAGTTCACAGTTCACAGTTCACAGTTCACAGTTCACAGTTCACAGTTCACTGTTCACAAATCGCAGTTCACAGTTCACAGTTCACGCTTCACAGTTCACACTTCACAGTTCACAGTTCACAGTTCACAGTGCACCGTTCTTGGTTCACAGCTCACAGTTCACAGTTAACAGTTCACAGTTCACAATCCGCCGTTCACAGTTCACAATTTGCAGTGCACACTTCAAAGTTCACAGCTCGCAGTTCACAGTTCACAGTTCACAGTTCACAGTTCACAGTTCACAGTTCACAGTTCACAGTTCACAGTTCACAGTTCACAGTTCACAGTTCACAGTTCACAGTTCACAGTTCACAGTTCACAGTTCACAGTTCACAGTTCACAGTTCACAGTTCACAGTTCACAGTTCACAGTTCACAGTTCACAGTTCACAGTTCACAGTTCACAGTTCACAGTTCACAGTTCACAGTTCACAGTTCACAGTTCACAGTTCACAGTTCACAGTTCACAGTTCACAGTTCACAGTTCACAGTTCACAGTTCACAGTTCACAGTTCACAGTTCACAGTTCACAGTTCACAGTTCACAGTTCACAGTTCACAGTTCACAGTTCACAGTTCACAGTTCACAGTTCACAGTTCACAGTTCACAGTTCACAGTTCACAGTTCACAGTTCACAGTTCACAGTTCACAGTTCACAGTTCACAGTTCACAGTTCACAGTTCACAGTTCACAGTTCACAGTTCACAGTTCACAGTGCACCCTTCTTAGTTCACAGCTCACAGTTCCCAGTTCACAGTTAACAGTTCACAGTTCACAATCCGCCGTTCACAGTTCACAATTTGCAGTGCACACTTCAAAGTTCACAGCTCGCAGTTCACAGTTCACAGTTCACAGTTCACAGTTCACAGTTCACAGTTCACAGTTCACAGTTCACAGTTCACAGTTCACAGTTCACAGTTCACAGTTCACAGTTCACAGTTCACAGTTCACAGTTCACAGTTCACAGTTCACAGTTCACAGTTCACAGTTCACAGTTCACAGTTCACAGTTCACAGTTCACAGTTCACAGTTCACAGTTCACAGTTCACAGTTCACAGTTCACAGTTCACAGTTCACAGTTCACAGTTCACAGTTCACAGTTCACAGTTCACAGTTCACAGTTCACAGTTCACAGTTCACAGTTCACAGTTCACAGTTCACAGTTCACAGTTCACAGTTCACAGTTCACAGATCACAGTTCACAGTTCACAGTTCACAGTTCACAGTGCACCCTTCTTAGTTCACAGCTCACAGTTCCCAGTTCACAGTTAACAGTTCACAGTTCACAATCCGCCGTTCACAGTTCACAATTTGCAGTACACACTTCAAAGTTCACAGTTCACAGTTCACAGTTCACAGTTCACAGTTCACAGTTCACAGTTCACAGTTCACAGTTCACAGTTCACAGTTCACAGTTCACAGTTCACAGTTCACAGTTCACAGTTCACAGTTCACAGTTCACAGTTCACAGTTCACAGTTCACAGTTCACAGTTCACAGTTCACAGTTCACAGTTCACAGTTCACAGTTCACAGTTCACAGTTCACAGTTCACAGTTCACAGTTCACAGTTCACAGTTCACAGTTCACAGTTCACAGTTCACAGTTCACAGTTCACAGTTCACAGTTCACAGTTCACAGTTCACAGTTCACAGTTCACAGTTCACAGTTCACAGTTCACAGTTCACAGTTCACATTTCACAGTTCACAGTTCACAGTTCACAGTTCACAGTTCACAGTTCACAGTTCACAGTTCACAGTTCACAGTTCACAGTTCACAGTTCACAGTTCACAGTTCACAGTTCACAGTTCACAGTTCACAGTTCACAGTTCACAGTTCACAGTCCACAGTTCACAGTTCACAGTGCACCCTTCTTAGTTCACAGTGCACCCTTCTTAGTTCACAGCTCACAGTTCCCAGTTCACAGTTAACAGTTCACAGTTCACAATCCGCCGTTCACAGTTCACAATTTGCAGTGCACACTTCAAAGTTCACAGTTCACAGTTCACAGTTCACAGTTCACAGTTCACAGTTCACAGTTCACAGTTCACAGTTCACAGTTCACAGTTCACAGTTCACAGTTCACAGTTCACAGTTCACAGTTCACAGTTCACAGTTCACAGTTCACAGTTCACAGTTCACAGTTCACAGTTCACAGTTCACAGTTCACAGTTCACAGTTCACAGTTCACAGTTCACAGTTCACAGTTCACAGTTCACAGTTCACAGTTCACAGTTCACAGTTCACAGTTCACAGTTCACAGTTCACAGTTCACAGTTCACAGTTCACAGTTCACAGTTCACAGTTCACAGTTCACAGTTCACAGTTCACAGTTCACAGTTCACAGTTCACAGTTCACAGTTCACAATCCGCCGTTCACAGTTCACAATTTGCAGTGCACACTTCAAAGTTCACAGCTCGCAGTTCACAGTTCACAGTTCACACTTCACAGTTCACAGTTCACAGTTTACAGTTCACAGTTCACAGTTCACAGTTCACAGTTCACAGTTCACAGTTCACAGTTCACAGTTCACAGTTCACAGTTCACAGTTCACAGTTCACAGTTCACAGTTCACAGTTCACAGTTCACAGTTCACAGTTCACAGTTCACAGTTCACAGTTCACAGTTCACAATCCGCCGTTCACAGTTCACAATTTGCAGTGCACACTTCAAAGTTCACAGCTCGCAGTTCACAGTTCACAGTTCACACTTCACAGTTCACAGTTCACAGTTTACAGTTCACAGTTCACTGTTCACAGTTCACTGTTCACAGTTCACAGTTCACAGTTCACAGTTCACAGTTCACAGTTCACAGTTCACAGTTCACAGTTCACAGTTCACAGTTCACAGTTCACAGTTCACAGTTCACAGTTCACTGTTCACTGTTCACTGTTCACAGTTCACAGTTCACAGTTCACAGTTCACTGTTCACTGTTCACAGTTCACAGTTCACTGTTCACAGTTCACAGTTCACAGTTCACAGTTCACAGTTCACAGTTCACAGTTCACAGTTCACAGTTCACAGTTCACAGTTCACAGTTCACAGTTCACAGTTCACAGTTCACAGTTCACAGTTCACAGTTCACAGTTCACAGTTCACAGTTCACAGTTCACAGTTCACAGTTCACAGTTCACAGTTCACAGTTCACAGTTCACAGTTCACAGTTCACAGTTCACAGTTCACAGTTCACAGTTCACAGTTCACAGTTCACAGTTCACAGTTCACAGTTCACAGTTCACAGTTCACAGTTCACAATCCGCCGTTCACAGTTCACAGTTCACAGTTCACAGTTCACAGTTCACAGTTCACAGTTCACAGTTCACAGTTCACAGTTCACAGTTCACAGTTCACAGTTCACAGTTCACAGTTCACAGTTCACAGTTCACAGTTCACAGTTCACAGTTCACAGTTCACAGTTCACAGTTCACAGTTCACAGTTCACAGTTCACAGTTCACAGTTCACAGTTCACAGTTCACAGTTCACAGTTCACAGTTCACAGTTCACAGTTCACAGTTCACAGTTCACAGTTCACAGTTCACAGTTCACAGTTCACAGTTCACAGTTCACAGTTCACAGTTCACAGTTCACAGTTCACAGTTCACAGTTCACAGTTCACAGTCCACAGTTCACAGTTCACAGTGCACCCTTCTTAGTTCACAGTGCACCCTTCTTAGTTCACAGCTCACAGTTCCCAGTTCACAGTTAACAGTTCACAGTTCACAGTTCACAGTTCACAGTTCAAAGTTCACAGTTCACAGTTCACAGTTCACAGTTCACAGTTCACAGTTCACAGTTCACAGTTCCCAGTTCACAGTTCACAGTTCACAGTTCACTGTTCACAAATCGCAGTTCACAGTTCACAGTTCACGCTTCACAGTTCACACTTCACAGTTCACAGTTCACAGTTCACAGTGCACCGTTCTTAGTTCACAGCTCACAGTTCACAGTTAACAGTTCACAGTTCACAATCCGCCGTTCACAGTTCACAATTTGCAGTGCACACTTCAAAGTTCACAGCTCGCAGTTCACAGTTCACAGTTCACAGTTCACAGTTCACAGTTCACAGTTCACAGTTCACAGTTCACAGTTCACAGTTCACAGTTCACAGTTCACAGTTCACAGTTCACAGTTCACAGTTCACAGTTCACAGTTCACAGTTCACAGTTCACAGTTCACAGTTCACAGTTCACAGTTCACAGTTCACAGTTCACAGTTCACAGTGCACCGTTCTTAGTTCACAGCTCACAGTTCACAGTTCACAGTTAACAGTTCACAGTTCACAATCCGCCGTTCAGAGTTCACAATTTGCAGTGCACACTTCAAAGTTCACAGCTCGCAGTTCACAGTTCACAGTTCACAGTTCACAGTTCACAGTTCACAGTTCACAATCCGCCGTTCACAGTTCACAATTTGCAGTGCACACTTCTAAGTTCACAGCTCGCAGTTCACAGTTCACAGTTCACAGTTCACAGTTCACAGATCACAGTTCACAGTTCACACTTCACACTTCACACTTCACAGTTCACAGTTCACAGTTCACAGTTCACAGTTCACAGTTCACAGTTCACAGTTCACAGTTCACAGTTCACAGTTCACAGTTCACAGTTCACAGTTCACAGTTCACAGTTCACAGTTCACAGTTCACAGTTCACAGTTCACAGTTCACAGTTCACAGTTCACAGTTCACAGTTCACAGTTCACAGTTCACAGTTCACAGTTCACAGTTCACAGTTCACAGTTCACAGTTCACAGTTCACAGTTCACAGTTCACAGTTCACAGTTCACAGTTCACAGTTCACAGTTCACAGTTCACAGTTCACAGTTCACAGTTCACAGTTCACAGTTCACAGTTCACAGTTCACAGTTCACAGTTCACAGTTCACAGTTCACAGTTCACAGTTCACAGTTCACAGTCCACAGTTCACAGTTCACGATCCGCCGTTCAGAGTTCACAATTTGCAGTGCACACTTCAAAGTTCACAGCTCGCAGTTCACAGTTCACAGTTCACAGTTCACAGTTCACAGTTCACAGTTCACATTTCACAGTTCACAGTTCACAGTTCACAGTTCACAGTTCACAGTTCACATTTCACAGTTCACAGTTCACAGTTCACAGTTCACAGTTCACAGTTCACACATCACAGTCCACAGTTCACAGTGCACCCTTCTTAGTTCACAGCTCACAGTTCCCAGTTCACAGTTAACAGTTCACAGTTCACAATCCGCCGTTCACAGTTCACAGTTCACAGTTCACAGTTCACAGTTCACAGTTCACAGTTCACAGTTCACAGCTCGCAGTTCACAGCTCGCAGTTCACAGCTCGCAGTTCACAGCTCGCAGTTCACAGCTCGCAGTTCACAGATCACAGTTCACAGTTCACAGTTCACAGTTCACAGTTCACAGTTCACAGTTCACAGTTCACAGTTCACAGTTCACAGTTCACAGTTCACAGTTCACAGTTCACAGTTCACAGTTCACAGTTCACAGTTCACAGTTCACAGTTCACAGTTCACAGTTCACAGTTCACAGTTCACAGTTCACAGTTCACAGTTCACAGTTCACAGTTCACAGTTCACAGTGCACCCTTCTTAGTTCACAGCTCACAGTTCATAGCTCGCAGTTCACAGTTCACAGTTCACTGTTCACAAATCGCAGTTCACAGTTCACAGTTCACGCTTCACAGTTCACACTTCACAGTTCACAGTTCACAGTTCACAGTGCACCGTTCTTAGTTCACAGTTCACAGTTCACAGTTCACAGTTCACAGTTCGCAGTTCACAGTTCGCAGTTCACAGTTCGCAGTTCACAGTTCACAGTTCACAGTTCACAGTTCACACTTCACAGTTCACACTTCACAGTTCACAGTGCACCGTTCTTAGTTCACAGTTCTTAGTTCACAGTTCTTAGTTCACAGTTCACAGTTCACAGTTCACAGTTCACAGTTCACAGTTCACAGTTCACAGTTCACAGTTCACAGTTCACAGTTCACAGTTCACAGTTCACAGTTCACAGTTCACAGTTCACAGTTCACAGTTCACAGTTCACAGTTCACAGTTCACAGTTCACAGTTCACAGTTCACAGTTCACAGTTCACAGTTCACAGTTCACAGTTCACAGTTCACAGTTCACAGTTCACAGTTCACAGTTCACAGTTCACAGTTCACAGTTCACAGTTCACAGTTCACAGTTCACAGTTCACAGTTCACAGTTCACAGTTCACAGTTCACAGTTCACAGTTCACAGTTCACAGTTCACAGTTCACAGTTCACAGTTCACAGTTCACAGTTCACAGTTCACAGTTCACAGTTCACAGTTCACAGTTCACAGTTCACAGTTCACAGTTCACAGTTCACAGTTCACAGTTCACAGTTCACAGTTCACAGTTCACAGTTCACAGTTCACAGTTCACAGTTCACAGTTCACAGTTCACAGTTCACAGTTCACAGTTCACAGTTCACAGTTCACAGTTCACAGTTCACAGTTCACAGTTCACAGTTCACAGTTCACAGTTCACAGTTCACAGTTCACAGTTCACAGTTCACAGTTCACAGTTCACAGTTCACAGTTCACAGTTCACAGTTCACAGTTCACAGTTCACAGTTCACAGTTCACAGTTCACAGTTCACAGTTCACAGTTCACAGTTCACAGTTCACAGTTCACAGTTCACAGTTCACAGTTCACAGTTCACAGTTCACAGTTCACAGTTCACAGTTCACAGTTCACAGTTCACAGTTCACAGTTCACAGTTCACAGTTCACAGTTCACAGTTCACAGTTCACAGTTCACAGTTCACAGTTCACAGTTCACAGTTCACAGTTCACAGTTCACAGTTCACAGTTCACAGTTCACAGTTCACAGTTCACAGTTCACAGTTCACAGTTCACAGTTCACAGTTCACAGTTCACAGTTCACAGTTCACAGTTCACAGTTCACAGTTCACAGTTCACAGTTCACAGTTCACAGTTCACAGTTCACAGTTCACAGATCACAGTTCACAGTTCACAGTTCACAGTTCACAGTTCACAGTGCACCCTTCTTAGTTCACAGCTCACAGTTCCCAGTTCACAGTTAACAGTTCACAGTTCACAATCCGCCGTTCACAGTTCACAATTTGCAGTACACACTTCAAAGTTCACAGTTCACAGTTCACAGTTCACAGTTCACAGTTCACAGTTCACAGTTCAGAGTTCACAGTTCACAGTTCACAGTTCACAGTTCACAGTTCACAGTTCACAGTTCACAGTTCACAGTTCACAGTTCACAGTTCACAGTTCACAGTTCACAGTTCACAGTTCACAGTTCACAGTTCACAGTTCACAGTTCACACATCACAGTCCACAGTTCACAGTGCACCCTTCTTAGTTCACAGCTCACAGTTCCCAGTTCACAGTTAACAGTTCACAGTTCACAATCCGCCGTTCACAGTTCACAGTTCACAGTTCACAGTTCACAGTTCACAGTTCACAGTTCACAGTTCACAGTTCACAGCTCGCAGTTCACAGCTCGCAGTTCACAGCTCGCAGTTCACAGCTCGCAGTTCACAGCTCGCAGTTCACAGATCACAGTTCACAGTTCACAGTTCACAGTTCACAGTTCACAGTTCACAGTTCACAGTTCACAGTTCACAGTTCACAGTTCACAGTTCACAGTTCACAGTTCACAGTTCACAGTTCACAGTTCACAGTTCACAGTTCACAGTTCACAGTTCACAGTTCACAGTTCACAGTTCACAGTGCACCCTTCTTAGTTCACAGCTCACAGTTCATAGCTCGCAGTTCACAGTTCACAGTTCACTGTTCACAAATCGCAGTTCACAGTTCACAGTTCACGCTTCACAGTTCACACTTCACAGTTCACAGTTCACAGTTCACAGTGCACCGTTCTTAGTTCACAGTTCACAGTTCACAGTTCGCAGTTCACAGTTCGCAGTTCACAGTTCGCAGTTCACAGTTCACAGTTCACAGTTCACAGTTCACACTTCACAGTTCACAGTTCGCAGTTCACAGTGCACCGTTCTTAGTTCACAGTTCTTAGTTCACAGTTCTTAGTTCACAGTTCACAGTTCACAGTTCACAGTTCACAGTTCACAGTTCACAGTTCACAGTTCACAGTTCACAGTTCACAGTTCACAGTTCACAGTTCACAGTTCACAGTTCACAGTTCACAGTTCACAGTTCACAGTTCACAGTTCACAGTTCACAGTTCACAGTTCACAGTTCACAGTTCACAGTTCACAGTTCACAGTTCACAGTTCACAGTTCACAGTTCACAGTTCACAGTTCACAGTTCACAGTTCACAGTTCACAGTTCACAGTTCACAGTTCACAGTTCACAGTTCACAGTTCACAGTTCACAGTTCACAGTTCACAGTTCACAGATCACAGTTCACAGTTCACAGTTCACAGTTCACAGTTCACAGTGCACCCTTCTTAGTTCACAGCTCACAGTTCCCAGTTCACAGTTAACAGTTCACAGTTCACAATCCGCCGTTCACAGTTCACAATTTGCAGTACACACTTCAAAGTTCACAGTTCACAGTTCACAGTTCACAGTTCACAGTTCACAGTTCACAGTTCACAGTTCACAGTTCACAGTTCACAGTTCACAGTTCACAGTTCACAGTTCACAGTTCACAGTTCACAGTTCACAGTTCACAGTTCACAGTTCACAGTTCACAGTTCACAGTTCACAGTTCACAGTTCACAGTTCACAGTTCACAGTTCACAGTTCACAGTTCACAGTTCACAGTTCACAGTTCACAGTTCACAGTTCACAGTTCACAGTTCACAGTTCACAGTTCACAGTTCACAGTTCACAGTTCACAGTTCACAGTTCACAGTTCACAGTTCACAGTTCACAGTTCACAGTTCACAGTTCACAGTTCACAGTTCACAGTTCACAGTTCACAGTTCACAGTTCACAGTTCACAGTTCACAGTTCACAGTTCACAGTTCACAGTTCACAGTTCACAGTTCACAGTTCACAGTTCACAGTTCACAGTTCACAGTTCACAGTTCACAGATCACAGTTCACAGTTCACAGTTCACAGTTCACAGTTCACAGTGCACCCTTCTTAGTTCACAGCTCACAGTTCCCAGTTCACAGTTAACAGTTCACAGTTCACAATCCGCCGTTCACAGTTCACAATTTGCAGTACACACTTCAAAGTTCACAGTTCACAGTTCACAGTTCACAGTTCACAGTTCACAGTTCACAGTTCACAGTTCACAGTTCACAGTTCACAGTTCACAGTTCACAGTTCACAGTTCACAGTTCACAGTTCACAGTTCACAGTTCACAGTTCACAGTTCACAGTTCACAGTTCACAGTTCACAGTTCACAGTTCACAGTTCACAGTTCACAGTTCACAGTTCACAGTTCACAGTTCACAGTTCACAGTTCACAGTTCACAGTTCACAGTTCACAGTTCACAGTTCACAGTTCACAGTTCACAGTTCACAGTTCACAGTTCACAGTTCACAGTTCACAGTTCACAGTTCACAGTTCACAGTTCACAGTTCACAGTTCACAGTTCACAGTTCACAGTTCACAGTTCACAGTTCACAGTTCACAGTTCACAGTTCACAGTTCACAGTTCACAGTTCACAGTTCACAGTTCACAGTTCACAGTTCACAGTTCACAGTTCATAGCTCGCAGTTCACAGTTCACAGTTCACTGTTCACAAATCGCAGTTCACAGTTCACAGTTCACGCTTCACAGTTCACACTTCACAGTTCACAGTTCACAGTTCACAGTGCACCGTTCTTAGTTCACAGCTCACAGTTCACAGTTCACAGTTAACAGTTCACAGTTCACAATCCGCCATCAGAGTTCACAATTTGCAGTGCACACTTCAAAGTTCACAGCTCGCAGTTCACAGTTCACAGTTCACAGTTCACAGTTCACAGTTCACAGTTCACAATCCGCCGTTCACAGTTCACAATTTGCAGTGCACACTTCAAAGTTCACAGCTCGCAGTTCACAGTTCACAGTTCACAGTTCACAGTTCACAGTTCACAGTTCACAGATCACAGTTCACAGTTCACACTTCACACTTCACACTTCACACTTCACACTTCACAGTTCACAGTTCACAGTTCACAGTTCACAGTTCACAGTTCACAGTTCACAGTTCACAGTTCACAGTTCACAGTTCACAGTTCACAGTTCACAGTTCACAGTTCACAGTTCACAGTTCACAGTTCACAGTTCACAGTTCACAGTTCACAGTTCACAGTTCACAGTTCACAGTCCACAGTTCACAGTTCACAATCCGCCGTTCAGAGTTCACAATTTGCAGTGCACACTTCAAAGTTCACAGCTCGCAGTTCACAGTTCACAGTTCACAGTTCACAGTTCACAGTTCACAGTTCACAGTTCACAGTTAACAGTTCACAGTTCACAATCCGCCGTTCACAGTTCACAATTTGCAGTGCACACTTCAAAGTTCACAGCTCGCAGTTCACAGTTCACAGTTCACAGTTCACAGTTCACAGTTCACAGTTCACAGTTCACAGTTCACAGTTCACAGTTCACAGTTCACAGTTCACAGTTCACAGATCACAGTTCACAGTTCACAGTTCACAGTTCACAGTTCACAGTTCACAGTTCACAGTTCACAGTTCACAGTTCACAGTTCACAGTTCACAGTTCACAGTTCACAGTTCACAGTTCACAGTTCACAGTTCACAGTTCACAGTTCACAGTTCACAGTTCACAGTTCACAGTTCACAGTTCACAGTTCACAGTTCACAGTTCACAGTTCACAGTTCACAGTTCACAGTTCACAGTTCACAGTTCACAGTTCACAGTTCACAGTTCACAGTTCACAGTTCACAGTTCACAGTTCACAGTTCACAGTTCACAGTTCACAGTTCACAGTTCACAGTCCACAGTTCACAGTTCACAATCCGCCGTTCAGAGTTCACAATTTGCAGTGCACACTTCAAAGTTCACAGCTCGCAGTTCACAGTTCACAGTTCACAGTTCACAGTTCACAGTTCACAGTTCACAGTTCACAGTTAACAGTTCACAGTTCACAATCCGCCGTTCACAGTTCACAATTTGCAGTGCACACTTCAAAGTTCACAGCTCGCAGTTCACAGTTCACAGTTCACAGTTCACAGTTCACAGTTCACAGTTCACAGTTCACAGTTCACAGTTCACAGTTCACAGTTCACAGTTCACAGTTCACAGTTCACAGTTCACAGTTCACAGTTCACAGTTCACAGTTCACAGTTCACAGTTCACAGTTCACAGTTCACAGTTCACAGTTCACAGTTCACAGTTCACAGTTCACAGTTCACAGTTCACAGTTCACAGTTCACAGTTCACAGTTCACAGTTCACAGTTCACAGTTCACAGTTCACAGTTCACAGTTCACAGTTCACAGTTCACAGTTCACAGTTCACAGTTCACAGTTCACAGTTCACAGTTCACAGTTCACAGTTCACAGTTCACAGTTCACAGTTCACAGTTCACAGTTCACAGTTCACAGTTCACAGTTCACAGTTCACAGATCACAGTTCACAGTTCACAGTTCACAGTTCACAGTTCACAGTTCACAGTGCACCCTTCTTAGTTCACAGCTCACAGTTCCCAGTTCACAGTTAACAGTTCACAGTTCACAATCCGCCGTTCACAGTTCACAATTTGCAGTACACACTTCAAAGTTCACAGTTCACAGTTCACAGTTCACAGTTCACAGTTCACAGTTCACAGTTCACAGTTCACAGTTCACAGTTCACAGTTCACAGTTCACAGTTCACAGTTCACAGTTCACAGTTCACAGTTCACAGTTCACAGTTCACAGTTCACAGTTCACAGTTCACAGTTCACAGTTCACAGTTCACAGTTCACAGTTCACAGTTCACAGTTCACAGTTCACAGTTCACAGTTCACAGTTCACAGTTCACAGTTCACAGTTCACAGTTCACAGTTCACAGTTCACAGTTCACAGTTCACAGTTCACAGTTCACAGTTCACAGTTCACAGTTCACAGTTCACAGTTCACAGTTCACAGTTCACAGTTCACAGTTCACAGTTCACAGTTCACAGTTCACAGTTCACAGTTCACAGTTCACAGTTCACAGTTCACAGTTCACAGTTCACAGTTCACAGTTCACAGTTCACAGTTCACAGTTCACAGTTCACAGTTCACAGTTCACAGTTCACAGTTCATAGCTCGCAGTTCACAGTTCACAGTTCACTGTTCACAAATCGCAGTTCACAGTTCACAGTTCACGCTTCACAGTTCACACTTCACAGTTCACAGTTCACAGTTCACAGTGCACCGTTCTTAGTTCACAGCTCACAGTTCACAGTTCACAGTTAACAGTTCACAGTTCACAATCCGCCATCAGAGTTCACAATTTGCAGTGCACACTTCAAAGTTCACAGCTCGCAGTTCACAGTTCACAGTTCACAGTTCACAGTTCACAGTTCACAGTTCACAATCCGCCGTTCACAGTTCACAATTTGCAGTGCACACTTCAAAGTTCACAGCTCGCAGTTCACAGTTCACAGTTCACAGTTCACAGTTCACAGTTCACAGTTCACAGATCACAGTTCACAGTTCACACTTCACACTTCACACTTCACACTTCACACTTCACAGTTCACAGTTCACAGTTCACAGTTCACAGTTCACAGTTCACAGTTCACAGTTCACAGTTCACAGTTCACAGTTCACAGTTCACAGTTCACAGTTCACAGTTCACAGTTCACAGTTCACAGTTCACAGTTCACAGTTCACAGTTCACAGTTCACAGTTCACAGTTCACAGTTCACAGTTCACAGTTCACAGTCCACAGTTCACAGTTCACAATCCGCCGTTCAGAGTTCACAATTTGCAGTGCACACTTCAAAGTTCACAGCTCGCAGTTCACAGTTCACAGTTCACAGTTCACAGTTCACAGTTCACAGTTCACAGTTCACAGTTAACAGTTCACAGTTCACAATCCGCCGTTCACAGTTCACAATTTGCAGTGCACACTTCAAAGTTCACAGCTCGCAGTTCACAGTTCACAGTTCACAGTTCACAGTTCACAGTTCACAGTTCACAGTTCACAGTTCACAGTTCACAGTTCACAGTTCACAGTTCACAGTTCACAGTTCACAGATCACAGTTCACAGTTCACAGTTCACAGTTCACAGTTCACAGTTCACAGTTCACAGTTCACAGTTCACAGTTCACAGTTCACAGTTCACAGTTCACAGTTCACAGTTCACAGTTCACAGTTCACAGTTCACAGTTCACAGTTCACAGTTCACAGTTCACAGTTCACAGTTCACAGTTCACAGTTCACAGTTCACAGTTCACAGTTCACAGTTCACAGTTCACAGTTCACAGTTCACAGTTCACAGTTCACAGTTCACAGTTCACAGTTCACAGTTCACAGTTCACAGTTCACAGTTCACAGTTCACAGTTCACAGTTCACAGTTCACAGTTCACAGTCCACAGTTCACAGTTCACAATCCGCCGTTCAGAGTTCACAATTTGCAGTGCACACTTCAAAGTTCACAGCTCGCAGTTCACAGTTCACAGTTCACAGTTCACAGTTCACAGTTCACAGTTCACAGTTCACAGTTAACAGTTCACAGTTCACAATCCGCCGTTCACAGTTCACAATTTGCAGTGCACACTTCAAAGTTCACAGCTCGCAGTTCACAGTTCACAGTTCACAGTTCACAGTTCACAGTTCACAGTTCACAGTTCACAGTTCACAGTTCACAGTTCACAGTTCACAGTTCACAGTTCACAGATCACAGTTCACAGTTCACAGTTCACAGTTCACAGTTCACAGTTCACAGTTCACAGTTCACAGTTCACAGTTCACAGTTCACAGTTCACAGTTCACAGTTCACAGTTCACAGTTCACAGTTCACAGTTCACAGTTCACAGTTCACAGTTCACAGTTCACAGTTCACAGTTCACAGTTCACGCTTCACAGTTCACACTTCACAGTTCACAGTTCACAGTTCACAGTGCACCGTTCTTAGTTCACAGCTCACAGTTCACAGTTCACAGTTAACAGTTCACAGTTCACAATCCGCCATCAGAGTTCACAATTTGCAGTGCACACTTCAAAGTTCACAGCTCGCAGTTCACAGTTCACAGTTCACAGTTCACAGTTCACAGTTCACAGTTCACAATCCGCCGTTCACAGTTCACAATTTGCAGTGCACACTTCAAAGTTCACAGCTCGCAGTTCACAGTTCACAGTTCACAGTTCACAGTTCACAGTTCACAGTTCACAGATCACAGTTCACAGTTCACACTTCACACTTCACACTTCACACTTCACAGTTCACAGTTCACAGTTCACAGTTCACAGTTCACAGTTCACAGTTCACAGTTCACAGTTCACAGTTCACAGTTCACAGTTCACAGTTCACAGTTCACAGTTCACAGTTCACAGTTCACAGTTCACAGTTCACAGTTCACAGTTCACAGTTCACAGTTCACAGTTCACAGTTCACAGTTCACAGTTCACAGTCCACAGTTCACAGTTCACAATCCGCCGTTCAGAGTTCACAATTTGCAGTGCACACTTCAAAGTTCACAGCTCGCAGTTCACAGTTCACAGTT
Organism: Lasioglossum villosulum; assembly: GCA_963971365.1. NCBI lineage: Eukaryota > Metazoa > Arthropoda > Insecta > Hymenoptera > Halictidae > Lasioglossum > Lasioglossum villosulum. The sequence goes on along the minus strand of CAXARU010000144.1, from coordinate 829,034 downwards.
CACAGTTCACAGTTCACAGTTCACAGTTCACAGTTCACAGTTCACAGTTAACAGTTCACAGTTCACAATCCGCCGTTCACAGTTCACAATTTGCAGTGCACACTTCAAAGTTCACAGCTCGCAGTTCACAGTTCACAGTTCACAGTTCACAGTTCACAGTTCACAGTTCACAGTTCACAGTTCACAGTTCACAGTTCACAGTTCACAGTTCACAGTTCACAGTTCACAGTTCACAGATCACAGTTCACAGTTCACAGTTCACAGTTCACAGTTCACAGTTCACAGTTCACAGTTCACAGTTCACAGTTCACAGTTCACAGTTCACAGTTCACAGTTCACAGTTCACAGTTCACAGTTCACAGTTCACAGTTCACAGTTCACAGTTCACAGTTCACAGTTCACAGTTCACAGTTCACAGTTCACAGTTCACAGTTCACAGTTCACAGTTCACAGTTCACAGTTCACAGTTCACAGTTCACAGTTCACAGTTCACAGTTCACAGTTCACAGTTCACAGTTCACAGTTCACAGTTCACAGTTCACAGTTCACAGTTCACAGTTCACAGTTCACAGTTCACAGTTCACAGTTCACAGTTCACAGTTCACAGTTCACAGTTCACAGTTCACAGTTCACAGTTCACAGTTCACAGTTCACAGTTCACGCTTCACAGTTCACACTTCACAGTTCACAGTTCACAGTTCACAGTGCACCGTTCTTAGTTCACAGCTCACAGTTCACAGTTCACAGTTAACAGTTCACAGTTCACAATCCGCCATCAGAGTTCACAATTTGCAGTGCACACTTCAAAGTTCACAGCTCGCAGTTCACAGTTCACAGTTCACAGTTCACAGTTCACAGTTCACAGTTCACAATCCGCCGTTCACAGTTCACAATTTGCAGTGCACACTTCAAAGTTCACAGCTCGCAGTTCACAGTTCACAGTTCACAGTTCACAGTTCACAGTTCACAGTTCACAGATCACAGTTCACAGTTCACACTTCACACTTCACACTTCACACTTCACAGTTCACAGTTCACAGTTCACAGTTCACAGTTCACAGTTCACAGTTCACAGTTCACAGTTCACAGTTCACAGTTCACAGTTCACAGTTCACAGTTCACAGTTCACAGTTCACAGTTCACAGTTCACAGTTCACAGTTCACAGTTCACAGTTCACAGTTCACAGTTCACAGTCCACAGTTCACAGTTCACAATCCGCCGTTCAGAGTTCACAATTTGCAGTGCACACTTCAAAGTTCACAGCTCGCAGTTCACAGTTCACAGTTCACAGTTCACAGTTCACAGTTCACAGTTCACAGTTAACAGTTCACAGTTCACAATCCGCCGTTCACAGTTCACAATTTGCAGTGCACACTTCAAAGTTCACAGCTCGCAGTTCACAGTTCACAGTTCACAGTTCACAGTTCACAGTTCACAGTTCACAGTTCACAGTTCACAGTTCACAGTTCACAGTTCACAGTTCACAGTTCACAGTTCACAGTTCACAGATCACAGTTCACAGTTCACAGTTCACAGTTCACAGTTCACAGTTCACAGTTCACAGTTCACAGTTCACAGTTCACAGTTCACAGTTCACAGTTCACAGTTCACAGTTCACAGTTCACAGTTCACAGTTCACAGTTCACAGTTCACAGTTCACAGTTCACAGTTCACAGTTCACAGTTCACAGTTCACAGTTCACAGTTCACAGTTCACAGTTCACAGTTCACAGTTCACAGTTCACAGTTCACAGTTCACAGTTCACAGTTCACAGTTCACAGTTCACAGTTCACAGTTCACAGTTCACAGTTCACAGTCCACAGTTCACAGTTCACAATCCGCCGTTCAGAGTTCACAATTTGCAGTGCACACTTCAAAGTTCACAGCTCGCAGTTCACAGTTCACAGTTCACAGTTCACAGTTCACAGTTCACAGTTCACAGTTCACAGTTAACAGTTCACAGTTCAAAATCCGCCGTTCACAGTTCACAATTTGCAGTGCACACTTCAAAGTTCACAGCTCGCAGTTCACAGTTCACAGTTCACAGTTCACAGTTCACAGTTCACAGTTCACAGTTCACAGTTCACAGTTCACAGTTCACAGTTCACAGTTCACAGTTCACAGTTCACAGTTCACAGTTCACAGTTCACAGTTCACAGTTCACAGTTCACAGTTCACAGTTCACAGTTCACAGTTCACAGTTCACAGTTCACAGTTCACAGTTCACAGTTCACAGTTCACAGTTCACAGTTCACAGTTCACAGTTCACAGTTCACAGTTCACAGTTCACAGTTCACAGTTCACAGTTCACAGTTCACAGTTCACAGTTCACAGTTCACAGTTCACAGTTCACAGTTCACAGTTCACAGTTCACAGTTCACAGTTCACAGTTCACAGTTCACAGTTCACAGTTCACAGTTCACAGTTCACAGTTCACAGTTCATAGCTCGCAGTTCACAGTTCACAGTTCACTGTTCACAAATCGCAGTTCACAGTTCACAGTTCACGCTTCACAGTTCACAGTTCACAGTTCACAGTTCACAGTTCACAGTTCACAGTTCACAGTTCACAGTTCACAGTTCACAGTTCACAGTTCACAGTTCACAGTTCACAGTTCACAGTTCACAGTTCACAGTTCACAGTTCACAGTTCACAGTTCACAGTTCACAGTTCACAGTTCACAGTTCACAGTTCACAGTTCACAGTTCACAGTTCACAGTTCACAGTTCACAGTTCACAGTTCACAGTTCACAGTTCACAGTTCACAGTTCACAGTTCACAGTTCACAGTTCACAGTTCACAGTTCACAGTTCACAGTTCACAGTTCACAGTTCACAGTTCACAGTTCACAGTTCACAGTTCACAGTTCACAGTTCACAGTTCACAGTTCACAGTTCACAGTTAACAGTTCACAGTTCACAATCCGCCGTTCACAGTTCACAATTTGCAGTGCACACATCAAAGTTCACAGTTCACAGTTCACAATCCGCCGTTCACAGTTCACAATTTGCAGTGCACACTTCAAAGTTCACAGCTCGCAGTTCACAGTTCACAGTTCACAGTTCACAGTTCACAGTTCACAGTTCACAGTTCACAGTTCACAGTTCACAGTTCACAGTTCACAGTTCACAGTTCACAGTTCACAGTTCACAGTTCACAGTTCACAGTTCACAGTTCACAGTTCACAGTTCACAGTTCACAGTTCACAGTTCACAGTTCACAGTTCACAGTTCACAGTTCACAGTTCACAGTTCACAGTTCACAGTTCACAGTTCACAGTTCACAGTTCACAGTTCACAGTTCACAGTTCACAGTTCACAGTTCACAGTTCACAGTTCACAGTTCACAGTTCACAGTTCACAGTTCACAGTTCACAGTTCACAGTTCACAGTTCACAGTTCACAGTTCATAGCTCGCAGTTCACAGTTCACAGTTCACTGTTCACAAATCGCAGTTCACAGTTCACAGTTCACGCTTCACAGTTCACACTTCACAGTTCACAGTTCACAGTTCACAGTGCACCGTTCTTAGTTCACAGCTCACAGTTCACAGTTCACAGTTAACAGTTCACAGTTCACAATCCGCCGTTCAGAGTTCACAATTTGCAGTGCACACTTCAAAGTTCACAGCTCGCAGTTCACAGTTCACAGTTCACAGTTCACAGTTCACAGTTCACAGTTCACAGTTCACAATCCGCCGTTCACAGTTCACAATTTGCAGTGCACACTTCAAAGTTCACAGCTCGCAGTTCACAGTTCACAGTTCACAGTTCACAGTTCACAGTTCACAGTTCACAGATCACAGTTCACAGTTCACACTTCACACTTCACACTTCACACTTCACAGTTCACAGTTCACAGTTCACAGTTCACAGTTCACAGTTCACAGTTCACAGTTCACAGTTCACAGTTCACAGTTCACAGTTCACAGTTCACAGTTCACAGTTCACAGTTCACAGTTCACAGTTCACAGTTCACAGTTCACAGTTCACAGTTCACAGTTCACAGTTCACAGTTCACAGTTCACAGTTCACAGTTCACAGTTCACAGTTCACAGTTCACAGTTCACAGTTCACAGTTCACAGTTCACAGTTCACAGTTCACAGTTCACAGTTCACAGTTCACAGTTCACAGTTCACAGTCCACAGTTCACAGTTCACAATCCGCCGTTCAGAGTTCACAATTTGCAGTGCACACTTCAAAGTTCACAGCTCGCAGTTCACAGTTCACAGTTCACAGTTCACAGTTCACAGTTCACAGTTCACAGTTCACAGTTCACAGTTAACAGTTCACAGTTCACAATCCGCCGTTCACAGTTCACAATTTGCAGTTCACAGTTCACAGTTCACAGTTCACAGTTCACAGTTCACAGTTCACAGTTCACAGTTCACAGTTCACAGTTCACAGTTCACAGTTCACAGTTCACAGTTCACAGTTCACAGTTCACAGTTCACAGTTCACAGTTCACAGTTCACAGTTCACAGTTCACAGTTCACAGTTCACAGTTCACAGTCACAGTTCACAGTTCACAGTTCACAGTTCACAGTTCACAGTTCACAGTTCACAGTTCACAGTTCACAGTTCACAGTTCACAGTTCACAGTTCACAGTTCACAGTTCACAGTTCACAGTTCACAGTTCACAGTTCACAGTTCACAGTTCACAGTTCACAGTTCACAGTTCACAGTTCACAGTTCACAGTTCACAGTTCACAGTTCACAGTTCACAGTTCACAGTTCACAGTTCACAGTTCACAGTTCACAGTTCACAGTTCACAGTTCACAGTTCACAGTTCACAGTTCACAGTTCACAGTTCACAGTTCACAGTTCACAGTTCACAGTTCACAGTTCACAGTTCACAGTTCACAGTTCACAGTTCACAGTTCACAGTTCACAGTTCACAGTTCACAGTTCACAGTTCACAGTTCACAGTTCACAGTTCACAGTTCACAGTTCACAGTTCACAGTTCACAGTTCATAGCTCGCAGTTCACAGTTCACAGTTCACTGTTCACAAATCGCAGTTCACAGTTCACAGTTCACGCTTCACAGTTCACAGTTCACAGTTCACAGTTCACAGTTCACAGTTCACAGTTCACAGTTCACAGTTCACAGTTCACAGTTCACAGTTCACAGTTCACAGTTCACAGTTCACAGTTCACAGATCACAGTTCACAGTTCACAGTTCACAGTTCACAGTTCACAGTTCACAGTTCACAGTTCACAGTTCACAGTTCACAGTTCACAGTTCACAGTTCACAGTTCACAGTTCACAGTTCACAGTTCACAGTTCACAGTTCACAGTTCACAGTTCACAGTTCACAGTTCACAGTTCACAGTTCACAGTTCACAGTTCACAGTTCACAGTTCACAGTTCACAGTTCACAGTTCACAGTTCACAGTTCACAGTTCACAGTTCACAGTTCACAATCCGCCGTTCACAGTTCACAATTTGCAGTGCACACATCAAAGTTCACAGTTCACAGTTCACAATCCGCCGTTCACAGTTCACAATTTGCAGTGCACACTTCAAAGTTCACAGCTCGCAGTTCACAGTTCACAGTTCACAGTTCACAGTTCACAGTTCACAGTTCACAGTTCACAGTTCACAGTTCACAGTTCACAGTTCACAGTTCACAGTTCACAGTTCACAGTTCACAGTTCACAGTTCACAGTTCACAGTTCACAGTTCACAGTTCACAGTTCACAGTTCACAGTTCACAGTTCACAGTTCACAGTTCACAGTTCACAGTTCACAGTTCACAATTTGCAGTGCACACTTCAAAGTTCACAGCTCGCAGTTCACAGTTCACAGTTCACAGTTCACAGTTCACAGTTCACAGTTCACAGTTCACAGTTCACAGTTCACAGTTCACAGTTCACAGTTCACAGTTCACAGTTCACAGTTCACAGTTCACAGTTCACAGTTCACAGTTCACAGTTCACAGTTCACAGTTCACAGTTCACAGTTCACAGTTCACAGTTCACAGTTCACAGTTCACAGTTCACAGTTCACAGTTCACAGTTCACAGTTCACAGTTCACAGTTCACAGTTCACAGTTCACAGTTCACAGTTCACAGTTCACAGTTCACAGTTCACAGTTCACAGTTCACAGTTCACAGTTCACAGTTCACAGTTCACAATCCGCCGTTCACAGTTCACAATTTGCAGTGCACACATCAAAGTTCACAGTTCACAGTTCACAATCCGCCGTTCACAGTTCACAATTTGCAGTGCACACTTCAAAGTTCACAGCTCGCAGTTCACAGTTCACAGTTCACAGTTCACAGTTCACAGTTCACAGTTCACAGTTCACAGTTCACAGTTCACAGTTCACAGTTCACAGTTCACAGTTCACAGTTCACAGTTCACAGTTCACAGTTCACAGTTCACAGTTCACAGTTCACAGTTCACAGTTCACAGTTCACAGTTCACAGTTCACAGTTCACAGTTCACAGTTCACAGTTCACAGTTCACAGTTCACAGTTCACAGTTCACAGTTCACAGTTCACAGTTCACAGTTCACAGTTCACAGTTCACAGTTCACAGTTCACAGTTCACAGTTCACAGTTCACAGTTCACAGTTCACAGTTCACAGTTCACAGTTCACAGTTCATAGCTCGCAGTTCACAGTTCACAGTTCACTGTTCACAAATCGCAGTTCACAGTTCACAGTTCACGCTTCACAGTTCACAGTTCACAGTTCACAGTTCACAGTTCACAGTTCACAGTTCACAGTTCACAGTTCACAGTTCACAGTTCACAGTTCACAGTTCACAGTTCACAGTTCACAGTTCACAGTTCACAGTTCACAGTTCACAGTTCACAGTTCACAGTTCACAGTTCACAGTTCACAGTTCACAGTTCACAGTTCACAGTTCACAGTTCACAGTTCACAGTTCACAGTTCACAGTTCACAGTTCACAGTTCACAGTTCACAGTTCACAGTTCACAGTTCACAGTTCACAGTTCACAGTTCACAGTTCACAGTTCACAGTTCACAGTTCACAGTTCACAGTTCACAGTTCACAGTTCACAGTTCACAGTTCACAGTTCACAGTTCACAGTTCACAGTTCACAGTTCACAGTTCACAGTTCACAGTTCACAGTTCACAGTTCACAGTTCACAGTTAACAGTTCACAGTTCACAATCCGCCGTTCACAGTTCACAATTTGCAGTGCACACATCAAAGTTCACAGTTCACAGTTCACAATCCGCCGTTCACAGTTCACAATTTGCAGTGCACACTTCAAAGTTCACAGCTCGCAGTTCACAGTTCACAGTTCACAGTTCACAGTTCACAGTTCACAGTTCACAGTTCACAGTTCACAGTTCACAGTTCACAGTTCACAGTTCACAGTTCACAGTTCACAGTTCACAGTTCACAGTTCACAGTTCACAGTTCACAGTTCACAGTTCACAGTTCACAGTTCACAGTTCACAGTTCACAGTTCACAGTTCACAGTTCACAGTTCATAGCTCGCAGTTCACAGTTCACAGTTCACTGTTCACAAATCGCAGTTCACAGTTCACAGTTCACGCTTCACAGTTCACACTTCACAGTTCACAGTTCACAGTTCACAGTGCACCGTTCTTAGTTCACAGCTCACAGTTCACAGTTCACAGTTAACAGTTCACAGTTCACAATCCGCCGTTCAGAGTTCACAATTTGCAGTGCACACTTCAAAGTTCACAGCTCGCAGTTCACAGTTCACAGTTCACAGTTCACAGTTCACAGTTCACAGTTCACAGTTCACAGATCACAGTTCACAGATCACAGTTCACAGTTCACAGTTCACAGTTCACAGTTCACAGTTCACAGTTCACAGTTCACAGTTCACAGTTCACAGTTCACAGTTCACAGTTCACAGTTCATAGCTCGCAGTTCACAGTTCACAGTTCACTGTTCACAAATCGCAGTTCACAGTTCACAGTTCACGCTTCACAGTTCACAGTTCACAGTTCACAGTTCACAGTTCACAGTTCACAGTTCACAGTTCACAGTTCACAGTTCACAGTTCACAGTTCACAGTTCACAGTTCACAGTTCACAGTTCACAGTTCACAGTTCACAGTTCACAGTTCACAGTTCACAGTTCACAGTTCACAGTTCACAGTTCACAGTTCACAGTTCACAATCCGCCGTTCACAGTTCACAATTTGCAGTGCACACTTCAAAGTTCACAGCTCGCAGTTCACAGTTCACAGTTCACAGTTCACAGTTCACAGTTCACAGTTCACAGTTCACAGTTCACAGTTCACAGTTCACAGTTCACAGTTCACAGTTCACAGTTCACAGTTCACAGTTCACAGTTCACAGTTCACAGTTCACAGTTCACAGTTCACAGTTCACAGTTCACAGTTCACAGTTCACAGTTCACAGTTCACAGTTCACAGTTCACAGTTCACAGTTCACAGTTCACAGTTCACAGTTCACAGTTCACAGTTCACAGTTCACAGTTCACAGTTCACAGTTCACAGTTCACAGTTCACAGTTCACAGTTCACAGTTCACAGTTCACAGTTCACAGTTCACAGTTCACAGTTCACAGTTCACAGTTCACAGTTCACAGTTCACAGTTCACAGTTCACAGTTCACAGTTCACAGTTCACAGTTCACAGTTCACAGTTCACAGTTCACAGTTCACAGTTCACAGTTCACAGTTCACAGTTCACAGTTCACAGTTCACAGTTCACAGTTCACAGTTCACAGTTAACAGTTCACAGTTCACAATCCGCCGTTCACAGTTCACAATTTGCAGTGCACACATCAAAGTTCACAGTTCACAGTTCACAATCCGCCGTTCACAGTTCACAATTTGCAGTGCACACTTCAAAGTTCACAGCTCGCAGTTCACAGTTCACAGTTCACAGTTCACAGTTCACAGTTCACAGTTCACAGTTCACAGTTCACAGTTCACAGTTCACAGTTCACAGTTCACAGTTCACAGTTCACAGTTCACAGTTCACAGTTCACAGTTCACAGTTCACAGTTCACAGTTCACAGTTCACAGTTCACAGTTCACAGTTCACAGTTCACAGTTCACAGTTCACAGTTCACAGTTCACAGTTCACAGTTCACAGTTCACAGTTCATAGCTCGCAGTTCACAGTTCACAGTTCACTGTTCACAAATCGCAGTTCACAGTTCACAGTTCACGCTTCACAGTTCACACTTCACAGTTCACAGTTCACAGTTCACAGTGCACCGTTCTTAGTTCACAGCTCACAGTTCACAGTTCACAGTTAACAGTTCACAGTTCACAATCCGCCGTTCAGAGTTCACAATTTGCAGTGCACACTTCAAAGTTCACAGCTCGCAGTTCACAGTTCACAGTTCACAGTTCACAGTTCACAGTTCACAGTTCACAGTTCACAGATCACAGTTCACAGATCACAGTTCACAGTTCACAGTTCACAGTTCACAGTTCACAGTTCACAGTTCACAGTTCACAGTTCACAGTTCACAGTTCACAGTTCACAGTTCACAGTTCACAGTTCACAGTTCACAGTTCACAGTTCACAGTTCACAGTTCACAGTTCACAGTTCACAGTTCACAGTTCACAGTTCACAGTTCACTGTTCACAAATCGCAGTTCACAGTTCACAGTTCACTGTTCACAAATCGCAGTTCACAGTTCACAGTTCACGCTTCACAGTTCACAGTTCACAGTTCACAGTTCACAGTTCACAGTTCACAGTTCACAGTTCACAGTTCACAGTTCACAGTTCACAGTTCACAGTTCACAGTTCACAGTTCACAGTTCACAGTTCACAGTTCACAGTTCACAGTTCACAGTTCACAGTTCACAGTTCACAGTTCACAGTTCACAGTTCACAGTTCACAGTTCACAGTTCACAGTTCACAGTTCACAGTTCACAGTTCACAGTTCACAGTTCACAGTTCACAGTTCACAGTTCACAGTTCACAGTTCACAGTTCACAGTTCACAGTTCACAGTTCACAGTTCACAGTTCACAGTTCACAGTTCACAGTTCACAGTTCACAGTTCACAGTTAACAGTTCACAGTTCACAATCCGCCGTTCACAGTTCACAATTTGCAGTGCACACATCAAAGTTCACAGTTCACAGTTCACAATCCGCCGTTCACAGTTCACAATTTGCAGTGCACACTTCAAAGTTCACAGCTCGCAGTTCACAGTTCACAGTTCACAGTTCACAGTTCACAGTTCACAGTTCACAGTTCACAGTTCACAGTTCACAGTTCACAGTTCACAGTTCACAGTTCACAGTTCACAGTTCACAGTTCACAGTTCACAGTTCACAGTTCACAGTTCACAGTTCACAGTTCACAGTTCACAGTTCACAGTTCACAGTTCACAGTTCACAGTTCACAGTTCACAGTTCACAGTTCACAGTTCACAGTTCACAGTTCACAGTTCACAGTTCACAGTTCACAGTTCACAGTTCACAGTTCACAGTTCACAGTTCACAGTTCACAGTTCACAGTTCACAGTTCACAGTTCACAGTTCACAGTTCACAGTTCACAGTTCACAGTTCACAGTTCACAGTTCACAGTTCATAGCTCGCAGTTCACAGTTCACAGTTCACTGTTCACAAATCGCAGTTCACAGTTCACAGTTCACGCTTCACAGTTCACACTTCACAGTTCACAGTTCACAGTTCACAGTGCACCGTTCTTAGTTCACAGCTCACAGTTCACAGTTCACAGTTAACAGTTCACAGTTCACAATCCGCCGTTCAGAGTTCACAATTTGCAGTGCACACTTCAAAGTTCACAGCTCGCAGTTCACAGTTCACAGTTCACAGTTCACAGTTCACAGTTCACAGTTCACAGTTCACAATCCGCCGTTCACAGTTCACAATTTGCAGTGCACACTTCAAAGTTCACAGCTCGCAGTTCACAGTTCACAGTTCACAGTTCACAGATCACAGTTCACAGTTCACACTTCACACTTCACACTTCACAGTTCACAGTTCACAGTTCACAGTTCACAGTTCACAGTTCACAGTTCACAGTTCACAGTTCACAGTTCACAGTTCACAGTTCACAGTTCACAGTTCACAGTTCACAGTTCACAGTTCACAGTTCACAGTTCACAGTTCACAGTTCACAGTTCACAGTTCACAGTTCACAGTTCACAGTTCACAGTTCACAGTTCACAGTTCACAGTTCACAGTTCACAGTTCACAGTTCACAGTTCACAGTTCACAGTTCACAGTTCACAGTTCACAGTTCACAGTTCACAGTTCACAGTTCACAGTTCACAGTTCACAGTTCACAGTTCACAGTTCACAGTTCACAGTTCACAGTTCACAGTTCACAGTTCACAGTTAACAGTTCACAGTTCACAATCCGCCGTTCACAGTTCACAATTTGCAGTGCACACATCAAAGTTCACAGTTCACAGTTCACAATCCGCCGTTCACAGTTCACAATTTGCAGTTCACACTTCAAAGTTCACAGCTCGCAGTTCACAGTTCACAGTTCACAGTTCACAGTTCACAGTTCACAGTTCACAGTTCACAGTTCACAGTTCACAGTTCACAGTTCACAGTTCACAGTTCACAGTTCACAGTTCACAGTTCACAGTTCACAGTTCACAGTTCACAGTTCACAGTTCACAGTTCACAGTTCACAGTTCACAGTTCACAGTTCACAGTTCACAGTTCACAGTTCACAGTTCACAGTTCACAGTTCACAGTTCACAGTTCACAGTTCACAGTTCACAGTTCACAGTTCACAGTTCACAGTTCACAGTTCACAGTTCACAGTTCACAGTTCACAGTTCACAGTTCACAGTTCACAGTTCACAGTTCACAGTTCACAGTTCACAGTTCACAGTTCACAGTTAACAGTTCACAGTTCACAATCCGCCGTTCACAGTTCACAATTTGCAGTGCACACATCAAAGTTCACAGTTCACAGTTCACAATCCGCCGTTCACAGTTCACAATTTGCAGTGCACACTTCAAAGTTCACAGCTCGCAGTTCACAGTTCACAGTTCACAGTTCACAGTTCACAGTTCACAGTTCACAGTTCACAGTTCACAGTTCACAGTTCACAGTTCACAGTTCACAGTTCACAGTTCACAGTTCACAGTTCACAGTTCACAGTTCACAGTTCACAGTTCACAGTTCACAGTTCACAGTTCACAGTTCACAGTTCACAGTTCACAGTTCACAGTTCACAGTTCACAGTTCACAGTTCACAGTTCACAGTTCACAGTTCACAGTTCACAGTTCACAGTTCACAGTTCACAGTTCACAGTTCACAGTTCACAGTTCACAGTTCACAGTTCACAGTTCACAGTTCACAGTTCACAGTTCACAGTTCACAGTTCACAGTTCACAGTTCACAGTTCACAGTTCACAGTTCACAGTTCACAGTTCACAGTTCACAGTTCACAGTTCACAGTTCACAGTTCACAGTTCACAGTTCACAGTTCACAGTTCACAGTTCACAGTTCACAGTTCACAGTTCACAGTTCACAGTTCACAATCCGCCGTTCACAGTTCACAATTTGCAGTGCACACTTCAAAGTTCACAGTTCACAGTTCACAATCCGCCGTTCACAGTTCACAATTTGCAGTGCACACTTCAAAGTTCACAGCTCGCAGTTCACAGTTCACAGTTCACAGTTCACAGTTCACATTTCACAGTTCACAGTTCACAGTTCACAGTTCACAGTTCACAGTTCACAGTTCACAGTTCACAGTTCACAGTTCACAGTTCACAGTTCACAGTTCACAGTTCACAGTTCACAGTTCACAGTTCACAGTTCACAGTTCACAGTTCACAGTTCACAGTTCACAGTTCACAGTTCACAGTTCACAGTTCACAGTTCACAGTTCACAGTTCACAGTTCACAGTTCACAGTTCACAGTTCACAGTTCACAGTTCACAGTTCACAGTTCACAGTTCACAGTTCACAGTTCACAGTTCACAGTTCATAGCTCGCAGTTCACAGTTCACAGTTCACTGTTCACAAATCGCAGTTCACAGTTCACAGTTCACGCTTCACAGTTCACACTTCACAGTTCACAGTTCACAGTTCACAGTGCACCGTTCTTAGTTCACAGCTCACAGTTCACAGTTCACAGTTAACAGTTCACAGTTCACAATCCGCCGTTCACAGTTCACAATTTGCAGTGCACACTTCAAAGTTCACAGCTCGCAGTTCACAGTTCACAGTTCACAGTTCACAGTTCACAGTTCACAGTTCACTGTTCACAGTTCACAGTTCACAGTTCACAGTTCACAGTTCACAGTTCACAGTTCACAGTTCACAGTTCACAGTGCACCGTTCTTAGTTCACAGCTCACAGTTCCCAGTTCACAGTTAACAGTTCACAGTTCACAATCCGCCGTTCACAGTTCACAATTTGCAGTGCACACTTCAAAGTTCACAGCTCGCAGTTCACAGTTCACAGTTCACAGTTCACAGTTCACAGTTCACAGTTCACAGTTCACAGTTCACAGTTCACAGTTCACAGTTCACAGTTCACAGTTCACAGTTCACAGTTCACAGTTCACAGTTCACAGTTCACAGGTCACAGGTCACAGTTCACAGGTCACAGTTCACAGTTCACAGTTCACAGTTCACAGTTCACAGTTCACAGTTCACAGTTCACAGTTCACAGTTCACAGTTCACAGTTCACAGTTCACAGTTCACAGTTCACAGTTCACAGTTCACAGTTCACAGTTCACAGTTCACAGTTCACAGTTCACAGTTCACAGTTCACAGTTCACAGTTCACAGTTCACAGTTCACAGTTCACAGTTCACAGTTCACAGTTCACAGTTCACAGTTCACAGTTCACAGTTCACAGTTCACAGTTCACAGTTCACAGTTCACAGTTCACAGTTCACAGTTCACAGTTCACAGTTCACAGTTCACAGTTCACAGATCACAGTTCACAGTTCACAGTTCACAGTTCACAGTTCACAGTTCACAGTTCACAGTTCACAGTTCACAGTTCACAGTTCACAGTTCACAGTTCACAGTTCACAGTTCACAGTTCACAGTTCACAGTTCACAGTTCACAGTTCACAGTTCACAGTTCACAGTTCACAGTTCACAGTTCACAGTTCACAGTTCACAGTTCACAGTTCACAGTTCACAGTTCACAGTTCACAGTTCACAGTTCACAGTTCACAGTTCACAGTTCACAGTTCACAGTTCACAGTTCACAGTTCACAGTTCACAGTTCACAGTTCACAGTTCACAGTTCACAGTTCACAGTTCACAGTTCACAGTTCACAGTTCATAGCTCGCAGTTCACAGTTCACAGTGCACTGTTCACAAATCGCAGTTCACAGTTCACAGTTCACGCTTCACAGTTCACACTTCACAGTTCACACTTCACAGTTCACAGTTCACAGTTCACAGTGCACCGTTCTTAGTTCACAGCTCACAGTTCACAGTTCACAGTTAACAGTTCACAGTTCACAATCCGCCGTTCACAGTTCACAATTTGCAGTGCACACTTCAAAGTTCACAGCTCGCAGTTCACAGTTCACAGTTCACAGTTCACAGTTCACAGTTCACTGTTCACAGTTCACAGTTCACAGTTCACAGTTCACAGTTCACAGTTCACAGTTCACAGTTCACAGTTCACAGTTCACAGTTCACAGTTCACAGTTCACAGTTCACAGTTCACAGTTCACAGTTCACAGTTCACAGTTCACAGTTCACAGTTCACAGTTCACAGTTCATAGCTCGCAGTTCACAGTTCACAGTTCACTGTTCACAAATCGCAGTTCACAGTTCACATTTCACGCTTCACAGTTCACACTTCACAGTTCACAGTTCACAGTTCACAGTGCACCGTTCTTAGTTCACAGCTCACAGTTCCCAGTTCACAGTTAACAGTTCACAGTTCCCAATCCGCCGTTCACAGTTCACAATTTGCAGTGCACACTTCAAAGTTCACAGCTCGCAGTTCACAGTTCACAGTTCACAGTTCACAGTTCACAGTTCACAGTTCACAGTTCACAGTTCACAGTTCACAGTTCACAGTTCACAGTTCACAGTTCACAGTTCACAGTTCACAGTTCACAGTTCACAGTTCACAGTACACAGTTCACAGTTCACAGTTCACAGTTCACAGATCACAGTTCATAGCTCGCAGTTCACAGTTCACAGTTCACTGTTCACAAATCGCAGTTCACAGTTCACATTTCACGCTTCACAGTTCACACTTCACAGTTCACAGTTCACAGTTCACAGTGCACCGTTCTTAGTTCACAGCTCACAGTTCCCAGTTCACAGTTAACAGTTCACAGTTCACAATCCGCCGTTCACAGTTCACAATTTGCAGTGCACACTTCAAAGTTCACAGCTCGCAGTTCACAGTTCACAGTTCACAGTTCACAGTTCACAGTTCACAGTTCACAGTTCACAGTACACAGTTCACAGTTCACAGTTCACAGTTCACAGTTCACAGATCACAGTTCATAGCTCGCAGTTCACAGTTCACAGTTCACTGTTCACAAATCGCAGTTCACAGTTCACATTTCACGCTTCACAGTTCACACTTCACAGTTCACAGTTCACAGTTCACAGTGCACCGTTCTTAGTTCACAGCTCACAGTTCCCAGTTCACAGTTAACAGTTCACAGTTCACAATCCGCCGTTCACAGTTCACAATTTGCAGTGCACACTTCAAAGTTCACAGCTCGCAGTTCACAGTTCATAGTTCACAGTTCACAGTTCACAGTTCACAGTTCACAGTTCACAGTTCACAGTTCACAGTTCACAGTTCACAGTTCACAGGTCACAGGTCACAGGTCACAGGTCACAGGTCACAGTTCACAGTTCACAGTTCACAGTTCACAGTTCACAGTTCACAGTTCACAGTTCACAGTTCACAGTTCACAGTTCACAGTTCACAGTTCACAGTTCACAGTTCACAGTTCACAGTTCACAGTTCACAGTTCACAGTTCACAGTTCACAGTTCACAGTTCACAGTTCACAGTTCACAGTTCACAGTTCACAGTTCACAGTTCACAGTTCACAGTTCACAGTTCACAGTTCACAGTTCACAGTTCACAGTTCACAGTTCACAGTTCACAGTTCACAGTTCACAGTTCACAGTTCACAGTTCACAGTTCACAGTTCACAGTTCATAGCTCGCAGTTCACAGTTCACAGTTCACTGTTCACAAATCGCAGTTCACAGTTCACAGTTCACGCTTCACAGTTCACAGTTCACAGTTCACAGTTCACAGTTCACAGTTCACAGTTCACAGTTCACAGTTCACAGTTCACAGTTCACAGTTCACAGTTCACAGTTCACAGTTCACAGTTCACAGTTCACAGTTCACAGTTCACAGTTCACAGTTCACAGTTCACAGTTCACAGTTCACAGTTCACAGTTCACAGTTCACAGTTCACAGTTCACAGTTCACAGTTCACAGTTCACAGTTCACAGTTCACAGTTCACAGTTCACAGTTCACAGTTCACAGTTCACAGTTCACAGTTCACAGTTCACAGTTCACAGTTCACAGTTCACAGTTCACAGTTCACAGTTCACAGTTCACAGTTCACAGTTCACAGTTCACAGTTCACAGTTCACAGTTCACAGTTCATAGCTCGCAGTTCACAGTTCACAGTTCACTGTTCACAAATCGCAGTTCACAGTTCACAGTTCACGCTTCACAGTTCACACTTCACAGTTCACAGTTCACAGTTCACAGTGCACCGTTCTTAGTTCACAGCTCACAGTTCACAGTTCACAGTTAACAGTTCACAGTTCACAATCCGCCGTTCACAGTTCACAATTTGCAGTGCACACTTCAAAGTTCACAGCTCGCAGTTCACAGTTCACAGTTCACAGTTCACAGTTCACAGTTCACTGTTCACAGTTCACAGTTCACAGTTCACAGTTCACAGTTCACAGTTCACAGTTCACAGTTCACAGTTCACAGTTCACAGTTCACAGTTCACAGTTCACAGTTCACAGTTCACAGTTCACAGTTCACAGTTCACAGTTCACAGTTCACAGTTCACAGTTCATAGCTCGCAGTTCACAGTTCACAGTTCACTGTTCACAAATCGCAGTTCACAGTTCACATTTCACGCTTCACAGTTCACACTTCACAGTTCACAGTTCACAGTTCACAGTGCACCGTTCTTAGTTCACAGCTCACAGTTCCCAGTTCACAGTTAACAGTTCACAGTTCACAATCCGCCGTTCACAGTTCACAATTTGCAGTGCACACTTCAAAGTTCACAGCTCGCAGTTCACAGTTCACAGTTCACAGTTCACAGTTCACAGTTCACAGTTCACAGTTCACAGTTCACAGTTCACAGTTCACAGTTCACAGTTCACAGTTCACAGTTCACAGTTCACAGTTCACAGTTCACAGTTCACAGTTCACAGTTCACAGTTCACAGTTCACAGTTCACAGTTCACAGTTCACAGTTCACAGTTCACAGTTCACAGTTCACAGTTCACAGTTCACAGTTCACAGTTCACAGTTCACAGTTCACAGTTCACAGTTCACAGTTCACAGTTCACAGTTCACAGTTCACAGTTCACAGTTCACAGTTCACAGTTCACAGTTCACAGTTCACAGTTCACAGTTCACAGTTCACAGTTCACAGTTCACAGTTCACAGTTCACAGTTCACAGTTCACAGTTCACAGTTCACAGTTCACAGTTCACAGTTCACAGTTCACAGTTCACAGTTCACAGTTCACAGTTCACAGTTCACAGTTCACAGTTCACAGTTCACAGTTCACAGTTCACAGTTCACAGTTCACAGTTCACAGTTCACAGTTCACAGTTCACAGTTCACAGTTCACAGTTCACAGTTCACAGTTCACAGTTCACAGTTCACAGTTCACAGTTCACAGTTCACAGTCCACAGTTCACAGTTCACAGTGCACCCTTCTTAGTTCACAGCTCACAGTTCCCAGTTCACAGTTAACAGTTCACAGTTCACAATCCGCCGTTCACAGTTCACAATTTGCAGTGCACACGACAAAGTTCACAGTTCACAGTTCACAGTTCACAGTTCACAGTCCACAGTTCACAGTTCACAGTGCACCCTTCTTAGTTCACAGCTCGCAGTTTACAGTTCACAGTTCACAGTTCACAGTTCACAATTCACAGTTCACAGTTCACAGTTCACAGTTAACAGTTCACAGTTCACAATCCGCCGTTCACAGTTCACAATTTGCAGTGCACACATCAAAGTTCACAGTTCACAGTTCACAATCCGCCGTTCACAGTTCACAATTTGCAGTGCACACTTCAAAGTTCACAGCTCGCAGTTCACAGTTCACAGTTCACAGTTCACAGTTCACAGTTCACAGTTCACAGTTCACAGTTCACAGTTCACAGTTCACAGTTCACAGCTCGCAGTTCACAGTTCACAGTTCACAGTTCACAGTTCACAGTTCACAGTTCACAGTTCACAGTTCACAGTTCACAGTTCACAGTTCACAGTTCACAGTTCACAGTTCACAGTTCACAGTTCACAGTTCACAGTTCACAGTTCACAGTTCACAGTTCACAGTTCACAGTTCACAGTTCACAGTTCACAGTTCACAGTTCACAGTTCACAGTTCACAGTTCACAGTTCACAGTTCACAGTTCACAGTTCACAGTTCACAGTTCACAGTTCACAGTTCACAGTTCACAGTTCACAGTTCACAGTTCACAGTTCACAGTTCACAGTTCACAGTTCACAGTTCACAGTTCACAGTTCATAGCTCGCAGTTCACAGTTCACAGTTCACTGTTCACAAATCGCAGTTCACAGTTCACAGTTCACGCTTCACAGTTCACAGTTCACAGTTCACAGTTCACAGTTCACAGTTCACAGTTCACAGTTCACAGTTCACAGTTCACAGTTCACAGTTCACAGTTCACAGTTCACAGTTCACAGTTCACAGTTCACAGTTCACAGTTCACAGTTCACAGTTCACAGTTCACAGTTCACAGTTCACAGTTCACAGTTCACAGTTCACAGTTCACAGTTCACAGTTCACAGTTCACAGTTCACAGTTCACAGTTCACAGTTCACAGTTCACAGTTCACAGTTCACAGTTCACAGTTCACAGTTCACAGTTCACAGTTCACAGTTCACAGTTCACAGTTCACAGTTCACAGTTCACAGTTCACAGTTCACAGTTAACAGTTCACAGTTCACAATCCGCCGTTCACAGTTCACAATTTGCAGTGCACACATCAAAGTTCACAGTTCACAGTTCACAATCCGCCGTTCACAGTTCACAATTTGCAGTGCACACTTCAAAGTTCACAGCTCGCAGTTCACAGTTCACAGTTCACAGTTCACAGTTCACAGTTCACAGTTCACAGTTCACAGTTCACAGTTCACAGTTCACAGTTCACAGTTCACAGTTCACAGTTCACAGTTCACAGTTCACAGTTCACAGTTCACAGTTCACAGTTCACAGTTCACAGTTCACAGTTCACAGTTCACAGTTCACAGTTCACAGTTCACAGTTCACAGTTCACAGTTCACAGTTCACAGTTCACAGTTCACAGTTCACAGTTCACAGTTCACAGTTCACAGTTCACAGTTCACAGTTCACAGTTCACAGTTCACAGTTCACAGTTCACAGTTCACAGTTCACAGTTCACAGTTCACAGTTCACAGTTCACAGTTCACAGTTCATAGCTCGCAGTTCACAGTTCACAGTTCACTGTTCACAAATCGCAGTTCACGCTTCACAGTTCACACTTCACAGTTCACAGTTCACAGTTCACAGTGCACCGTTCTTAGTTCACAGCTCACAGTTCACAGTTCACAGTTAACAGTTCACAGTTCACAATCCGCCGTTCAGAGTTCACAATTTGCAGTGCACACTTCAAAGTTCACAGCTCGCAGTTCACAGTTCACAGTTCACAGTTCACAGTTCACAGTTCACAGATCACAGTTCACAGTTCACAGTTCACAGTTCACAGTTCACAGTTCACAGTTCACAGTTCACAGTTCACAGTTCACAGTTCACAGTTCACAGTTCACAGTTCACAGTTCACAGTTCACAGTTCACAGTTCACAGTTCACAGTTCACAGTTCACAGTTCACAGTTCACAGTTCATAGCTCGCAGTTCACAGTTCACAGTTCACTGTTCACAAATCGCAGTTCACAGTTCACAGTTCACGCTTCACAGTTCACAGTTCACAGTTCACAGTTCACAGTTCACAGTTCACAGTTCACAGTTGACAGTTCACAGTTCACAGTTCACAGTTCACAGTTCACAGTTCACAGTTCATAGCTCGCAGTTCACAGTTCACAGTTCACTGTTCACAAATCGCAGTTCACAGTTCACAGTTCACGCTTCACAGTTCACAGTTCACAGTTCACAGTTCACAGTTCACAGTTCACAGTTCACAGTTCACAGATCACAGTTCACAGTTCACAGTTCACAGTTCACAGTTCACAGTTCACAGTTCACAGTTCACAGTTCACAGTTCACAGTTCACAGTTCACAGTTCACAGTTCACAGTTCACAGTTCACAGTTCACAGTTCACAGTTCACAGTTCACAGTTCACAGTTCACAGTTCACAGTTCACAGTTCACAGTTCACAGTTCACAGTTCACAGTTCACAGTTCACAGTTCACAGTTCACAGTTCACAGTTCACAGTTCACAGTTCACAGTTCACAGTTCACAGTTCACAGTTCACAGTTCACAGTTCACAGTTCACAGTTCACAGTTCACAGTTCACAGTTCACAGTTCACAGTTCATAGCTCGCAGTTCACAGTTCACAGTTCACTGTTCACAAATCGCAGTTCACAGTTCACAGTTCACGCTTCACAGTTCACACTTCACAGTTCACAGTTCACAGTTCACAGTGCACCGTTCTTAGTTCACAGCTCACAGTTCACAGTTCACAGTTAACAGTTCACAGTTCACAATCCGCCGTTCAGAGTTCACAATTTGCAGTGCACACTTCAAAGTTCACAGCTCGCAGTTCACAGTTCACAGTTCACAGTTCACAGTTCACAGTTCACAGTTCACAGTTCACAGATCACAGTTCACAGTTCACAGTTCACAGTTCACAGTTCACAGTTCACAGTTCACAGTTCACAGTTCACAGTTCACAGTTCACAGTTCACAGTTCACAGTTCACAGTTCACAGTTCACAGTTCACAGTTCACAGTTCACAGTTCACAGTTCACAGTTCACAGTTCATAGCTCGCAGTTCACAGTTCACAGTTCACTGTTCACAAATCGCAGTTCACAGTTCACAGTTCACGCTTCACAGTTCACAGTTCACAGTTCACAGTTCACAGTTCACAGTTCACAGTTCACAGTTGACAGTTCACAGTTCACAGTTCACAGTTCACAGTTCACAGTTCACAGTTCATAGCTCGCAGTTCACAGTTCACAGTTCACTGTTCACAAATCGCAGTTCACAGTTCACAGTTCACGCTTCACAGTTCACAGTTCACAGTTCACAGTTCACAGTTCACAGTTCACAGTTCACAGATCACAGTTCACAGTTCACAGTTCACAGTTCACAGTTCACAGTTCACAGTTCACAGTTCACAGTTCACAGTTCACAGTTCACAGTTCACAGTTCACAGTTCACAGTTCACAGTTCACAGTTCACAGTTCACAGTTCACAGTTCACAGTTCACAGTTCACAGTTCACAGTTCACAGTTCACAGTTCACAGTTCACAGTTCACAGTTCACAGTTCACAGTTCACAGTTCACAGTTCACAGTTCACAGTTCACAGTTCACAGTTCACAGTTCACAGTTCACAGTTCACAGTTCACAGTTCACAGTTCACAGTTCACAGTTCACAGTTCACAGTTCACAGTTCACAGTTCACAGTTCACAGTTCACAGTTCACAGTTCACAGTTCACAGTTCACAGTTCACAGTTCATAGCTCGCAGTTCACAGTTCACAGTTCACTGTTCACAAATCGCAGTTCACAGTTCACAGTTCACGCTTCACAGTTCACAGTTCACAGTTCACAGTTCACAGTTCACAGTTCACAGTTCACAGTTCACAGTTCACAGTTCACAGTTCACAGTTCACAGTTCACAGTTCACAGTTCACAGTTCACAGTTCACAGTTCACAGTTCACAGTTCACAGTTCACAGTTCACAGTTCACAGTTCACAGTTCACAGTTCACAGTTCACAGTTCACAGTTCACAGTTCACAGTTCACAGTTCACAGTTCACAGTTCACAGTTCACAGTTCACAGTTCACAGTTCACAGTTCACAGTTCACAGTTCACAGTTCACAGTTCACAGTTCACAGTTCACAGTTCACAGTTCACAGTTCACAGTTCACAGTTCACAGTTCACAGTTCACAGTTCACAGTTCACAGTTCACAGTTCACAGTTCACAGTTAACAGTTCACAGTTCACAATCCGCCGTTCACAGTTCACAATTTGCAGTGCACACATCAAAGTTCACAGTTCACAGTTCACAATCCGCCGTTCACAGTTCACAATTTGCAGTGCACACTTCAAAGTTCACAGCTCGCAGTTCACAGTTCACAGTTCACAGTTCACAGTTCACAGTTCACAGTTCACAGTTCACAGTTCACAGTTCACAGTTCACAGTTCACAGTTCACAGTTCACAGTTCACAGTTCACAGTTCACAGTTCACAGTTCACAGTTCACAGTTCACAGTTCACAGTTCACAGTTCACAGTTCACAGTTCACAGTTCACAGTTCACAGTTCACAGTTCACAGTTCACAGTTCACAGTTCACAGTTCACAGTTCACAGTTCACAGTTCACAGTTCACAGTTCACAGTTCACAGTTCACAGTTCACAGTTCACAGTTCACAGTTCACAGTTCACAGTTCACAGTTCACAGTTCATAGCTCGCAGTTCACAGTTCACAGTTCACTGTTCACAAATCGCAGTTCACAGTTCACAGTTCACGCTTCACAGTTCACACTTCACAGTTCACAGTTCACAGTTCACAGTGCACCGTTCTTAGTTCACAGCTCACAGTTCACAGTTCACAGTTAACAGTTCACAGTTCACAATCCGCCGTTCAGAGTTCACAATTTGCAGTGCACACTTCAAAGTTCACAGCTCGCAGTTCACAGTTCACAGTTCACAGTTCACAGTTCACAGTTCACAGTTCACAGTTCACAGTTCACAGTTCACAATCCGCCGTTCACAGTTCACAATTTGCAGTGCACACTTCAAAGTTCACAGCTCGCAGTTCACAGTTCACAGTTCACAGTTCACAGTTCACAGTTCACAGTTCACAGATCACAGTTCACAGTTCACACTTCACACTTCACACTTCACACTTCACAGTTCACAGTTCACAGTTCACAGTTCACAGTTCACAGTTCACAGTTCACAGTTCACAGTTCACAGTTCACAGTTCACAGTTCACAGTTCACAGTTCACAGTTCACAGTTCACAGTTCACAGTTCACAGTTCACAGTTCACAGTTCACAGTTCACAGTTCACAGTTCACAGTTCACAGTTCACAGTTCACAGTTCACAGTTCACAGTTCACAGTTCACAGTTCACAGTTCACAGTTCACAGTTCACAGTTCACAGTTCACAGTTCACAGTTCACAGTTCACAGTCCACAGTTCACAGTTCACAATCCGCCGTTCAGAGTTCACAATTTGCAGTGCACACTTCAAAGTTCACAGCTCGCAGTTCACAGTTCACAGTTCACAGTTCACAGTTCACAGTTCACAGTTCACAGTTCACAGTTCACAGTTAACAGTTCACAGTTCACAATCCGCCGTTCACAGTTCACAATTTGCAGTGCACACTTCAAAGTTCACAGCTCGCAGTTCACAGTTCACAGTTCACAGTTCACAGATCACAGTTCACAGTTCACAGTTCACAGTTCACAGTTCACAGTTCACAGTTCACAGTTCACAGTTCACAGTTCACAGTTCACAGTTCACAGTTCACAGTTCACAGTTCACAGTTCACAGTTCACGCTTCACAGTTCACAGTTCACAGTTCACAGTTCACAGTTCACAGTTCACAGTTCACAGTTCACAGTTCACAGTTCACAGTTCACAGTTCACAGTTCACAGTTCACAGTTCACAGTTCACAGTTCACAGTTCACAATTCACAGTTCACAGTTCACAGTTCACAGTTCACAGTTCACAGTTCACAGTTCACAGTTCACAGTTCACAGTTCACAGTTCACAGTTAACAGTTCACAGTTCACAATCCGCCGTTCACAGTTCACAATTTGCAGTGCACACATCAAAGTTCACAGTTCACAGTTCACAATCCGCCGTTCACAGTTCACAATTTGCAGTGCACACTTCAAAGTTCACAGCTCGCAGTTCACAGTTCACAGTTCACAGTTCACAGTTCACAGTTCACAGTTCACAGTTCACAGTTCACAGTTCACAGTTCACAGTTCACAGTTCACAGTTCACAGTTCACAGTTCACAGTTCACAGTTCACAGTTCACAGTTCACAGTTCACAGTTCACAGTTCACAGTTCACAGTTCACAGTTCACAGTTCACAGTTCACAGTTCACAGTTCACAGTTCACAGTTCACAGTTCACAGTTCACAGTTCACAGTTCACAGTTCACAGTTCACAGTTCACAGTTCACAGTTCACAGTTCACAGTTCACAGTTCACAGTTCACAGTTCACAGTTCACAGTTCACAGTTCACAGTTCATAGCTCGCAGTTCACAGTTCACAGTTCACTGTTCACAAATCGCAGTTCACAGTTCACAGTTCACGCTTCACAGTTCACACTTCACAGTTCACAGTTCACAGTTCACAGTGCACCGTTCTTAGTTCACAGCTCACAGTTCACAGTTCACAGTTAACAGTTCACAGTTCACAATCCGCCGTTCAGAGTTCACAATTTGCAGTGCACACTTCAAAGTTCACAGCTCGCAGTTCACAGTTCACAGTTCACAGTTCACAGTTCACAGTTCACAGTTCACAGTTCACAATCCGCCGTTCACAGTTCACAATTTGCAGTGCACACTTCAAAGTTCACAGCTCGCAGTTCACAGTTCACAGTTCACAGTTCACAGTTCACAGTTCACAGTTCACAGATCACAGTTCACAGTTCACACTTCACACTTCACACTTCACACTTCACAGTTCACAGTTCACAGTTCACAGTTCACAATTCACAGTTCACAGTTCACAGTTCACAGTTCACAGTTCACAGTTCACAGTTCACAGTTCACAGTTCACAGTTCACAGTTCACAGTTCACAGTTCACAGTTCACAGTTCACAGTTCACAGTTCACAGTTCACAGTTCACAGTTCACAGTTCACAGTTCACAGTTCACAGTTCACAGTTCACAGTTCACAGTTCACAGTTCACAGTTCACAGTTCACAGTTCACAGTTCACAGTTCACAGTTCACAGTTCACAGTTCACAGTTCACAGTTCACAGTTCACAGTTCACAGTTCACAGTTCACAGTTCACAGTTCACAGTTCACAGTCCACAGTTCACAGTTCACAATCCGCCGTTCAGAGTTCACAATTTGCAGTGCACACTTCAAAGTTCACAGCTCGCAGTTCACAGTTCACAGTTCACAGTTCACAGTTCACAGTTCACAGTTCACAGTTCACAGTTCACAGTTAACAGTTCACAGTTCACAATCCGCCGTTCACAGTTCACAATTTGCAGTGCACACTTCAAAGTTCACAGCTCGCAGTTCACAGTTCACAGTTCACAGTTCACAGATCACAGTTCACAGTTCACAGTTCACAGTTCACAGTTCACAGTTCACAGTTCACAGTTCACAGTTCACAGTTCACAGTTCACAGTTCACAGTTCACAGTTCACAGTTCACGCTTCACAGTTCACAGTTCACAGTTCACGCTTCACAGTTCACAGTTCACAGTTCACAGTTCACAGTTCACAGTTCACAGTTCACAGTTCACAGTTCACAGTTCACAGTTCACAGTTCACAGTTCACAGTTCACAGTTCACAGTTCACAGTTCACAGTTCACAGTTCACAGTTCACAGTTCACAGTTCACAGTTCACAGTTCAGAGTTCAGAGTTCACAGTTCACAGTTCACAGTTCACAGTTCACAGTTCACAGTTCACAGTTCACAGTTCACAGTTCACAGTTCACAGTTCACAGTTCACAGTTCACAGTTCACAGTTCACAGTTCACAGTTCACAGTTCACAGTTCACAGTTCACAGTTCACAGTTCACAGTTCACAGTTCACAGTTCACAGTTCACAGTTCACAGTTCACAGTTCACAGTTCACAGTTCACAGTTCACAGTTCACAGTTCACAGTTCACAGTTCACAGTTCACAGTTCACAGTTCACAGTTCACAGTTCACAGTTCACAGTTCACAGTTCACAGTTCACAGTTCACAGTTCACAGTTCACAGTTCACAGTTCACAGTTCACAGTTCACAGTTCACAGTTCACAGTTCACAGTTCACAGTTCACAGTTCACAGTTCACAGTTCACAGTTCACAGTTCACAGTTCACAGTTCACAGTTCACAGTTCACAGTTCACAGTTCACA
Organism: Lasioglossum villosulum; assembly: GCA_963971365.1. NCBI lineage: Eukaryota > Metazoa > Arthropoda > Insecta > Hymenoptera > Halictidae > Lasioglossum > Lasioglossum villosulum. The sequence continues at coordinate 802,579 of CAXARU010000144.1, read as the reverse complement.
GTTCACAGTTCACAGTTCACAGTTCACAGTTCACAGTTCACAGTTCACAGTTCACAGTTCACAGTTCACAGTTCACAGTTCACAGTTCACAGTTCACAGTTCACAGTTCACAGTTCACAGTTCACAGTTCACAGTTCACAGTTCACAGTTCACAGTTCACAGTTCACAGTTCACAGTTCACAGTTCACAGTTCACAGTTCACAGTTCACAGTTCACAGTTCACAGTTCACAGTTCACAGTTCACAGTTCACAGTTCACAGTTCACAGTTCACAGTTCACAGTTCACAGTTCACAGTTCACAGTTCACAGTTCACAGTTCACAGTTCACAGTTCACAGTTCACAGTTCACAGTTCACAGTTCACAGTTCACAGTTCACAGTTCACAGTTCACAGTTCACAGTTCACAGTTCACAGTTCACAGTTCACAGTTCACAGTTCACAGTTCACAGTTCACAGTTCACAGTTCACAGTTCACAGTTCACAGTTCACAGTTCACAGTTCACAGTTCACAGTTCACAGTTCACAGTTCACAGTTCACAGTTCACAGTTCACAGTTCACAGTTCACAGTTCACAGTTCACAGTTCACAGTTCACAGTTCACAGTTCACAGTTCACAGTTCACAGTTCACAGTTCACAGTTCACAGTTCACAGTTCACAGTTCACAGTTCACAGTTCACAGTTCACAGTTCACAGTTCACAGTTCACAGTTCACAGTTCACAGTTCACAGTTCACAGTTCACAGTTCACAGTTCACAGTTCACAGTTCACAGTTCACAGTTCACAGTTCACAGTTCACAGTTCACAGTTCACAGTTCACAGTTCACAGTTCACAGTTCACAGTTCACAGTTCACAGTTCACAGTTAACAGTTCACAGTTCACAATCCGCCGTTCACAGTTCACAATTTGCAGTGCACACATCAAAGTTCACAGTTCACAGTTCACAATCCGCCGTTCAGAGTTCACAATTTGCAGTGCACACTTCAAAGTTCACAGCTCGCAGTTCACAGTTCACAGTTCACAGTTCACAGTTCACAGTTCACAGTTCACAGTTCACAGATCACAGTTCACAGTTCACAGTTCACAGTTCACAGTTCACAGTTCACAGTTCACAGTTCACAGTTCACAGTTCACAGTTCACAGTTCACAGTTCACAGTTCACAGTTCACAGTTCACAGTTCACAGTTCACAGTTCACAGTTCACAGTTCACAGTTCACAGTTCATAGCTCGCAGTTCACAGTTCACAGTTCACTGTTCACAAATCGCAGTTCACAGTTCACAGTTCACGCTTCACAGTTCACAGTTCACAGTTCACAGTTCACAGTTCACAGTTCACAGTTCACAGTTGACAGTTCACAGTTCACAGTTCACAGTTCACAGTTCACAGTTCACAGTTCATAGCTCGCAGTTCACAGTTCACAGTTCACTGTTCACAAATCGCAGTTCACAGTTCACAGTTCACGCTTCACAGTTCACAGTTCACAGTTCACAGTTCACAGTTCACAGTTCACAGTTCACAGATCACAGTTCACAGTTCACAGTTCACAGTTCACAGTTCACAGTTCACAGTTCATAGCTCGCAGTTCACAGTTCACAGTTCACTGTTCACAAATCGCAGTTCACAGTTCACAGTTCACGCTTCACAGTTCACACTTCACAGTTCACAGTTCACAGTTCACAGTGCACCGTTCTTAGTTCACAGCTCACAGTTCACAGTTCACAGTTAACAGTTCACAGTTCACAATCCGCCGTTCAGAGTTCACAATTTGCAGTGCACACTTCAAAGTTCACAGCTCGCAGTTCACAGTTCACAGTTCACAGTTCACAGTTCACAGTTCACAGTTCACAGTTCACAGATCACAGTTCACAGTTCACAGTTCACAGTTCACAGTTCACAGTTCACAGTTCACAGTTCACAGTTCACAGTTCACAGTTCACAGTTCACAGTTCACAGTTCACAGTTCACAGTTCACAGTTCACAGTTCACAGTTCACAGTTCACAGTTCACAGTTCACAGTTCATAGCTCGCAGTTCACAGTTCACAGTTCACTGTTCACAAATCGCAGTTCACAGTTCACAGTTCACGCTTCACAGTTCACAGTTCACAGTTCACAGTTCACAGTTCACAGTTCACAGTTCACAGTTGACAGTTCACAGTTCACAGTTCACAGTTCACAGTTCACAGTTCACAGTTCATAGCTCGCAGTTCACAGTTCACAGTTCACTGTTCACAAATCGCAGTTCACAGTTCACAGTTCACGCTTCACAGTTCACAGTTCACAGTTCACAGTTCACAGTTCACAGTTCACAGTTCACAGATCACAGTTCACAGTTCACAGTTCACAGTTCACAGTTCACAGTTCACAGTTCACAGTTCACAGTTCACAGTTCACAGTTCACAGTTCACAGTTCACAGTTCACAGTTCACAGTTCACAGTTCACAGTTCACAGTTCACAGTTCACAGTTCACAGTTCACAGTTCACAGTTCACAGTTCACAGTTCACAGTTCACAGTTCACAGTTCACAGTTCACAGTTCACAGTTCACAGTTCACAGTTCACAGTTCACAGTTCACAGTTCACAGTTCACAGTTCACAGTTCACAGTTCACAGTTCACAGTTCACAGTTCACAGTTCACAGTTCACAGTTCACAGTTCACAGTTCACAGTTCACAGTTCACAGTTCATAGCTCGCAGTTCACAGTTCACAGTTCACTGTTCACAAATCGCAGTTCACAGTTCACAGTTCACGCTTCACAGTTCACAGTTCACAGTTCACAGTTCACAGTTCACAGTTCACAGTTCACAGTTCACAGTTCACAGTTCACAGTTCACAGTTCACAGTTCACAGTTCACAGTTCACAGTTCACAGTTCACAGTTCACAGTTCACAGTTCACAGTTCACAGTTCACAGTTCACAGTTCACAGTTCACAGTTCACAGTTCACAGTTCACAGTTCACAGTTCACAGTTCACAGTTCACAGTTCACAGTTCACAGTTCACAGTTCACAGTTCACAGTTCACAGTTCACAGTTCACAGTTCACAGTTCACAGTTCACAGTTCACAGTTCACAGTTCACAGTTCACAGTTCACAGTTCACAGTTCACAGTTCACAGTTCACAGTTCACAGTTCACAGTTCACAGTTCACAGTTCACAGTTCACAGTTCACAGTTCACAGTTCACAGTTCACAGTTCACAGTTAACAGTTCACAGTTCACAATCCGCCGTTCACAGTTCACAATTTGCAGTGCACACATCAAAGTTCACAGTTCACAGTTCACAATCCGCCGTTCACAGTTCACAATTTGCAGTGCACACTTCAAAGTTCACAGCTCGCAGTTCACAGTTCACAGTTCACAGTTCACAGTTCACAGTTCACAGTTCACAGTTCACAGTTCACAGTTCACAGTTCACAGTTCACAGTTCACAGTTCACAGTTCACAGTTCACAGTTCACAGTTCACAGTTCACAGTTCACAGTTCACAGTTCACAGTTCACAGTTCACAGTTCACAGTTCACAGTTCACAGTTCACAGTTCACAGTTCACAGTTCACAGTTCACAGTTCACAGTTCACAGTTCACAGTTCACAGTTCACAGTTCACAGTTCACAGTTCACAGTTCACAGTTCACAGTTCACAGTTCACAGTTCACAGTTCACAGTTCACAGTTCACAGTTCACAGTTCACAGTTCACAGTTCACAGTTCATAGCTCGCAGTTCACAGTTCACAGTTCACTGTTCACAAATCGCAGTTCACAGTTCACAGTTCACGCTTCACAGTTCACACTTCACAGTTCACAGTTCACAGTTCACAGTGCACCGTTCTTAGTTCACAGCTCACAGTTCACAGTTCACAGTTAACAGTTCACAGTTCACAATCCGCCGTTCAGAGTTCACAATTTGCAGTGCACACTTCAAAGTTCACAGCTCGCAGTTCACAGTTCACAGTTCACAGTTCACAGTTCACAGTTCACAGTTCACAGTTCACAGTTCACAGTTCACAATCCGCCGTTCACAGTTCACAATTTGCAGTGCACACTTCAAAGTTCACAGCTCGCAGTTCACAGTTCACAGTTCACAGTTCACAGTTCACAGTTCACAGTTCACAGATCACAGTTCACAGTTCACACTTCACACTTCACACTTCACACTTCACAGTTCACAGTTCACAGTTCACAGTTCACAGTTCACAGTTCACAGTTCACAGTTCACAGTTCACAGTTCACAGTTCACAGTTCACAGTTCACAGTTCACAGTTCACAGTTCACAGTTCACAGTTCACAGTTCACAGTTCACAGTTCACAGTTCACAGTTCACAGTTCACAGTTCACAGTTCACAGTTCACAGTTCACAGTTCACAGTTCACAGTTCACAGTTCACAGTTCACAGTTCACAGTTCACAGTTCACAGTTCACAGTTCACAGTTCACAGTTCACAGTTCACAGTTCACAGTTCACAGTTCACAGTTCACAGTTCACAGTTCACAGTTCACAGTTCACAGTTCACAGTTCACAGTTCACAGTTCACAGTTCACAGTTCACAGTTCACAGTTCACAGTTCACAGTTCACAGTTCACAGTCCACAGTTCACAGTTCACAATCCGCCGTTCAGAGTTCACAATTTGCAGTGCACACTTCAAAGTTCACAGCTCGCAGTTCACAGTTCACAGTTCACAGTTCACAGTTCACAGTTCACAGTTCACAGTTCACAGTTCACAGTTAACAGTTCACAGTTCACAATCCGCCGTTCACAGTTCACAATTTGCAGTGCACACTTCAAAGTTCACAGCTCGCAGTTCACAGTTCACAGTTCACAGTTCACAGATCACAGTTCACAGTTCACAGTTCACAGTTCACAGTTCACAGTTCACAGTTCACAGTTCACAGTTCACAGTTCACAGTTCACAGTTCACAGTTCACAGTTCACAGTTCACAGTTCACAGTTCACGCTTCACAGTTCACAGTTCACAGTTCACAGTTCACAGTTCACAGTTCACAGTTCACAGTTCACAGTTCACAGTTCACAGTTCACAGTTCACAGTTCACAGTTCACAGTTCACAGTTCACAGTTCACAGTTCACAATTCACAGTTCACAGTTCACAGTTCACAGTTCACAGTTCACAGTTCACAGTTCACAGTTCACAGTTCACAGTTCACAGTTAACAGTTCACAGTTCACAATCCGCCGTTCACAGTTCACAATTTGCAGTGCACACATCAAAGTTCACAGTTCACAGTTCACAATCCGCCGTTCACAGTTCACAATTTGCAGTGCACACTTCAAAGTTCACAGCTCGCAGTTCACAGTTCACAGTTCACAGTTCACAGTTCACAGTTCACAGTTCACAGTTCACAGTTCACAGTTCACAGTTCACAGTTCACAGTTCACAGTTCACAGTTCACAGTTCACAGTTCACAGTTCACAGTTCACAGTTCACAGTTCACAGTTCACAGTTCACAGTTCACAGTTCACAGTTCACAGTTCACAGTTCACAGTTCACAGTTCACAGTTCACAGTTCACAGTTCACAGTTCACAGTTCACAGTTCACAGTTCACAGTTCACAGTTCACAGTTCACAGTTCACAGTTCACAGTTCACAGTTCACAGTTCACAGTTCACAGTTCACAGTTCATAGCTCGCAGTTCACAGTTCACAGTTCACTGTTCACAAATCGCAGTTCACAGTTCACAGTTCACGCTTCACAGTTCACACTTCACAGTTCACAGTTCACAGTTCACAGTGCACCGTTCTTAGTTCACAGCTCACAGTTCACAGTTCACAGTTAACAGTTCACAGTTCACAATCCGCCGTTCAGAGTTCACAATTTGCAGTGCACACTTCAAAGTTCACAGCTCGCAGTTCACAGTTCACAGTTCACAGTTCACAGTTCACAGTTCACAGTTCACAGTTCACAATCCGCCGTTCACAGTTCACAATTTGCAGTGCACACTTCAAAGTTCACAGCTCGCAGTTCACAGTTCACAGTTCACAGTTCACAGTTCACAGTTCACAGTTCACAGATCACAGTTCACAGTTCACACTTCACACTTCACACTTCACACTTCACAGTTCACAGTTCACAGTTCACAGTTCACAATTCACAGTTCACAGTTCACAGTTCACAGTTCACAGTTCACAGTTCACAGTTCACAGTTCACAGTTCACAGCTCACAGTTCACAGTTCACAGTTCACAGTTCACAGTTCACAGTTCACAGTTCACAGTTCACAGTTCACAGTTCACAGTTCACAGTTCACAGTTCACAGTTCACAGTTCACAGTTCACAGTTCACAGTTCACAGTTCACAGTTCACAGTTCACAGTTCACAGTTCACAGTTCACAGTTCACAGTTCACAGTTCACAGTTCACAGTTCACAGTTCACAGTTCACAGTTCACAGTTCACAGTTCACAGTCCACAGTTCACAGTTCACAATCCGCCGTTCAGAGTTCACAATTTGCAGTGCACACTTCAAAGTTCACAGCTCGCAGTTCACAGTTCACAGTTCACAGTTCACAGTTCACAGTTCACAGTTCACAGTTCACAGTTCACAGTTAACAGTTCACAGTTCACAATCCGCCGTTCACAGTTCACAATTTGCAGTGCACACTTCAAAGTTCACAGCTCGCAGTTCACAGTTCACAGTTCACAGTTCACAGATCACAGTTCACAGTTCACAGTTCACAGTTCACAGTTCACAGTTCACAGTTCACAGTTCACAGTTCACAGTTCACAGTTCACAGTTCACAGTTCACAGTTCACAGTTCACAGTTCACAGTTCACAGTTCACAGTTCACAGTTCACAGTTCACAGTTCACGCTTCACAGTTCACAGTTCACAGTTCACGCTTCACAGTTCACAGTTCACAGTTCACAGTTCACAGTTCACAGTTCACAGTTCACAGTTCACAGTTCACAGTTCACAGTTCACAGTTCACAGTTCACAGTTCACAGTTCACAGTTCACAGTTCACAGTTCACAGTTCACAGTTCACAGTTCACAGTTCACAGTTCAGAGTTCAGAGTTCACAGTTCACAGTTCACAGTTCACAGTTCACAGTTCACAGTTCACAGTTCACAGTTCACAGTTCACAGTTCACAGTTCACAGTTCACAGTTCACAGTTCACAGTTCACAGTTCACAGTTCACAGTTCACAGTTCACAGTTCACAGTTCACAGTTCACAGTTCACAGTTCACAGTTCACAGTTCACAGTTCACAGTTCACAGTTCACAGTTCACAGTTCACAGTTCACAGTTCACAGTTCACAGTTCACAGTTCACAGTTCACAGTTCACAGTTCACAGTTCACAGTTCACAGTTCACAGTTCACAGTTCACAGTTCACAGTTCACAGTTCACAGTTCACAGTTCACAGTTCACAGTTCACAGTTCACAGTTCACAGTTCACAGTTCACAGTTCACAGTTCACAGTTCACAGTTCACAGTTCACAGTTCACAGTTCACAGTTCACAGTTCACAGTTCACAGTTCACAGTTCACAGTTCACAGTTCACAGTTCACAGTTCACAGTTCACAGTTCACAGTTCACAGTTCACAGTTCACAGTTCACAGTTCACAGTTCACAGTTCACAGTTCACAGTTCACAGTTCACAGTTCACAGTTCACAGTTCACAGTTCACAGTTCACAGTTCACAGTTCACAGTTCACAGTTCACAGTTCACAGTTCACAGTTCACAGTTCACAGTTCACAGTTCACAGTTCACAGTTCACAGTTCACAGTTCACAGTTCACAGTTCACAGTTCACAGTTCACAGTTCACAGTTCACAGTTCACAGTTCACAGTTCACAGTTCACAGTTCACAGTTCACAGTTCACAGTTCACAGTTCACAGTTCACAGTTCACAGTTCACAGTTCACAGTTCACAGTTCACAGTTCACAGTTCACAGTTCACAGTTCACAGTTCACAGTTCACAGTTCACAGTTCACAGTTCACAGTTCACAGTTCACAGTTCACAGTTCACAGTTCACAGTTCACAGTTCACAGTTCACAGTTCACAGTTCACAGTTCACAGTTCACAGTTCACAGTTCACAGTTCACAGTTCACAGTTCACAGTTCACAGTTCACAGTTCACAGTTCACAGTTCACAGTTCACAGTTCACAGTTCACAGTTCACAGTTCACAGTTCACAGTTCACAGTTCACAGTTCACAGTTCACAGTTCACAGTTCACAGTTCACAGTTCACAGTTCACAGTTCACAGTTCACAGTTCACAGTTAACAGTTCACAGTTCACAATCCGCCGTTCACAGTTCACAATTTGCAGTGCACACATCAAAGTTCACAGTTCACAGTTCACAATCCGCCGTTCACAGTTCACAATTTGCAGTGCACACTTCAAAGTTCACAGCTCGCAGTTCACAGTTCACAGTTCACAGTTCACAGTTCACAGTTCACAGTTCACAGTTCACAGTTCACAGTTCACAGTTCACAGTTCACAGTTCACAGTTCACAGTTCACAGTTCACAGTTCACAGTTCACAGTTCACAGTTCACAGTTCACAGTTCACAGTTCACAGTTCACAGTTCACAGTTCACAGTTCACAGTTCACAGTTCACAGTTCACAGTTCGCAGTTCACAGTTCACAGTTCACTGTTCACAAATCGCAGTTCACAGTTCACAGTTCACGCTTCACAGTTCACACTTCACACTTCACACTTCACAGTTCACAGTTCACAGTTCACAGTGCACCGTTCTTAGTTCACAGCTCACAGTTCACAGTTCACAGTTAACAGTTCACAGTTCACAATCCGCCGTTCACAGTTCACAATTTGCAGTGCACACTTCAAAGTTCACAGCTCGCAGTTCACAGTTCACAGTTCACAGTTCACAGTTCACAGTTCACTGTTCACAGTTCACAGTTCACAGTTCACAGTTCACAGTTCACAGTTCACAGTTCACAGTTCACAGTTCACAGTTCACAGTTCACAGTTCACAGTTCACAGTTCACAGTTCACAGTTCACAGTTCACAGTTCACAGTTCACAGTTCACAGTTCACAGTTCACAGTTCACAGTTCACAGTTCACAGTTCATAGCTCGCAGTTCACAGTTCACAGTTCACTGTTCACAAATCGCAGTTCACAGTTCACATTTCACGCTTCACAGTTCACACTTCACAGTTCACAGTTCACAGTTCACAGTGCACCGTTCTTAGTTCACAGCTCACAGTTCTCAGTTCACAGTTAACAGTTCACAGTTCCCAATCCGCCGTTCACAGTTCACAATTTGCAGTGCACACTTCAAAGTTCACAGCTCGCAGTTCACAGTTCACAGTTCACAGTTCACAGTTCACAGTTCACAGTTCACAGTTCACAGTTCACAGTTCACAGTTCACAGTTCACAGTTCACAGTTCACAGTTCACAGTTCACAGTTCACAGTTCACAGTACACAGTTCACAGTTCACAGTTCACAGTTCACAGATCACAGTTCATAGCTCGCAGTTCACAGTTCACAGTTCACTGTTCACAAATCGCAGTTCACAGTTCACATTTCACGCTTCACAGTTCACACTTCACAGTTCACAGTTCACAGTTCACAGTGCACCGTTCTTAGTTCACAGCTCACAGTTCCCAGTTCACAGTTAACAGTTCACAGTTCACAATCCGCCGTTCACAGTTCACAATTTGCAGTGCACACTTCAAAGTTCACAGCTCGCAGTTCACAGTTCATAGTTCACAGTTCACAGTTCACAGTTCACAGTTCACAGTTCACAGTTCACAGTTCACAGTTCACAGGTCACAGTTCACAGTTCACAGTTCACAGTTCACAGTTCACAGTTCACAGTTCACAGTTCACAGTTCACAGTTCACAGTTCACAGTTCACAGTTCACAGTTCACAGTTCACAGTTCACAGTTCACAGTTCACAGTTCACAGTTCACAGTTCACAGTTCACAGTTCACAGTTCACAGTTCACAGTTCACAGTTCACAGTTCACAGTTCACAGTTCGCAGTTCGCAGTTCGCAGTTCGCAGTTCGCAGTTCGCAGTTCGCAGTTCGCAGTTCGCAGTTCGCAGTTCGCAGTTCACAGTTCACAGTTCACAGTTCACAGTTCACAGTTCACAGTTCACAGTTCACAGTTCACAGTTCACAGTTCACAGTTCACAGTTCACAGTTCACAGTTCACAGTTCACAGTTCACAGTTCACAGTTCACAGTTCACAGTTCACAGTTCACAGTTCACAGTTCACAGTTCACAGTTCACAGTTCACAGTTCACAGTTCACAGTTCACAGTTCACAGTTCACAGTTCACAGTTCACAGTTCACAGTTCACAGTTCACAGTTCACAGTTCACAGTTCACAGTTCACAGTTCACAGTTCACAGTTCACAGTTCACAGTTCACAGTTCACAGTTCACAGTTCACAGTTCACAGTTCACAGTTCACAGTTCACAGTTCACAGTTCACAGTTCACAGTTCACAGTTCACAGTTCACAGTTCACAGTTCACAGTTCACAGTTCACAGTTCACAGTTCACAGTTCACAGTTCACAGTTCACAGTTCATAGCTCGCAGTTCACAGTTCACAGTTCACTGTTCACAAATCGCAGTTCACAGTTCACAGTTCACGCTTCACAGTTCACACTTCACAGTTCACAGTTCACAGTTCACAGTGCACCGTTCTTAGTTCACAGCTCACAGTTCACAGTTCACAGTTAACAGTTCACAGTTCACAATCCGCCGTTCACAGTTCACAATTTGCAGTGCACACTTCAAAGTTCACAGCTCGCAGTTCACAGTTCACAGTTCACAGTTCACAGTTCACAGTTCACTGTTCACAGTTCACAGTTCACAGTTCACAGTTCACAGTTCACAGTTCACAGTTCACAGTTCACAGTTCACAGTTCACAGTTCACAGTTCACAGTTCACAGTTCACAGTTCACAGTTCACAGTTCACAGTTCACAGTTCACAGTTCACAGTTCACAGTTCACAGTTCACAGTTCACAGTTCATAGCTCGCAGTTCACAGTTCACAGTTCACTGTTCACAAATCGCAGTTCACAGTTCACATTTCACGCTTCACAGTTCACACTTCACAGTTCACAGTTCACAGTTCACAGTGCACCGTTCTTAGTTCACAGCTCACAGTTCCCAGTTCACAGTTAACAGTTCACAGTTCACAATCCGCCGTTCACAGTTCACAATTTGCAGTGCACACTTCAAAGTTCACAGCTCGCAGTTCACAGTTCACAGTTCACAGTTCACAGTTCACAGTTCACAGTTCACAGTTCACAGTTCACAGTTCACAGTTCACAGTTCACAGTTCACAGTTCACAGTTCACAGTTCACAGTTCACAGTTCACAGTTCACAGTTCACAGTTCACAGTTCACAGTTCACAGTTCACAGTTCACAGTTCACAGTTCACAGTTCACAGTTCACAGTTCACAGTTCACAGTTCACAGTTCACAGTTCACAGTTCACAGTTCACAGTTCACAGTTCACAGTTCACAGTTCACAGTTCACAGTTCACAGTTCACAGTTCACAGTTCACAGTTCACAGTTCACAGTTCACAGTTCACAGTTCACAGTTCACAGTTCACAGTTCACAGTTCACAGTTCACAGTTCACAGTTCACAGTTCACAGTTCACAGTTCACAGTTCACAGTTCACAGTTCACAGTTCACAGTTCACAGTTCACAGTTCACAGTTCACAGTTCACAGTTCACAGTTCACAGTTCACAGTTCACAGTTCACAGTTCACAGTTCACAGTTCACAGTTCACAGTTCACAGTTCACAGTTCACAGTTCACAGTTCACAGTTCACAGTTCACAGTTCACAGTTCACAGTTCACAGTTCACAGTTCACAGTCCACAGTTCACAGTTCACAGTGCACCCTTCTTAGTTCACAGCTCACAGTTCCCAGTTCACAGTTAACAGTTCACAGTTCACAATCCGCCGTTCACAGTTCACAATTTGCAGTGCACACGACAAAGTTCACAGTTCACAGTTCACAGTTCACAGTTCACAGTCCACAGTTCACAGTTCACAGTGCACCCTTCTTAGTTCACAGCTCGCAGTTTACAGTTCACAGTTCACAGTTCACAGTTCACAATTCACAGTTCACAGTTCACAGTTCACAGTTAACAGTTCACAGTTCACAATCCGCCGTTCACAGTTCACAATTTGCAGTGCACACTTCAAAGTTCACAGTTCACAGTTCACAATCCGCCGTTCACAGTTCACAATTTGCAGTGCACACTTCAAAGTTCACAGCTCGCAGTTCACAGTTCACAGTTCACAGTTCACAGTTCACAGTTCACAGTTCACAGTTCACAGTTCACAGTCTACAGTTCACAGTTCACAGTTCACAGTTCAGAGTTCACAGTTCACAGTTCACAGTTCATAGCTCGCAGTTCACAGTTCACAGTTCACTGTTCACAAATCGCAGTTCACAGTTCACAGTTCACAGTTCACAGTTCACAGTTCACAGTTCACAGTTCACAGTTCATAGCTCGCAGTTCACAGTTCACAGTTCACTGTTCACAAATCGCAGTTCACAGTTCACAGTTCACGCTTCACAGTTCACACTTCACAGTTCACAGTTCACAGTTCACAGTGCACCGTTCTTAGTTCACAGCTCACAGTTCCCAGTTACAGTTAACAGTTCACAGTTCACAAACCGCCGTTCACAGTTCACAATTTGCAGTGCACACTTCAAAGTTCACAGCTCGCAGTTCACAGTTCACAGTTCACAGTTCACAGTTCACAGTTCACAGTTCACAGTTCACAGTTCACAGTTCACAGTTCACAGTTCACAGTTCACAGTTCACAGGTCACAGGTCACAGGTCACAGTTCACAGGTCACAGTTCACAGTTCACAGTTCACAGTTCACAGTTCACAGTTCACAGTTCACAGTTCACAGTTCACAGTTCACAGTTCACAGTTCACAGTTCACAGTTCACAGTTCACAGTTCACAGTTCACAGTTCACAGTTCACAGTTCACAGTTCACAGTTCACAGTTCACAGTTCACAGTTCACAGTTCACAGTTCACAGTTCACAGTTCACAGTTCACAGTTCACAGTTCACAGTTCACAGTTCACAGTTCACAGTTCACAGTTCACAGTTCACAGTTCACAGTTCACAGTTCACAGTTCACAGTTCACAGTTCACAGTTCACAGTTCACAGTTCACAGTTCACAGTTCACAGTTCACAGTTCACAGTTCACAGTTCACAGTTCACAGTTCACAGTTCACAGTTCACAGTTCACAGTTCACAGTTCACAGTTCACAGTTCACAGTTCACAGTTCACAGTTCACAGTTCACAGTTCACAGTTCACAGTTCACAGTTCACAGTTCACAGTTCACAGTTCACAGTTCACAGTTCACAGTTCACAGTTCACAGTTCACAGTTCACAGTTCACAGTTCACAGTTCACAGTTCACAGTTCACAGTTCACAGTTCACAGTTCACAGTTCACAATTTGCAGTGCACACTTCAAAGTTCACAGCTCGCAGTTTACAGTTCACAGTTCACAGTTCACAGTTCATAGCTCGCAGTTCACAGTTCACAGTTCACTGTTCACAAATCGCAGTTCACAGTTCACAGTTCACGCTTCACAGTTCACACTTCACAGTTCACAGTTCACAGTTCACAGTGCACCGTTCTTAGTTCACAGCTCACAGTTCACAGTTCACAGTTAACAGTTCACAGTTCACAATCCGCCGTTCACAGTTCACAATTTGCAGTGCACACTTCAAAGTTCACAGCTCGCAGTTTACAGTTCACAGTTCACAGTTCACAGTTCACAGTTCACAGTTCACAGTTCACAGTTCACAGTTCACAGTTCACAGTTAACAGTTCACAGTTCACAATCCGCCGTTCACAGTTCACAATTTGCAGTGCACACTTCAAAGTTCACAGTTCACAGTTCACAATCCGCCGTTCACAGTTCACAATTTGCAGTGCACACTTCAAAGTTCACAGCTCGCAGTTCACAGTTCACAGTTCACAGTTCACAGTTCACAGTTCACAGTTCACAGTACACAGTTCACAGTTCACAGTTCACAGTTCACAGTTCACAGTTCACAGTTCACAGTTCACAGTTCACAGTTCACAGTTCACAGTTCACAGTTCACAGTTCACAGTTCACAGTTCACAGTTCACAGTTCACAGTTCACAGTTCATAGCTCGCAGTTCACAGTTCACAGTTCACTGTTCACAAATCGCAGTTCACAGTTCACAGTTCACGCTTCACAGTTCACACTTCACAGTTCACAGTTCACAGTTCACAGTTCACAGTTCACAGTTCACAGTTCACAGTTCACAGTTCACAGTTCACAGTTCACAGTTCACAGTTCACAGTTCACAGTTCACAGTTCACAATCCGCCGTTCACAGTTCACAATTTGCAGTGCACACTTCAAAGTTCACAGCTCGCAGTTCACAGTTCACAGTTCACAGTTCACAGTTCACAGTTCACAGTTCACAGTTCACAGTTCACAGTTCACATTTCACAGTTCACAGTTCACAGTTCACAGTTCACAGTTCACAGTTCACAGTTCACAGTTCACAGTTCACAGTTCACAGTTCACAGTTCACAGTTCACAGTTCACAGTTCACAGTTCACAGTTCACAGTTCACAGTTCACAGTTCACAGTTCACAGTTCACAGTTCACAGTTCACAGTTCACAGTTCACAGTTCACAGTTCACAGTTCACAGTTCACAGTTCACAGTTCACAGTTCACAGTTCACAGTTAACAGTTCACAGTTCACAATCCGCCGTTCACAGTTCACAATTTGCAGTGCACACTTCAAAGTTCACAGTTCACAGTTCACAATCCGCCGTTCACAGTTCACAATTTGCAGTGCACACTTCAAAGTTCACAGCTCGCAGTTCACAGTTCACAGTTCACAGTTCACAGTTCACAGTTAACAGTTCACAGTTCACAATCCGCCGTTCACAGTTCACAATTTGCAGTGCACACTTCAAAGTTCACAGTTCACAGTTCACAATCCGCCGTTCACAGTTCACAATTTGCAGTGCACACTTCAAAGTTCACAGCTCGCAGTTCACAGATCACAGTTCACAGTTCACAGTTCACAGTTCACAGTTCACAGTTCACAGTTCACTGTTCACTGTTCACTGTTCTCAGTTCACAGTTCACAGTTCACAGTTCACAGTTCACAGTTCACAGTTCACAGTTCACAGTTCACAGTTCACAGTTCACAGTTCACAGTTCACAGTTCACTGTTCACTGTTCACTGTTCACAGTTCACAGTTCACAGTTCACAGTTCACAGTTCACAGTTCACAGTTCACAGTTCACAGTTCACAGTTCACTGTTCACTGTTCACTGTTCACTGTTCACAGTTCACAGTTCACAGTTCACAGTTCACAGTTCACAGTTCACAGTTCACAGTTCACAGTTCACAGTTCACAGTTCACAGTTCACAGTTCACAGTTCACAGTTCACAGTTCACAGTTCACAGTTCACAGTTCACAGTTCACAGTTCACAGTTCACAGTTCCCAGTTCACAGTTCACAGTTCACAGTTCACAGTTCACAGTTCACAGTTCACAGTTCACAGTTCACAGTTCACAGTTCACAGTTCACAGTTCACAATTCACAGTTCACAGTTCACAGTTCGCAGTTAACAGTTCACAGTTCACAATCCGCCGTTCACAGTTCACAATTTGCAGTGCACACATCAAAGTTCACAGTTCACAGTTCACAATCCGCCGTTCACAGTTCACAATTTGCAGTGCACACTTCAAAGTTCACAGCTCGCAGTTCACAGTTCACAGTTCACAGTTCACAGTTCACAGTTCACAGTTCACAGTTCACAGTTCACAGTTCACAGTTCACAGTTCACAGTTCACAGTTCACAGTTCACAGTTCACAGTTCACAGTTCACAGTTCACAGTTCACAGTTCACAGTTCACAGTTCACAGTTCACAGTTCACAGTTCACAGTTCACAGTTCACAGTTCACAGTTCACAGTTCACAGTTCACAGTTCACAGTTCACAGTTCACAGTTCACAGTTCACAGTTCACAGTTCACAGTTCACAGTTCACAGTTCACAGTTCACAGTTCACAGTTCACAGTTCACAGTTCACAGTTCACAGTTCACAGTTCACAGTTCACAGTTCACAGTTCACAGTTCACAGTTCACAGTTCACAGTTCACAGTTCACAGTTCACAGTTCACAGTTCACAGTTCACAGTTCACAGTTCACAGTTCACAGTTCACAGTTCACAGTTCACAGTTCACAGTTCACAGTTCACAGTTCACAGTTCACAGTTCACAGTTCACAGTTCACAGTTCACAGTTCACAGTTAACAGTTCACAGTTCACAATCCGCCGTTCACAGTTCACAATTTGCAGTGCACACTTCAAAGTTCACAGTTCACAGTTCACAATCCGCCGTTCACAGTTCACAATTTGCAGTGCACACTTCAAAGTTCACAGCTCGCAGTTCACAGTTCACAGTTCACAGTTCACAGTACACAGTTCACAGTTCACAGTACACAGTTCACAGTTCACAGTTCACAGTTCACAGTTCACAGTTCACAGTTCACAGTTCACAGTTCACAGTTCACAGTTCACAGTTCAGAGTTCACAGTTCACAGTTCATAGCTCGCAGTTCACAGTTCACAGTTCACTGTTCACAAATCGCAGTTCACAGTTCACAGTTCACGCTTCACAGTTCACACTTCACAGTTCACAGTTCACAGTTCACAGTGCACCGTTCTTAGTTCACAGCTCACAGTTCACAGTTCACAGTTAACAGTTCACAGTTCACAATCCGCCGTTCACAGTTCACAATTTGCACTGCACACTTCAAAGTTCACAGCTCGCAGTTCACAGTTCACAGTTCACAGTTCACAGTTCACAGTTCACAGTTCACAGTTCACAGTTCACAGTTCACAGTTCACAGTTCACAGTTCACAGTTCACAGTTCACAGTTCACAGTTCACAGTTCACAGTTCACAGTTCACAGTTCACAGTTCACAGTTCACAGTTCACAGTTCACAGTTCACAGTTCACAGTTCACAGTTCACAGTTCACAGTTCACAGTTCATAGCTCGCAGTTCACAGTTCACAGTTCACTGTTCACAAATCGCAGTTCACAGTTCACAGTTCACAGTTCACAGTTCACAGTTCACAGTTCACAGTTCACAGTTCACAGTTCACAGTTCACTGGTCACAGTTCACAGTTCACAGTTCACAGTTCACAGTTCACAGTTCACAGTTCACAGTTCACAGTTCACAGTTCACAGTTCACAGTTCACAGTTCACAGTTCACAGTTCACAGTTCACAGTTCACAGTTCACAGTTCACAGTTCACAGTTCACAGTTCACAGTTCACAGTTCACAGTTCACAGTTCACAGTTCACAGTTCACAGTTCACAGTTCACAGTTCACAGTTCACAGTTCACAGTTCACAGTTCACAGTTCACAGTTCACAGTTCACAGTTCACAGTTCACAGTTCACAGTTCACAGTTCACAGTTCACAGTTCACAGTTCACAGTTCACAGTTCACAGTTCATAGCTCGCAGTTCACAGTTCACAGTTCACTGTTCACAAATCGCAGTTCACAGTTCACAGTTCACAGTTCACAGTTCACAGTTCACAGTTCACAGTTCACAGTTCACAGTTCACAGTTCACAGTTCACAGTTCACTGGTCACAGTTCACAGTTCACAGTTCACAGTTCACAGTTCACAGTTCACAGTTCACAGTTCACAGTTCACAGTTCACAGTTCACAGTTCACAGTTCACAGTTCACAGTTCACAGTTCACAGTTCACAGTTCACAGTTCACAGTTCACAGTTCACAGTTCACAGTTCACAGTTCACAGTTCACAGTTCACAGTTCACAGTTCACAGTTCACAGTTCACAGTTCACAGTTCACAGTTCACAGTTCACAGTTCACAGTTCACAGTTCACAGTTCACAGTTCACAGTTCACAGTTCACAGTTCACAGTTCACAATCCGCCGTTCACAGTTCACAATTTGCAGTGCACACATCAAAGTTCACAGTTCACAGTTCACAATCCGCCGTTCACAGTTCACAATTTGCAGTGCACACTTCAAAGTTCACAGCTCGCAGTTCACAGTTCACAGTTCACAGTTCACAGTTCACAGTTCACAGTTCACAGTTCACAGTTCACAGTTCACAGTTCACAGTTCACAGTTCACAGTTCACAGTTCACAGTTCACAGTTCACAGTTCACAGTTCACAGTTCACAGTTCACAGTTCACAGTTCACAGTTCACAGTTCACAGTTCACAGTTCACAGTTCACAGTTCACAGTTCACAGTTCACAGTTCACAGTTCACAGTTCACAGTTCACAGTTCACAGTTCACAGTTCACAGTTCACAGTTCACAGTTCACAGTTCACAGTTCACAGTTCACAGTTCACAGTTCACAGTTCACAGTTCACAGTTCACAGTTCACAGTTCACAGTTCACAGTTCACAGTTCACAGTTCACAGTTCACAGTTCACAGTTCACAGTTCACAGTTCACAGTTCACAGTTCACAGTTCACAGTTCACAGTTCACAGTTCACAGTTCACAGTTCACAGTTCACAGTTCACAGTTCACAGTTCACAGTTCACAGTTCACAGTTCACAGTTCACAGTTCACAGTTCACAGTTCACAGTTCACAGTTAACAGTTCACAGTTCACAATCCGCCGTTCACAGTTCACAATTTGCAGTGCACACTTCAAAGTTCACAGTTCACAGTTCACAATCCGCCGTTCACAGTTCACAATTTGCAGTGCACACTTCAAAGTTCACAGCTCGCAGTTCACAGTTCACAGTTCACAGTTCACAGTTCACAGTTCACAGTTCACAGTTCACAGTTCACAGTTCACAGTTCACAGTTCACAGTTCACAGTTCACAGTTCACAGTTCACAGTTCATAGCTCGCAGTTCACAGTTCACAGTTCACTGTTCACAAATCGCAGTTCACAGTTCACAGTTCACGCTTCACAGTTCACACTTCACAGTTCACAGTTCACAGTTCACAGTGCACCGTTCTTAGTTCACAGCTCACAGTTCACAGTTCACAGTTCACAATCCGCCGTTCACAGTTCACAATTTGCAGTGCACACTTCAAAGTTCACAGCTCGCAGTTCACAGTTCACAGTTCACAGTTCACAGTTCACAGTTCACAGTTCACAGTTCACAGTTCACAGTTCACAGTTCACAGTTCACAGTTCACAGTTCACAGTTCACAGTTCACAGTTCACAGTTCACAGTTCACAGTTCACAGTTCACAGTTCACAGTTCACAGTTCACAGTTCACAGTTCACAGTTCACAGTTCACAGTTCACAGTTCACAGTTCACAGTTCACAGTTCACAGTTCACAGTTCACAGTTCACAGTTCACAGTTCACAGTTCACAGTTCACAGTTCACAGTTCACAGTTCACAGTTCACAGTTCACAGTTCACAGTTCACAGTTCACAGTTCACAGTTCACAGTTCACAGTTCACAGTTCACAGTTCACAGTTCACAGTTCACAGTTCACAGTTCACAGTTCACAGTTCACAGTTCACAGTTCACAGTTCACAGTTCACAGTTCACAGTTCACAGTTCACAGTTCACAGTTCACAGTTCACAGTTCACAGTTCACAGTTCACAGTTCACAGTTCACAGTTCACTGTTCACAGTTCACAGTTCACAGTTCACAGTTCACAGTTCACAGTTCACAGTTCACAGTTCACAGTTCACAGTTCACAGTTCACAGTTCACAGTTCACAGTTCACAGTTCACAGTTCACAGTTCACAGTTCACAGTTCACAGTTCACAGTTCACAGTTCACAGTTCACAGTTCACAGTTCACAGTTCACAATCCGCCGTTCACAGTTCACAATCCGCCGTTCACAGTTCACAATTTGCAGTGCACACATCAAAGTTCACAGTTCACAGTTCACAATCCGCCGTTCACAGTTCACAATTTGCAGTGCACACTTCAAAGTTCACAGCTCGCAGTTCACAGTTCACAGTTCACAGTTCACAGTTCACAGTTCACAGTTCACAGTTCACAGTTCACAGTTCACAGTTCACAGTTCACAGTTCACAGTTCACAGTTCACAGTTCACAGTTCACAGTTCACAGTTCACAGTTCACAGTGCACCGTTCTTAGTTCACAGCTCACAGTTCACAGTTCACAGTTCACAATCCGCCGTTCACAGTTCACAATTTGCAGTGCACACTTCAAAGTTCACAGTTCACAGTTCACAGTTCACAGTTCACAGTTCACAGTTCACAGTTCACAGTTCACAGTTCACAGTTCACAGTTCACAGTTCACAGTTCACAGTTCACAGTTCACAGTTCACAGTTCACAGTTCACAGTTCACAGTTCACAGTTCACAGTTCACAGTTCACAGTTCACAGTTCACAGTTCACAGTTCACAGTTCACAGTTCACAGTTCACAGTTCACAGTTCACAGTTCACAGTTCACAGTTCACAGTTCACAGTTCACAGTTCACAGTTCACAGTTCACAGTTCACAGTTCACAGTTCACAGTTCACAGTTCACAGTTCACAGTTCACAGTTCACAGTTCACAGTTCACAGTTCACAGTTCACAGTTCACTGTTCACAGTTCACAGTTCACAGTTCACAGTTCACAGTTCACAGTTCACAGTTCACAGTTCACAGTTCACAGTTCACAGTTCACAGTTCACAGTTCACAGTTCACAGTTCACAGTTCACAGTTCACAGTTCACAGTTCACAGTTCACAGTTCACAGTTCACAGTTCACAGTTCACAGTTCACAGTTCCCAGTTCACAGTTCACAGTTCACAGTTCACAATTTGCAGTGCACACTTCAAAGTTCACAGCTCGCATTTTACAGTTCACAGTTCACAGTTCACAGTTCACAGTTCACAGTTCACAGTTCACAGTTCACAGTTCACAGCTCGCAGTTTACAGTTCACAGTTCACAGTTCACAGTTCACAGTTCACAGTTCACAGTTCACAGTTCACAGTTGACAGTTCACAATCCGCCGTTCACAGTTCACAATTTGCAGTGCACACTTCAAAGTTCACAGCTCGCAGTTCACAGTTCACAGTTCACAGTTCACAGTTCACAGTTCACAGTACACAGTTCACAGTTCACAGTTCACAGTTCACAGTTCACAGTTCACAGTTCACAGTTCACAGTTCACAGTTCAGAGTTCACAGTTCACAGTTCACAGTTCATAGCTCGCAGTTCACAGTTCACAGTTCACTGTTCACAAATCGCAGTTCACAGTTCACAGTTCACGCTTCACAGTTCACACTTCACAGTTCACAGTTCACAGTTCACAGTTCACAGTGCACCGTTCTTAGTTCACAGCTCACAGTTCACAGTTCACAGTTAACAGTTCACAGTTCACAATCCGCCGTTCACAGTTCACAATTTGCAGTGCACACTTCAAAGTTCACAGCTCGCAGTTCACAGTTCACAGTTCACAGTTCACAGTTCACAGTTCACAGTTCACAGTTCACAGTTCACAGTTCACAGTTCACAGTTCACAGTTCACAGTTCACAGTTCACAGTTCACAGTTCACAGTTCACAGTTCACAGTTCACAGTTCACAGTTCACAGTTCACAGTTCACAGTTCACAGTTCACAGTTCACAGTTCACAGTTCACAGTTCACAGTTCACAGTTCACAGTTCACAGTTCATAGCTCGCAGTTCACAGTTCACAGTTCACTGTTCACAAATCGCAGTTCACAGTTCACAGTTCACAGTTCACTGTTCACAGTTCAAAGTTCACAGTTCACAGTTCACAGTTCACAGTTCACAGTTCACAGTTCACAGTTCACAGTTCACAGTTCACTGTTCACAGTTCACAGTTCACAGTTCACAGTTCACAGTTCACAGTTCACAGTTCACAGTTCACAGTTCACAGTTCACAGTTCACAGTTCACAGTTCACAGTTCACAGTTCACAGTTCACAGTTCACAGTTCACAGTTCACAGTTCACAGTTCACAGTTCAAAGTTCACAGTTCACAGTTCACAGTTCCCAGTTCACAGTTCACAGTTCACAGTTCACAGTTCACAGTTCACAGTTCACAGTTCACAGTTCACAGTTCACAGTTCACAGTTCACAGTTCACAGTTCACAGTTCACAGTTCCCAGTTCACAGTTCACAGTTCACAGTTCACAGTTCACAGTTCACAGTTCACAATCCGCCGTTCACAGTTCACAATTTGCAGTGCACACATCAAAGTTCACAGTTCACAGTTCACAATCCGCCGTTCACAGTTCACAATTTGCAGTGCACACTTCAAAGTTCACAGCTCGCAGTTCACAGTTCACGGTTCACAGTTCACAGTTCACAGTTCACAGTTCACAGTTCACAGTTCACAGTTCACAGTTCACAGTTCACAGTTCACAGTTCACAGTTCACAGTTCACAGTTCACAGTTCACAGTTCACAGTTCACAGTTCACAGTTCACAGTTCACAGTTCACAGTTCACAGTTCACAGTTCACAGTTCACAGTTCACAGTTCACAGTTCACAGTTCACAGTTCACAGTTCACAGTTCACAGTTCACAGTTCACAGTTCACAGTTCACAGTTCACAGTTCACAGTTCACAGTTCACAGTTCACAGTTCACAGTTCACACTTCAAAGTTCACAGCTCGCATTTTACAGTTCACAGTTCACAGTTCACAGTTCACAGTTCACAGTTCACAGTTCACAGTTCACAGTTCACAGTTCACAGCTCGCAGTTTACAGTTCACAGTTCACAGTTCACAGTTCACAGTTCACAGTTCACAGTTCACAGTTCACAGTTCACAGTTCACAATCCGCCGTTCACAGTTCACAATTTGCAGTGCACACTTCAAAGTTCACAGCTCGCAGTTCACAGTTCACAGTTCACAGTTCACAGTTCACAGTTCACAGTACACAGTTCACAGTTCACAGTTCACAGTTCACAGTTCACAGTTCACAGTTCACAGTTCACAGTTCACAGTTCACAGTTCAGAGTTCACAGTTCACAGTTCACAGTTCATAGCTCGCAGTTCACAGTTCACAGTTCACTGTTCACAAATCGCAGTTCACAGTTCACAGTTCACGCTTCACAGTTCACACTTCACAGTTCACAGTTCACAGTTCACAGTTCACAGTGCACCGTTCTTAGTTCACAGCTCACAGTTCACAGTTCACAGTTAACAGTTCACAGTTCACAATCCGCCGTTCACAGTTCACAATTTGCAGTGCACACTTCAAAGTTCACAGCTCGCAGTTCACAGTTCACAGTTCACAGTTCACAGTTCACAGTTCACAGTTCACAGTTCACAGTTCACAGTTCACAGTTTACAGTTCACAGTTCACAGTTCACAGTTCACAGTTCACAGTTCACAGTTCACAGTTCACAGTTCACAGTTCACAGTTCACAGTTCACAGTTCACAGTTCACAGTTCACAGTTCACAGTTCACAGTTCACAGTTCACAGTTCACAGTTCACAGTTCACAGTTCACAGTTCATAGCTCGCAGTTCACAGTTCACAGTTCACTGTTCACAAATCGCAGTTCACAGTTCACAGTTCACAGTTCACTGTTCACAGTTCAAAGTTCACAGTTCACAGTTCACAGTTCACAGTTCACAGTTCACAGTTCACAGTTCACTGTTCACAGTTCACAGTTCACAGTTCACAGTTCACAGTTCACAGTTCACAGTTCACAGTTCACAGTTCACAGTTCACAGTTCACAGTTCACAGTTCACAATCCGCCGTTCACAGTTCACAATTTGCAGTGCACACATCAAAGTTCACAGTTCACAGTTCACAATCCGCCGTTCACAGTTCACAATTTGCAGTGCACACTTCAAAGTTCACAGCTCGCAGTTCACAGTTCACAGTTCACAGTTCACAGTTCACAGTTCACAGTTCACAGTTCACAGTTCACAGTTCACAGTTCACAGTTCACAGTTCACAGTTCACAGTTCACAGTTCACAGTTCACAGTTCACAGTTCACAGTTCACAGTTCACAGTTCACAGTTCACAGTTCACAGTTCACAGTTCACAGTTCACAGTTCACAGTTCACAGTTCACAGTTCACAGTTCACAGTTCACAGTTCACAGTTCACAGTTCACAGTTCACAGTTCACAGTTCACAGTTCACAGTTCACAGTTCACAGTTCACAGTTCACAGTTCACAGTTCACAGTTCACAGTTCACAGTTCACAGTTCACAGTTCACAGTTCACAGTTCACAGTTCACAGTTCACAGTTCACAGTTCACAGTTCACAGTTCACAGTTCACAGTTCACAGTTCACAGTTCACAGTTAACAGTTCACAGTTCACAATCCGCCGTTCACAGTTCACAATTTGCAGTGCACACTTCAAAGTTCACAGTTCACAGTTCACAATCCGCCGTTCACAGTTCACAATTTGCAGTGCACACTTCAAAGTTCACAGCTCGCAGTTCACAGTTCACAGTTCACAGTTCACAGTTCACAGTTCACAGTTCACAGTTCACAGTTCACAGTTCACAGTTCACAGTTCACAGTTCACAGTTCACAGTTCACAGTTCACAGTTCACAGTTCACAGTTCACAGTTCACAGTTCACAGTTCACAGTTCACAGTTCACAGTTAACAGTTCACAGTTCACAATCCGCCGTTCACAGTTCACAATTTGCAGTGCACACTTCAAAGTTCACAGTTCACAGTTCACAATCCGCCGTTCACAGTTCACAATTTGCAGTGCACACTTCAAAGTTCACAGCTCGCAGTTCACAGTTCACAGTTCACAGTTCACAGTTCACAGTTCACAGTTCACAGTTCACAGTTCACAGTTCACAGTTCACAGTTCACAGTTCACAGTTCACAGTTCACAGTTCACAGTTCACAGTTCACAGTTCACAGTTCACAGTTCACAGTTCACAGTTCACAGTTCACAGTTCACAGTTCACAGTTCACAGTTCACAGTTCACAGTTCACAGTTCACAGTTCACAGTTCACAGTTCACAGTTCACAGTTCACAGTTCACAGTTCACAGTTCACAGTTCACAGTTCACAGTTCACAGTTCACAGTTCACAGTTCACAGTTCACAGTTCACAGTTCACAGTTCACAGTTCACAGTTCACAGTTCACAGTTCACTGTTCACAGTTCACAGTTCACAGTTCACAGTTCACAGTTCACTGTTCACAGTTCACAGTTCACAGTTCACAGTTCACAGTTCACATTTCACAGTTCACAGTTCACAGTTCACAGTTCACAGTTCACAGTTCACAGTTCACAGTTCACAGTTCACAGTTCACAGTTCACAGTTCACAGTTCACAGTTCACAGTTCACAGTTCACAGTTCACAGTTCACAGTTCACAGTTCACAGTTCACAGTTCACAGTTCACAGTTCACAGTTCACAGTTCACAGTTCACAGTTCACAGTTCACAGTTCACAGTTCACAGTTCACAATCCGCCGTTCACAGTTCACAATTTGCAGTGCACACATCAAAGTTCACAGTTCACAGTTCACAATCCGCCGTTCACAGTTCACAATTTGCAGTGCACACTTCAAAGTTCACAGCTCGCAGTTCACAGTTCACAGTTCACAGTTCACAGTTCACAGTTCACAGTTCACAGTTCACAGTTCACAGTTCACAGTTCACAGTTCACAGTTCACAGTTCACAGTTCACAGTTCACAGTTCACAGTTCACAGTTCACAGTTCACAGTTCACAGTTCACAGTTCACAGTTCACAGTTCACAGTTCACAGTGCACCGTTCTTAGTTCACAGCTCACAGTTCACAGTTCACAGTTCACAATCCGCCGTTCACAGTTCACAGTTCACAGTTCACAGTTCACAGTTCACAGTTCACAGTTCACAGTTCACAGTTCACAGTTCACAGTTCACAGTTCACAGTTCACAGTTCACAGTTCACAGTTCACAGTTCACAGTTCACAGTTCACAGTTCACAGTTCACAGTTCACAGTTCACAGTTCACAGTTCACAGTTCACAGTTCACAGTTCACAGTTCACAGTTCACAGTTCACAGTTCACAGTTCACAGTTCACAGTTCACAGTTCACAGTTCACTGTTCACAGTTCACAGTTCACAGTTCACAGTTCACAGTTCACAGTTCACAGTTCACAGTTCACAGTTCACAGTTCACAGTTCACAGTTCACAGTTCACAGTTCACAGTTCACAGTTCACAGTTCACAGTTCACAGTTCACAGTTCACAGTTCACAGTTCACAGTTCACAGTTCACAGTTCACAGTTCACAGTTCACAGTTCACAGCTCGCAGTTTACAGTTCACAGTTCACAGTTCACAGTTCACAGTTCACAGTTCACAGTTCACAGTTCACAGTTGACAGTTCACAATCCGCCGTTCACAGTTCACAATTTGCAGTGCACACTTCAAAGTTCACAGCTCGCAGTTCACAGTTCACAGTTCACAGTTCACAGTTCACAGTTCACAGTACACAGTTCACAGTTCACAGTTCACAGTTCACAGTTCACAGTTCACAGTTCACAGTTCACAGTTCACAGTTCACAGTTCACAGTTCACAGTTCAGAGTTCACAGTTCACAGTTCACAGTTCATAGCTCGCAGTTCACAGTTCACAGTTCACTGTTCACAAATCGCAGTTCACAGTTCACAGTTCACGCTTCACAGTTCACACTTCACAGTTCACAGTTCACAGTTCACAGTGCACCGTTCTTAGTTCACAGCTCACAGTTCACAGTTCACAGTTAACAGTTCACAGTTCACAATCCGCCGTTCACAGTTCACAATTTGCAGTGCACACTTCAAAGTTCACAGCTCGCAGTTCACAGTTCACAGTTCACAGTTCACAGTTCACAGTTCACAGTTCACAGTTCACAGTTCACAGTTCACAGTTCACAGTTCACAGTTCACAGTACACAGTTCACAGTTCACAGTTCACAGTTCACAGTTCACAGTTCACAGTTCACAGTTCACAGTTCACAGTTCACAGTTCAGAGTTCACAGTTCACAGTTCACAGTTCATAGCTCGCAGTTCACAGTTCACAGTTCACTGTTCACAAATCGCAGTTCACAGTTCACAGTTCACGCTTCACAGTTCACACTTCACAGTTCACAGTTCACAGTTCACAGTTCACAGTGCACCGTTCTTAGTTCACAGCTCACAGTTCACAGTTCACAGTTAACAGTTCACAGTTCACAATCCGCCGTTCACAGTTCACAATTTGCAGTGCACACTTCAAAGTTCACAGCTCGCAGTTCACAGTTCACAGTTCACAGTTCACAGTTCACAGTTCACAGTTCACAGTTCACAGTTCACAGTTCACAGTTCACAGTTCACAGTTCACAGTTCACAGTTCACAGTTCACAGTTCACAGTTCACAGTTCACAGTTCACTGTTCACAGTTCAAAGTTCACAGTTCACAGTTCACAGTTCACAGTTCACAGTTCACAGTTCACAGTTCACAGTTCACAGTTCACTGTTCACAGTTCACAGTTCACAGTTCACAGTTCACAGTTCACAGTTCACAGTTCACAGTTCACAGTTCACAGTTCACAGTTCACTGTTCACAGTTCACAGTTCACAGTTCACAGTTCACAGTTCACTGTTCACAGTTCACAGTTCACAGTTCACAGTTCACAGTTCACATTTCACAGTTCACAGTTCACAGTTCACAGTTCACAGTTCACAGTTCACAGTTCACAGTTCACAGTTCACAGTTCACAGTTCACAGTTCACAGTTCACAGTTCACAGTT
This sequence comes from Lasioglossum villosulum, assembly GCA_963971365.1. Taxonomy (NCBI): domain Eukaryota; kingdom Metazoa; phylum Arthropoda; class Insecta; order Hymenoptera; family Halictidae; genus Lasioglossum; species Lasioglossum villosulum. The sequence goes on along the minus strand of CAXARU010000144.1, from coordinate 774,892 downwards.
CACAGTTCACAGTTCACAGTTCACAGTTCACAGTTCACAGTTCACAGTTCACAGTTCACAGTTCACAGTTCACAGTTCACAGTTCACAGTTCACAGTTCACAGTTCACAGTTCACAGTTCACAGTTCACAATCCGCCGTTCACAGTTCACAATTTGCAGTGCACACATCAAAGTTCACAGTTCACAGTTCACAATCCGCCGTTCACAGTTCACAATTTGCAGTGCACACTTCAAAGTTCACAGCTCGCAGTTCACAGTTCACAGTTCACAGTTCACAGTTCACAGTTCACAGTTCACAGTTCACAGTTCACAGTTCACAGTTCACAGTTCACAGTTCACAGTTCACAGTTCACAGTTCACAGTTCACAGTTCACAGTTCACAGTTCACAGTTCACAGTTCACAGTTCACAGTTCACAGTTCACAGTTCACAGTTCACAGTGCACCGTTCTTAGTTCACAGCTCACAGTTCACAGTTCACAGTTCACAATCCGCCGTTCACAGTTCACAGTTCACAGTTCACAGTTCACAGTTCACAGTTCACAGTTCACAGTTCACAGTTCACAGTTCACAGTTCACAGTTCACAGTTCACAGTTCACAGTTCACAGTTCACAGTTCACAGTTCACAGTTCACAGTTCACAGTTCACAGTTCACAGTTCACAGTTCACAGTTCACAGTTCACAGTTCACAGTTCACAGTTCACAGTTCACAGTTCACAGTTCACAGTTCACAGTTCACAGTTCACAGTTCACAGTTCACTGTTCACAGTTCACAGTTCACAGTTCACAGTTCACAGTTCACAGTTCACAGTTCACAGTTCACAGTTCACAGTTCACAGTTCACAGTTCACAGTTCACAGTTCACAGTTCACAGTTCACAGTTCACAGTTCACAGTTCACAGTTCACAGTTCACAGTTCACAGTTCACAGTTCACAGTTCACAGTTCACAGTTCACAGTTCACAGCTCGCAGTTTACAGTTCACAGTTCACAGTTCACAGTTCACAGTTCACAGTTCACAGTTCACAGTTCACAGTTGACAGTTCACAATCCGCCGTTCACAGTTCACAATTTGCAGTGCACACTTCAAAGTTCACAGCTCGCAGTTCACAGTTCACAGTTCACAGTTCACAGTTCACAGTTCACAGTACACAGTTCACAGTTCACAGTTCACAGTTCACAGTTCACAGTTCACAGTTCACAGTTCACAGTTCACAGTTCACAGTTCACAGTTCACAGTTCAGAGTTCACAGTTCACAGTTCACAGTTCATAGCTCGCAGTTAACAGTTCACAGTTCACTGTTCACAAATCGCAGTTCACAGTTCACAGTTCACGCTTCACAGTTCACACTTCACAGTTCACAGTTCACAGTTCACAGTGCACCGTTCTTAGTTCACAGCTCACAGTTCACAGTTCACAGTTAACAGTTCACAGTTCACAATCCGCCGTTCACAGTTCACAATTTGCAGTGCACACTTCAAAGTTCACAGCTCGCAGTTCACAGTTCACAGTTCACAGTTCACAGTTCACAGTTCACAGTTCACAGTTCACAGTTCACAGTTCACAGTTCACAGTTCACAGTTCACAGTACACAGTTCACAGTTCACAGTTCACAGTTCACAGTTCACAGTTCACAGTTCACAGTTCACAGTTCACAGTTCACAGTTCAGAGTTCACAGTTCACAGTTCACAGTTCATAGCTCGCAGTTCACAGTTCACAGTTCACTGTTCACAAATCGCAGTTCACAGTTCACAGTTCACGCTTCACAGTTCACACTTCACAGTTCACAGTTCACAGTTCACAGTTCACAGTGCACCGTTCTTAGTTCACAGCTCACAGTTCACAGTTCACAGTTAACAGTTCACAGTTCACAATCCGCCGTTCACAGTTCACAATTTGCAGTGCACACTTCAAAGTTCACAGCTCGCAGTTCACAGTTCACAGTTCACAGTTCACAGTTCACAGTTCACAGTTCACAGTTCACAGTTCACAGTTCATAGCTCGCAGTTCACAGTTCACAGTTCACTGTTCACAAATCGCAGTTCACAGTTCACAGTTCACAGTTCACTGTTCACAGTTCAAAGTTCACAGTTCACAGTTCACAGTTCACAGTTCACAGTTCACAGTTCACAGTTCACAGTTCACAGTTCACTGTTCACAGTTCACAGTTCACAGTTCACAGTTCACAGTTCACAGTTCACAGTTCACAGTTCACAGTTCACAGTTCACAGTTCACAGTTCGCAGTTCACAGTTCACAGTTCACAGTTCACAGTTCACAGTTCACAGTTCACAGTTCACAGTTCACAGTTCACAGTTCACAGTTCACAGTTCACAGTTCCCAGTTCACAGTTCACAGTTCACAGTTCACAGTTCACAGTTCACAGTTCACAGTTCACAGTTCACAGTTCACAGTTCACAGTTCACAGTTCCCAGTTTACAGTTCACAGTTCACAGTTCACAGTTCACAGTTCACAGTTCACAATCCGCCGTTCACAGTTCACAATTTGCAGTGCACACATCAAAGTTCACAATCCGCCGTTCACAGTTCACAATTTGCAGTGCACACTTCAAAGTTCACAGCTCGCAGTTCACAGTTCACAGTTCACAGTTCACAGTTCACAGTTCACAGTTCACAGTTCACAGTTCACAGTTCACAGTTCACAGTGCACCGTTCTTAGTTCACAGCTCACAGTTCACAGTTCACAGTTCACAGTTCACAGTTCACAGTTCACAGTTCACAGTTCACAGTTCACAGTTCACAGTTCAAAGTTCACAGCTCGCAGTTCACAGTTCACAGTTCACAGTTCACAGTTCACAGTTCACAGTTCACAGTTCACAGTTCACAGTTCACAGTTCACAGTTCACAGTTCACAGTTCACAGTACACAGTTCACAGTTCACAGTTCACAGTTCACAGTTCACAGTTCACAGTTCACAGTTCACAGTTCACAGTTCACAGTTCAGAGTTCACAGTTCACAGTTCACAGTTCATAGCTCGCAGTTCACAGTTCACAGTTCACTGTTCACAAATCGCAGTTCACAGTTCACAGTTCACGCTTCACAGTTCACACTTCACAGTTCACAGTTCACAGTTCACAGTTCACAGTGCACCGTTCTTAGTTCACAGCTCACAGTTCACAGTTCACAGTTAACAGTTCACAGTTCACAATCCGCCGTTCACAGTTCACAATTTGCAGTGCACACTTCAAAGTTCACAGCTCGCAGTTCACAGTTCACAGTTCACAGTTCACAGTTCACAGTTCACAGTTCACAGTTCACAGTTCACAGTTCATAGCTCGCAGTTCACAGTTCACAGTTCACTGTTCACAAATCGCAGTTCACAGTTCACAGTTCACAGTTCACTGTTCACAGTTCAAAGTTCACAGTTCACAGTTCACAGTTCACAGTTCACAGTTCACAGTTCACAGTTCACAGTTCACAGTTCACTGTTCACAGTTCACAGTTCACAGTTCACAGTTCACAGTTCACAGTTCACAGTTCACAGTTCACAGTTCACAGTTCACAGTTCACAGTTCACAGTTCACAGTTCACAGTTCACAGTTCACAGTTCACAGTTCACAGTTCACAGTTCACAGTTCACAGTTCACAGTTCACAGTTCACAGTTCACAGTTCCCAGTTCACAGTTCACAGTTCACAGTTCACAGTTCACAGTTCACAGTTCACAGTTCACAGTTCACAGTTCACAGTTCACAGTTCACAGTTCACAGTTCCCAGTTTACAGTTCACAGTTCACAGTTCACAGTTCACAGTTCACAGTTCACAATCCGCCGTTCACAGTTCACAATTTGCAGTGCACACATCAAAGTTCACAGTTCACAGTTCACAATCCGCCGTTCACAGTTCACAATTTGCAGTGCACACTTCAAAGTTCACAGCTCGCAGTTCACAGTTCACAGTTCACAGTTCACAGTTCACAGTTCACAGTTCACAGTTCACAGTTCACAGTTCACAGTTCACAGTTCACAGTTCACAGTTCACAGTTCACAGTTCACAGTTCACAGTTCACAGTTCACAGTTCACAGTTCACAGTTCACAGTTCACAGTTCACAGTTCACAGTTCACAGTTCACAGTTCACAGTTCACAGTTCACAGTTCACAGTTCACAGTTCACAGTTCACAGTTCACAGTTCACAGTTCACAGTTCACAGTTCACAGTTCACAGTTCACAGTTCACAGTTCACAGTTCACAGTTCACAGTTCACAGTTCACAGTTCACAATCCGCCGTTCACAGTTCACAATCCGCCGTTCACAGTTCACAATTTGCAGTGCACACATCAAAGTTCACAGTTCACAGTTCACAATCCGCCGTTCACAGTTCACAATTTGCAGTGCACACTTCAAAGTTCACAGCTCGCAGTTCACAGTTCACAGTTCACAGTTCACAGTTCACAGTTCACAGTTCACAGTTCACAGTTCACAGTTCACAGTTCACAGTTCACAGTTCACAGTTCACAGTTCACAGTTCACAGTTCACAGTTCACAGTTCAAAGTTCACAGTTCACAGTGCACCGTTCTTAGTTCACAGCTCACAGTTCACAGTTCACAGTTCACAATCCGCCGTTCACAGTTCACAATTTGCAGTGCACACTTCAAAGTTCACAGTTCACAGTTCACAGTTCACAGTTCACAGTTCACAGTTCACAGTTCACAGTTCACAGTTCACAGTTCACAGTTCACAGTTCACAGTTCACAGTTCACAGTTCACAGTTCACAGTTCACAGTTCACAGTTCACAGTTCACAGTTCACAGTTCACAGTTCACAGTTCACAGTTCACAATCCGCCGTTCACAGTTCACAATTTGCAGTGCACACATCAAAGTTCACAGTTCACAGTTCACAATCCGCCGTTCACAGTTCACAATTTGCAGTGCACACTTCAAAGTTCACAGCTCGCAGTTCACAGTTCACAGTTCACAGTTCACAGTTCACAGTTCACAGTTCACAGTTCACAGTTCACAGTTCACAGTTCACAGTTCACAGTTCACAGTTCACAGTTCACAGTTCACAGTTCACAGTTCGCAGTTCACAGTTCACAGTTCACAGTTCACAGTTCACAGTTCACAGTTCACAGTTCACAGTTCACAGTTCACAGTGCACCGTTCTTAGTTCACAGCTCACAGTTCACAGTTCACAGTTCACAATCCGCCGTTCACAGTTCACAATTTGCAGTGCACACTTCAAAGTTCACAGCTCGCAGTTCACAGTTCACAGTTCACAGTTCACAGTTCACAGTTCACAGTTCACAGTTCACAGTTCACAGTTCACAGTTCACAGTTCACAGTTCACAGTTCACAGTTCACAGTTCACAGTTCACAGTTCACAGTTCACAGTTCACAGTTCACAGTTCACAGTTCACAGTTCACAGTTCACAGTTCACAGTTCACAGTTCACAGTTCACAGTTCACAGTTCACAGTTCACAGTTCACAGTTCACAGTTCACAGTTCACAGTTCACAGTTCACAGTTCACAGTTCACAGTTCACAGTTCACAGTTCACAGTTCACTGTTCACAGTTCACAGTTCACAGTTCACAGTTCACAGTTCACAGTTCACAGTTCACAGTTCACAGTTCACAGTTCACAGTTCACAGTTCACAGTTCACAGTTCACAGTTCACAGTTCACAGTTCACAGTTCACAGTTCACAGTTCACAGTTCACAGTTCACAGTTCACAGTTCACAGTTCACAGTTCACAGTTCACAGTTCACAGCTCGCAGTTTACAGTTCACAGGTCACAGTTCACAGTTCACAGTTCACAGTTCACAGTTCACAGTTCACAGTTCACAGTTGACAGTTCACAATCCGCCGTTCACAGTTCACAATTTGCAGTGCACACTTCAAAGTTCACAGCTCGCAGTTCACAGTTCACAGTTCACAGTTCACAGTTCACAGTTCACAGTACACAGTTCACAGTTCACAGTTCACAGTTCACAGTTCACAGTTCACAGTTCACAGTTCACAGTTCACAGTTCACAGTTCACAGTTCACAGTTCAGAGTTCACAGTTCACAGTTCACAGTTCATAGCTCGCAGTTCACAGTTCACAGTTCACTGTTCACAAATCGCAGTTCACAGTTCACAGTTCACGCTTCACAGTTCACACTTCACAGTTCACAGTTCACAGTTCACAGTGCACCGTTCTTAGTTCACAGCTCACAGTTCACAGTTCACAGTTAACAGTTCACAGTTCACAATCCGCCGTTCACAGTTCACAATTTGCAGTGCACACTTCAAAGTTCACAGCTCGCAGTTCACAGTTCACAGTTCACAGTTCACAGTTCACAGTTCACAGTTCACAGTTCACAGTTCACAGTTCACAGTTCACAGTTCACAGTTCACAGTTCACAGTACACAGTTCACAGTTCACAGTTCACAGTTCACAGTTCACAGTTCACAGTTCACAGTTCACAGTTCACAGTTCACAGTTCAGAGTTCACAGTTCACAGTTCACAGTTCATAGCTCGCAGTTCACAGTTCACAGTTCACTGTTCACAAATCGCAGTTCACAGTTCACAGTTCACGCTTCACAGTTCACACTTCACAGTTCACAGTTCACAGTTCACAGTTCACAGTGCACCGTTCTTAGTTCACAGCTCACAGTTCACAATCCGCCGTTCACAGTTCACAATTTGCAGTGCACACTTCAAAGTTCACAGCTCGCAGTTCACAGTTCACAGTTCACAGTTCACAGTTCACAGTTCACAGTTCACAGTTCACAGTTCATAGCTCGCAGTTCACAGTTCACAGTTCACTGTTCACAAATCGCAGTTCACAGTTCACAGTTCACAGTTCACTGTTCACAGTTCAAAGTTCACAGTTCACAGTTCACAGTTCACAGTTCACAGTTCACAGTTCACAGTTCACAGTTCACTGTTCACAGTTCACAGTTCACAGTTCACAGTTCACAGTTCACAGTTCACAGTTCACAGTTCACAGTTCACAGTTCACAGTTCACAGTTCACAGTTCACAGTTCACAGTTCACAGTTCACAGTTCACAGTTCACAGTTCACAGTTCACAGTTCACAGTTCACAGTTCACAGTTCACAGTTCACAGTTCCCAGTTCACAGTTCACAGTTCACAGTTCACAGTTCACAGTTCACAGTTCACAGTTCACAGTTCACAGTTCACAGTTCACAGTTCACAGTTCCCAGTTCACAGTTCACAGTTCACAGTTCACAGTTCACAGTTCACAGTTCACAATCCGCCGTTCACAGTTCACAATTTGCAGTGCACACATCAAAGTTCACAGTTCACAGTTCACAATCCGCCGTTCACAGTTCACAATTTGCAGTGCACACTTCAAAGTTCACAGCTCGCAGTTCACAGTTCACAGTTCACAGTTCACAGTTCACAGTTCACAGTTCACACTTCACAGTTCACAGTTCACAGTTCACAGTTCACAGTTCACAGTTCACAGTTCACAGTTCACAGTTCACAGTTCACAGTTCACAGTTCACAGTTCACAGTTCACAGTTCACAGTTCACAGTTCACAGTTCACAGTTCACAGTTCACAGTTCACAGTTCACAGTTCACAGTTCACAGTTCACAGTTCACAGTTCACAGTTCACAGTTCACAGTTCACAGTTCACAGTTCACAGTTCACAGTTCACAGTTCACAGTTCACAGTTCACAGTTCACAGTTCACAGTTCACAGTTCACAGTTCACAGTTCACAGTTCACAGTTCACAGTTCACAGTTCACAGTTCACAGTTCACAGTTCACAGTTCACAGTTCACAGTTCACAGTTCACAGTTCACAGTTCACAGTTCACAGTTCACAGTTCACAGTTCACAGTTCACAGTTCACAGTTCACAGTTCACAGTTCACAGTTCACAGTTCACAGTTAACAGTTCACAGTTCACAATCCGCCGTTCACAGTTCACAATTTGCAGTGCACACTTCAAAGTTCACAGTTCACAGTTCACAATCCGCCGTTCACAGTTCACAATTTGCAGTGCACACTTCAAAGTTCACAGCTCGCAGTTCACAGTTCACAGTTCACAGTTCACAGTTCACAGTTCACAGTTCACAGTTCACAGTTCACAGTTCACAGTTCACAGTTCACAGTTCACAGTTCACAGTTCACAGTTCACAGTTCACAGTTCACAGTTCACAGTTCACAGTTCACAGTTCACAGTTCACAGTTCACAGTTCACAGTTAACAGTTCACAGTTCACAATCCGCCGTTCACAGTTCACAATTTGCAGTGCACACTTCAAAGTTCACAGTTCACAGTTCACAATCCGCCGTTCACAGTTCACAATTTGCAGTGCACACTTCAAAGTTCACAGCTCGCAGTTCACAGTTCACAGTTCACAGTTCACAGTTCACAGTTCACAGTTCACAGTTCACAGTTCACAGTTCACAGTTCACAGTTCACAGTTCACAGTTCACAGTTCACAGTTCACAGTTCACAGTTCACAGTTCACAGTTCACAGTTCACAGTTCACAGTTCACAGTTCACAGTTCACAGTTCACAGTTCACAGTTCACAGTTCACAGTTCACAGTTCACAGTTCACAGTTCACAGTTCACAGTTCACAGTTCACAGTTCACAGTTCACAGTTCACAGTTCACAGTTCACAGTTCACAGTTCACAGTTCACAGTTCACAGTTCACAGTTCACAGTTCACAGTTCACAGTTCACAGTTCACAGTTCACAGTTCACAGTTCACAGTTCACTGTTCACAGTTCACAGTTCACAGTTCACAGTTCACAGTTCACTGTTCACAGTTCACAGTTCACAGTTCACAGTTCACATTTCACAGTTCACAGTTCACAGTTCACAGTTCACAGTTCACAGTTCACAGTTCACAGTTCAAAGTTCACAGTTCACAGTTCACAGTTCACAGTTCACAGTTCACAGTTCACAGTTCACAGTTCACAGTTCACAGTTCACAGTTCACAGTTCACAGTTCACAGTTCACAGTTCACAGTTCACAGTTCACAGTTCACAGTTCACAGTTCACAGTTCACAGTTCACAGTTCACAGTTCACAGTTCACAGTTCACAGTTCACAGTTCACAATCCGCCGTTCACAGTTCACAATTTGCAGTGCACACATCAAAGTTCACAGTTCACAGTTCACAATCCGCCGTTCACAGTTCACAATTTGCAGTGCACACTTCAAAGTTCACAGCTCGCAGTTCACAGTTCACAGTTCACAGTTCACAGTTCACAGTTCACAGTTCACAGTTCACAGTTCACAGTTCACAGTTCACAGTTCACAGTTCACAGTTCACAGTTCACAGTTCACAGTTCACAGTTCACAGTTCACAGTTCACAGTTCACAGTTCACAGTTCACAGTTCACAGTGCACCGTTCTTAGTTCACAGCTCACAGTTCACAGTTCACAGTTCACAATCCGCCGTTCACAGTTCACAATTTGCAGTGCACACTTCAAAGTTCACAGCTCGCAGTTCACAGTTCACAGTTCACAGTTCACAGTTCACAGTTCACAGTTCACAGTTCACAGTTCACAGTTCACAGTTCACAGTTCACAGTTCACAGTTCACAGTTCACAGTTCACAGTTCACAGTTCACAGTTCACAGTTCACAGTTCACAGTTCACAGTTAACAGTTCACAGTTCACAATCCGCCGTTCACAGTTCACAATTTGCAGTGCACACTTCAAAGTTCACAGTTCACAGTTCACAATCCGCCGTTCACAGTTCACAATTTGCAGTGCACACTTCAAAGTTCACAGCTCGCAGTTCACAGTTCACAGTTCACAGTTCACAGTTCACAGTTCACAGTTCACAGTTCACAGTTCACAGTTCACAGTTCACAGTTCACAGTTCACAGTTCACAGTTCACAGTTCACAGTTCACAGTTCACAGTTCACAGTTCACAGTTCACAGTTCACAGTTCACAGTTCACAGTTCACAGTTCACAGTTCACAGTTCACAGTTCACAGTTCACAGTTCACAGTTCACAGTTCACAGTTCACAGTTCACAGTTCACAGTTCACAGTTCACAGTTCACTGTTCACAGTTCACAGTTCACAGTTCACAGTTCACAGTTCACAGTTCACTGTTCACAGTTCACAGTTCACAGTTCACAGTTCACATTTCACAGTTCACAGTTCACAGTTCACAGTTCACAGTTCACAGTTCACAGTTCACAGTTCACAGTTCACAGTTCACAGTTCACAGTTCACAGTTCACAGTTCACAGTTCACAGTTCACAGTTCACAGTTCACAGTTCACAGTTCACAGTTCACAGTTCACAGTTCACAGTTCACAGTTCACAGTTCACAGTTCACAGTTCACAGTTCACAGTTCACAGTTCACAGTTCACAGTTCACAGTTCACAATCCGCCGTTCACAGTTCACAATTTGCAGTGCACACATCAAAGTTCACAGTTCACAGTTCACAATCCGCCGTTCACAGTTCACAATTTGCAGTGCACACTTCAAAGTTCACAGCTCGCAGTTCACAGTTCACAGTTCACAGTTCACAGTTCACAGTTCACAGTTCACAGTTCACAGTTCACAGTTCACAGTTCACAGTTCACAGTTCACAGTTCACAGTTCACAGTTCACAGTTCACAGTTCACAGTTCACAGTTCACAGTTCACAGTTCACAGTTCACAGTTCACAGTTCACAGTTCACAGTTCACAGTTCACAGTGCACCGTTCTTAGTTCACAATCCGCCGTTCACAGTTCACAATTTGCAGTGCACACTTCAAAGTTCACAGCTCGCAGTTCACAGTTCACAGTTCACAGTTCACAGTTCACAGTTCACAGTTCACAGTTCACAGTTCACAGTTCACAGTTCACAGTTCACAGTTCACAGTTCACAGTTCACAGTTCACAGTTCACAGTTCACAGTTCACAGTTCACAGTTCACAGTTCACAGTTCACAGTTCACAGTTCACAGTTCACAGTTCACAGTTCACAGTTCACAGTTCACAGTTCACAGTTCACAGTTCACAGTTCACAGTTCACAGTTCACAGTTCACAGTTCACAGTTCACAGTTCACAGTTCACAGTTCACAGTTCACAGTTCACAGTTCACAGTTCACTGTTCACAGTTCACAGTTCACAGTTCACAGTTCACAGTTCACAGTTCACAGTTCACAGTTCACAGTTCACAGTTCACAGTTCACAGTTCACAGTTCACAGTTCACAGTTCACAGTTCACAGTTCACAGTTCACAGTTCACAGTTCACAGTTCACAGTTCACAGTTCACAGTTCACAGTTCACAGTTCACAGTTCACAGCTCGCAGTTTACAGTTCACAGTTCACAGTTCACAGTTCACAGTTCACAGTTCACAGTTCACAGTTGACAGTTCACAATCCGCCGTTCACAGTTCACAATTTGCAGTGCACACTTCAAAGTTCACAGCTCGCAGTTCACAGTTCACAGTTCACAGTTCACAGTTCACAGTTCACAGTACACAGTTCACAGTTCACAGTTCACAGTTCACAGTTCACAGTTCACAGTTCACAGTTCACAGTTCACAGTTCACAGTTCACAGTTCAGAGTTCACAGTTCACAGTTCACAGTTCATAGCTCGCAGTTCACAGTTCACAGTTCACTGTTCACAAATCGCAGTTCACAGTTCACAGTTCACGCTTCACAGTTCACACTTCACAGTTCACAGTTCACAGTTCACAGTTCACAGTGCACCGTTCTTAGTTCACAGCTCACAGTTCACAGTTCACAGTTAACAGTTCACAGTTCACAATCCGCCGTTCACAGTTCACAATTTGCAGTGCACACTTCAAAGTTCACAGCTCGCAGTTCACAGTTCACAGTTCACAGTTCACAGTTCACAGTTCACAGTTCACAGTTCACAGTTCACAGTTCACAGTTCACAGTTCACAGTTCACAGTTCACAGTTCACAGTTCACAGTTCACAGTTCACAGTTCACAGTTCACAGTTCACAGTTCACAGTTCACAGTTCACAGTTCACAGTTCACAGTTCACAGTTCACAGTTCACAGTTCACAGTTCACAGTTCACAGTTCACAGTTCACAGTTCACAGTTCACAGTTCACAGTTCACAGTTCACAATCCGCCGTTCACAGTTCACAATTTGCAGTGCACACATCAAAGTTCACAGTTCACAGTTCACAATCCGCCGTTCACAGTTCACAATTTGCAGTGCACACTTCAAAGTTCACAGCTCGCAGTTCACAGTTCACAGTTCACAGTTCACAGTTCACAGTTCACAGTTCACAGTTCACAGTTCACAGTTCACAGTTCACAGTTCACAGTTCACAGTTCACAGTTCACAGTTCACAGTTCACAGTTCACAGTTCACAGTTCACAGTTCACAGTTCACAGTTCACAGTTCACAGTTCACAGTTCACAGTGCACCGTTCTTAGTTCACAGCTCACAGTTCACAGTTCACAGTTCACAATCCGCCGTTCACAGTTCACAATTTGCAGTGCACACTTCAAAGTTCACAGCTCGCAGTTCACAGTTCACAGTTCACAGTTCACAGTTCACAGTTCACAGTTCACAGTTCACAGTTCACAGTTCACAGTTCACAGTTCACAGTTCACAGTTCACAGTTCACAGTTCACAGTTCACAGTTCACAGTTCACAGTTCACAGTTCACAGTTCACAGTTCACAGTTCACAGTTCACAGTTCACAGTTCACAGTTCACAGTTCACAGTTCACAGTTCACAGTTCACAGTTCACAGTTCACAGTTCACAGTTCACAGTTCACAGTTCACAGTTCACAGTTCACAGTTCACAGTTCACAGTTCACAGTTCACAGTTCACAGTTCACAGTTCACAGTTCACAGTTCACTGTTCACAGTTCACAGTTCACAGTTCACAGTTCACAGTTCACAGTTCACAGTTCACAGTTCACAGTTCACAGTTCACAGTTCACAGTTCACAGTTCACAGTTCACAGTTCACAGTTCACAGTTCACAGTTCACAGTTCACAGTTCACAGTTCACAGTTCACAGTTCACAGTTCACAGTTCACAGTTCACAGTTCACAGTTCACAGCTCGCAGTTTACAGTTCACAGTTCACAGTTCACAGTTCACAGTTCACAGTTCACAGTTCACAGTTGACAGTTCACAATCCGCCGTTCACAGTTCACAATTTGCAGTGCACACTTCAAAGTTCACAGCTCGCAGTTCACAGTTCACAGTTCACAGTTCACAGTTCACAGTTCACAGTACACAGTTCACAGTTCACAGTTCACAGTTCACAGTTCACAGTTCACAGTTCACAGTTCACAGTTCACAGTTCACAGTTCACAGTTCAGAGTTCACAGTTCACAGTTCACAGTTCATAGCTCGCAGTTCACAGTTCACAGTTCACTGTTCACAAATCGCAGTTCACAGTTCACAGTTCACGCTTCACAGTTCACACTTCACAGTTCACAGTTCACAGTTCACAGTGCACCGTTCTTAGTTCACAGCTCACAGTTCACAGTTCACAGTTAACAGTTCACAGTTCACAATCCGCCGTTCACAGTTCACAATTTGCAGTGCACACTTCAAAGTTCACAGCTCGCAGTTCACAGTTCACAGTTCACAGTTCACAGTTCACAGTTCACAGTTCACAGTTCACAGTTCACAGTTCACAGTTCACAGTTCACAGTTCACAGTTCACAGTTCACAGTTCACAGTTCACAGTTCACAGTTCACAGTTCACAGTTCACAGTTCACAGTTCACAGTTCACAGTTCACAGTTCACAGTTCACAGTTCACAGTTCACAGTTCACAGTTCACAGTTCACAGTTCACAGTTCACAGTTCACAGTTCACAGTTCACAGTTCACAGTTCACAGTTCACAGTTCACAGTTCACAGTTCACAGTTCACAGTTCACAGTTCACAGTTCACAGTTCACAGTTCACAGTTCACAGTTCACAGTTCACAGTTCACAGTTCACAGTTCACAGTTCACAGTTCACAGTTCACAGTTCACAGTTCACAGTTCACAGTTCACAGTTCACAGTTCACAGTTCACAGTTCACAGTTCACAGTTCACAGTTCACAGTTCACAGTTCACAGTTCACAGTTCACAGTTCACAGTTCACAGTTCACAGTTCACAGTTCACAGTTCACAGTTCACAGTTCACTGTTCACAGTTCACAGTTCACAGTTCACAGTTCACAGTTCACAGTTCACAGTTCACAGTTCACAGTTCACAGTTCACAGTTCACAGTTCACAGTTCACAGTTCACAGTTCACAGTTCACAGTTCACAGTTCACAGTTCACAGTTCACAGTTCACAGTTCACAGTTCACAGTTCACAGTTCACAGTTCACAGTTCACAGTTCACAGCTCGCAGTTTACAGTTCACAGTTCACAGTTCACAGTTCACAGTTCACAGTTCACAGTTCACAGTTGACAGTTCACAATCCGCCGTTCACAGTTCACAATTTGCAGTGCACACTTCAAAGTTCACAGCTCGCAGTTCACAGTTCACAGTTCACAGTTCACAGTTCACAGTTCACAGTACACAGTTCACAGTTCACAGTTCACAGTTCACAGTTCACAGTTCACAGTTCACAGTTCACAGTTCACAGTTCACAGTTCACAGTTCACAGTTCACAGTTCACAGTTCATAGCTCGCAGTTCACAGTTCACAGTTCACTGTTCACAAATCGCAGTTCACAGTTCACAGTTCACGCTTCACAGTTCACACTTCACAGTTCACAGTTCACAGTTCACAGTGCACCGTTCTTAGTTCACAGCTCACAGTTCACAGTTCACAGTTAACAGTTCACAGTTCACAATCCGCCGTTCACAGTTCACAATTTGCAGTGCACACTTCAAAGTTCACAGCTCGCAGTTCACAGTTCACAGTTCACAGTTCACAGTTCACAGTTCACAGTTCACAGTTCACAGTTCACAGTTCACAGTTCACAGTTCACAGTTCACAGTTCACAGTTCACAGTTCACAGTTCACAGTTCACAGTTCACAGTTCACAGTTCACAGTTCACAGTTCACAGTTCACAGTTCACAGCTCGCAGTTCCCAGTTCACAGTTCACAGTTCACAGTTCACAGTTCACAGTTCACAGTTCACAGTTCACAGTTCACAGTTCACAGTTCACAGTTCACAGTTCACAGTTCACAGTTCACAGTTCACAGTTCACAGTTCACAGTTCACAGTTCACAGTTCACAGTTCACAGTTCACAGTTCACAGTTCACAGTTCACAGTTCACAGTTCACAGTTCACAGTTCACAGTTCACAGTTCACAGTTCACAGTTCACAGTTCACAGTTCACAGTTCACAGTTCACAGTTCACAGTTCACAGTTCACAGTTCACAGTTCACAGTTCACAGTTCACAGTTCACAGTTCACAGTTCACAGTTCACAGTTCACAGTTCACAGTTCACAGTTCACAGTTCACAGTTCACAGTTCACAGTTCACAGTTCACAGTTCACAGTTCACAGTTCACAGTTCACAGTTCACAGTTCACAGTTCACAGTTCACAGTTCACAGTTCACAGTTCACAGTTCACAGTTCACAGTTCACAGTTCACAGTTCACAGTTCACAGTTCACAGTTCACAGTTCACAGTTCACAGTTCACAGTTCACAGTTCACAGTTCACAGTTCACAGTTCACAGTTCACAGTTCACAGTGCACCCTTCTTAGTTCACAGCTCACAGTTCCCAGTTCACAGTTAACAGTTCACAGTTCACAATCCGCCGTTCACAGTTCACAATTTGCAGTGCACACTTCAAAGTTCACAGCTCGCAGTTCACAGTTCACAGTTCACAGTTCACAGTTCACAGTTCACAGTTCACAGTTCACAGTTCACAGTTCACAGTTCACAGTTCACAGTTCACAGTTCACAGTTCACAGTTCACAGTTCACAGTTCACAGTTCACAGTTCACAGTTCACAGTTCACAGTTCACAGTTCACAGTTCACAGTGCACCGTTCTTAGTTCACAGCTCACAGTTCACAGTTCACAGTTCACAATCCGCCGTTCACAGTTCACAATTTGCAGTGCACACTTCAAAGTTCACAGCTCGCAGTTCACAGTTCACAGTTCACAGTTCACAGTTCACAGTTCACAGTTCACAGTTCACAGTTCACAGTTCACAGTTCACAGTTCACAGTTCACAGTTCACAGTTCACAGTTCACAGTTCACAGTTCACAGTTCACAGTTCACAGTTCACAGTTCACAGTTCACAGTTCACAGTTCACAGTTCACAGTTCACAGTTCACAGTTCACAGTTCACAGTTCACAGTTCACAGTTCACAGTTCACAGTTCACAGTTCACAGTTCACAGTTCACAGTTCACAGTTCACAGTTCACAGTTCACAGTTCACAGTTCACAGTTCACAGTTCACAGTTCACAGTTCACAGTTCACAGTTCACAGTTCACAGTTCACAGTTCACAGTTCACAGTTCACAGTTCACAGTTCACAGTTCACAGTTCACAGTTCACAGTTCACTGTTCACAGTTCACAGTTCACAGTTCACAGTTCACAGTTCACAGTTCACAGTTCACAGTTCACAGTTCACAGTTCACAGTTCACAGTTCACAGTTCACAGTTCACAGTTCACAGTTCACAGTTCACAGTTCACAGTTCACAGTTCACAGTTCACAGTTCACAGTTCACAGCTCGCAGTTCACAGTTCACAGTTCACAGTTCACAGTTCACAGTTCACAGTTGACAGTTCACAATCCGCCGTTCACAGTTCACAATTTGCAGTGCACACTTCAAAGTTCACAGTTCACAGTTCACAGTTCACAGTTCACAGTTCACAGTTCACAGTTCACAGTTCACAGTTCACAGTTCACAGTTCACAGTTCACAGTTCACAGTTCACAGTTCACAGTTCACAGTTCACAGTTCACAGTTCACAGTTCACAGTTCACAGTTCACAGTTCACAGTTCACAGTTCACAGTTCACAGTTCACAGTTCACAGTTCACAGTTCACAGTTCACAGTTCACAGTTCACAGTTCACAGTTCACAGTTCACAGTTCACAGTTCACAGTTCACAGTTCACAGTTCACAGTTCACAGTTCACAGTTCACAGTTCACAGTTCACAGTTCATAGCTCGCAGTTCACAGTTCACAGTTCACTGTTCACAAATCGCAGTTCACAGTTCACAGTTCACGCTTCACAGTTCACACTTCACAGTTCACAGTTCACAGTTCACAGTGCACCGTTCTTAGTTCACAGCTCACAGTTCACAGTTCACAGTTAACAGTTCACAGTTCACAATCCGCCGTTCACAGTTCACAATTTGCAGTGCACACTTCAAAGTTCACAGCTCGCAGTTCACAGTTCACAGTTCACAGTTCACAGTTCACAGTTCACAGTTCACAGTTCACAGTTCACAGTTCACAGTTCACAGTTCACAGTTCACAGTTCACAGTTCACAGTTCACAGTTCACAGTTCACAGTTCACAGTTCACAGTTCACAGTTCACAGTTCACAGTTCACAGTTCACAGTTCACAGTTCACAGTTCACAGTTCACAGCTCGCAGTTCCCAGTTCACAGTTCACAGTTCACAGTTCACAGTTCACAGTTCACAGTTCACAGTTCACAGTTCACAGTTCACAGTTCACAGTTCACAGTTCACAGTTCACAGTTCACAGTTCACAGTTCACAGTTCACAGTTCACAGTTCACAGTTCACAGTTCACAGTTCACAGTTCACAGTTCACAGTTCACAGTTCACAGTTCACAGTTCACAGTTCACAGTTCACAGTTCACAGTTCACAGTTCACAGTTCACAGTTCACAGTTCACAGTTCACAGTTCACAGTTCACAGTTCACAGTTCACAGTTCACAGTTCACAGTTCACAGTTCACAGTTCACAGTTCACAGTTCACAGTTCACAGTTCACAGTTCACAGTTCACAGTTCACAGTTCACAGTTCACAGTTCACAGTTCACAGTTCACAGTTCACAGTTCACAGTTCACAGTTCACAGTTCACAGTTCACAGTTCACAGTTCACAGTTCACAGTTCACAGTTCACAGTTCACAGTTCACAGTTCACAGTTCACAGTTCACAGTTCACAGTTCACAGTTCACAGTTCACAGTTCACAGTTCACAGTTCACAGTTCACAGTTCACAGTTCACAGTTCACAGTTCACAGTTCACAGTGCACCCTTCTTAGTTCACAGCTCACAGTTCCCAGTTCACAGTTAACAGTTCACAGTTCACAATCCGCCGTTCACAGTTCACAATTTGCAGTGCACACCTCAAAGTTCACAGCTCGCAGTTCACAGTTCACAGTTCACAGTTCACAGTTCACAGTTCACAGTTCACAGTTCACAGTTCACAGTTCACAGTTCACAGTTCACAGTTCACAGTTCACAGTTCACAGTTCACAGTTCACAGTTCACAGTTCACAGTTCACAGTTCACAGTTCACAGTTCACAGTTCACAGTTCACAGTTCACAGTGCACCGTTCTTAGTTCACAGCTCACAGTTCACAGTTCACAGTTCACAATCCGCCGTTCACAGTTCACAATTTGCAGTGCACACTTCAAAGTTCACAGCTCGCAGTTCACAGTTCACAGTTCACAGTTCACAGTTCACAGTTCACAGTTCACAGTTCACAGTTCACAGTTCACAGTTCACAGTTCACAGTTCACAGTTCACAGTTCACAGTTCACAGTTCACAGTTCACAGTTCACAGTTCACAGTTCACAGTTCACAGTTCACAGTTCACAGTTCACAGTTCACAGTTCACAGTTCACAGTTCACAGTTCACAGTTCACAGTTCACAGTTCACAGTTCACAGTTCACAGTTCACAGTTCACAGTTCACAGTTCACAGTTCACAGTTCACAGTTCACAGTTCACAGTTCACAGTTCACAGTTCACAGTTCACAGTTCACAGTTCACAGTTCACAGTTCACAGTTCACAGTTCACAGTTCACAGTTCACAGTTCACAGTTCACAGTTCACTGTTCACAGTTCACAGTTCACAGTTCACAGTTCACAGTTCACAGTTCACAGTTCACAGTTCACAGTTCACAGTTCACAGTTCACAGTTCACAGTTCACAGTTCACAGTTCACAGTTCACAGTTCACAGTTCACAGTTCACAGTTCACAGTTCACAGTTCACAGTTCACAGCTCGCAGTTTACAGTTCACAGTTCACAGTTCACAGTTCACAGTTCACAGTTCACAGTTGACAGTTCACAATCCGCCGTTCACAGTTCACAATTTGCAGTGCACACTTCAAAGTTCACAGTTCACAGTTCACAGTTCACAGTTCACAGTTCACAGTTCACAGTTCACAGTTCACAGTTCACAGTTCACAGTTCACAGTTCACAGTTCACAGTTCACAGTTCACAGTTCACAGTTCACAGTTCACAGTTCACAGTTCACAGTTCACAGTTCACAGTTCACAGTTCACAGTTCACAGTTCACAGTTCACAGTTCACAGTTCACAGTTCACAGTTCACAGTTCACAGTTCACAGTTCACAGTTCACAGTTCACAGTTCACAGTTCACAGTTCACAGTTCACAGTTCACAGTTCACAGTTCACAGTTCACAGTTCACAGTTCACAGTTCACAGTTCACAGTTCACAGTTCACAGTTCACAGTTCACAGTTCACAGTTCACAGTTCACAGTTCACAGTTCACAGTTCACAGTTCACAGTTCACAGTTCACAGTTCACAGTTCACAGTTCACAGTTCACAGTTCACAATCCGCCGTTCACAGTTCACAATTTGCAGTGCACACATCAAAGTTCACAGTTCACAGTTCACAATCCGCCGTTCACAGTTCACAATTTGCAGTGCACACTTCAAAGTTCACAGCTCGCAGTTCACAGTTCACAGTTCACAGTTCACAGTTCACAGTTCACAGTTCACAGTTCACAGTTCACAGTTCACAGTTCACAGTTCACAGTTCACAGTTCACAGTTCACAGTTCACAGTTCACAGTTCACAGTTCACAGTTCACAGTTCACAGTTCACAGTTCACAGTTCACAGTGCACCGTTCTTAGTTCACAGCTCACAGTCCACAGTTCACAGTTCACAATCCGCCGTTCACAGTTCACAATTTGCAGTGCACACTTCAAAGTTCACAGCTCGCAGTTCACAGTTCACAGTTCACAGTTCACAGTTCACAGTTCACAGTTCACAGTTCACAGTTCACAGTTCACAGTTCACAGTTCACAGTTCACAGTTCACAGTTCACAGTTCACAGTTCACAGTTCACAGTTCACAGTTCACAGTTCACAGTTCACAGTTCACAGTTCACAGTTAACAGTTCACAGTTCACAATCCGCCGTTCACAGTTCACAATTTGCAGTGCACACTTCAAAGTTCACAGTTCACAGTTCACAATCCGCCGTTCACAGTTCACAATTTGCAGTGCACACTTCAAAGTTCACAGCTCGCAGTTCACAGTTCACAGTTCACAGTTCACAGTTCACAGTTCACAGTTCACAGTTCACAGTTCACAGTTCACAGTTCACAGTTCACAGTTCACAGTTCACAGTTCACAGTTCACAGTTCACAGTTCACAGTTCACAGTTCACAGTTCACAGTTCACAGTTCACAGTTCACAGTTCACAGTTCACAGTTCACAGTTCACAGTTCACAGTTCACAGTTCACAGTTCACAGTTCACAGTTCACAGTTCACAGTTCACAGTTCACAGTTCACAGTTCACAGTTCACAGTTCACTGTTCACAGTTCACAGTTCACAGTTCACAGTTCACAGTTCACTGTTCACAGTTCACAGTTCACAGTTCACAGTTCACATTTCACAGTTCACAGTTCACAGTTCACAGTTCACAGTTCACAGTTCACAGTTCACAGTTCACAGTTCACAGTTCACAGTTCACAGTTCACAGTTCACAGTTCACAGTTCACAGTTCACAGTTCACAGTTCACAGTTCACAGTTCACAGTTCACAGTTCACAGTTCACAGTTCACAGTTCACAGTTCACAGTTCACAGTTCACAGTTCACAGTTCACAGTTCACAGTTCACAGTTCACAGTTCACAATCCGCCGTTCACAGTTCACAATTTGCAGTGCACACATCAAAGTTCACAGTTCACAGTTCACAATCCGCCGTTCACAGTTCACAATTTGCAGTGCACACTTCAAAGTTCACAGCTCGCAGTTCACAGTTCACAGTTCACAGTTCACAGTTCACAGTTCACAGTTCACAGTTCACAGTTCACAGTTCACAGTTCACAGTTCACAGTTCACAGTTCACAGTTCACAGTTCACAGTTCACAGTTCACAGTTCACAGTTCACAGTTCACAGTTCACAGTTCACAGTTCACAGTTCACAGTTCACAGTTCACAGTGCACCGTTCTTAGTTCACAGCTCACAGTTCACAGTTCACAGTTCACAATCCGCCGTTCACAGTTCACAATTTGCAGTGCACACTTCAAAGTTCACAGCTCGCAGTTCACAGTTCACAGTTCACAGTTCACAGTTCACAGTTCACAGTTCACAGTTCACAGTTCACAGTTCACAGTTCACAGTTCACAGTTCACAGTTCACAGTTCACAGTTCACAGTTCACAGTTCACAGTTCACAGTTCACAGTTCACAGTTCACAGTTCACAGTTCACAGTTCACAGTTCACAGTTCACAGTTCACAGTTCACAGTTCACAGTTCACAGTTCACAGTTCACAGTTCACAGTTCACAGTTCACAGTTCACTGTTCACAGTTCACAGTTCACAGTTCACAGTTCACAGTTCACAGTTCACAGTTCACAGTTCACAGTTCACAGTTCACAGTTCACAGTTCACAGTTCACAGTTCACAGTTCACAGTTCACAGTTCACAGTTCACAGTTCACAGTTCACAGTTCACAGTTCACAGTTCACAGTTCACAGTTCACAGTTCACAGCTCGCAGTTTACAGTTCACAGTTCACAGTTCACAGTTCACAGTTCACAGTTCACAGTTCACAGTTGACAGTTCACAATCCGCCGTTCACAGTTCACAATTTGCAGTGCACACTTCAAAGTTCACAGCTCGCAGTTCACAGTTCACAGTTCACAGTTCACAGTTCACAGTTCACAGTACACAGTTCACAGTTCACAGTTCACAGTTCACAGTTCACAGTTCACAGTTCACAGTTCACAGTTCACAGTTCACAGTTCACAGTTCAGAGTTCACAGTTCACAGTTCACAGTTCATAGCTCGCAGTTCACAGTTCACAGTTCACTGTTCACAAATCGCAGTTCACAGTTCACAGTTCACGCTTCACAGTTCACACTTCACAGTTCACAGTTCACAGTTCACAGTGCACCGTTCTTAGTTCACAGCTCACAGTTCACAGTTCACAGTTAACAGTTCACAGTTCACAATCCGCCGTTCACAGTTCACAATTTGCAGTGCACACTTCAAAGTTCACAGCTCGCAGTTCACAGTTCACAGTTCACAGTTCACAGTTCACAGTTCACAGTTCACAGTTCACAGTTCACAGTTCACAGTTCACAGTTCACAGTTCACAGTTCACAGTTCACAGTTCACAGTTCACAGTTCACAGTTCACAGTTCACAGTTCACAGTTCACAGTTCACAGTTCACAGTTCACAGTTCACAGTTCACAGTTCACAGTTCACAGTTCACAGTTCACAGTTCACAGTTCACAGTTCACAGTTCACAGTTCACAGTTCACAGTTCACAGTTCACAGTTCACAGTTCACAGTTCACAGTTCACAGTTCACAGTTCACAGTTCACAGTTCACAGTTCACAGTTCACAGTTCACAGTTCACAGTTCACAGTTCACAGTTCACAGTTCACAGTTCACAGTTCACAGTTCACAGTTCACAGTTCACAGTTCACAGTTCACAGTTCACAGTTCACAGTTCACAGTTCACAGTTCACAGTTCACAGTTCACAGTTCACAGTTCACAGTTCACAGTTCACAGTTCACAGTTCACAGTTCACAGTTCACAGTTCACAGTTCACAGTTCACAGTTCACAGTTCACTGTTCACAGTTCACAGTTCACAGTTCACAGTTCACAGTTCACAGTTCACAGTTCACAGTTCACAGTTCACAGTTCACAGTTCACAGTTCACAGTTCACAGTTCACAGTTCACAGTTCACAGTTCACAGTTCACAGTTCACAGTTCACAGTTCACAGTTCACAGTTCACAGTTCACAGTTCACAGTTCACAGTTCACAGTTCACAGTTCACAGCTCGCAGTTTACAGTTCACAGTTCACAGTTCACAGTTCACAGTTCACAGTTCACAGTTCACAGTTGACAGTTCACAATCCGCCGTTCACAGTTCACAATTTGCAGTGCACACTTCAAAGTTCACAGCTCGCAGTTCACAGTTCACAGTTCACAGTTCACAGTTCACAGTTCACAGTACACAGTTCACAGTTCACAGTTCACAGTTCACAGTTCACAGTTCACAGTTCACAGTTCACAGTTCACAGTTCACAGTTCACAGTTCACAGTTCACAGTTCACAGTTCACAGTTCATAGCTCGCAGTTCACAGTTCACAGTTCACTGTTCACAAATCGCAGTTCACAGTTCACAGTTCACGCTTCACAGTTCACACTTCACAGTTCACAGTTCACAGTTCACAGTGCACCGTTCTTAGTTCACAGCTCACAGTTCACAGTTCACAGTTAACAGTTCACAGTTCACAATCCGCCGTTCACAGTTCACAATTTGCAGTGCACACTTCAAAGTTCACAGCTCGCAGTTCACAGTTCACAGTTCACAGTTCACAGTTCACAGTTCACAGTTCACAGTTCACAGTTCACAGTTCACAGTTCACAGTTCACAGTTCACAGTTCACAGTTCACAGTTCACAGTTCACAGTTCACAGTTCACAGTTCACAGTTCACAGTTCACAGTTCACAGTTCACAGTTCACAGTTCACAGTTCACAGCTCGCAGTTCCCAGTTCACAGTTCACAGTTCACAGTTCACAGTTCACAGTTCACAGTTCACAGTCCACAGTTCACAGTTCACAGTTCACAGTTCACAGTTCACAGTTCACAGTTCACAGTTCACAGTTCACAGTTCACAGTTCACAGTTCACAGTTCACAGTTCACAGTTCACAGTTCACAGTTCACAGTTCACAGTTCACAGTTCACAGTTCACAGTTCACAGTTCACAGTTCACAGTTCACAGTTCACAGTTCACAGTTCACAGTTCACAGTTCACAGTTCACAGTTCACAGTTCACAGTTCACAGTTCACAGTTCACAGTTCACAGTTCACAGTTCACAGTTCACAGTTCACAGTTCACAGTTCACAGTTCACAGTTCACAGTTCACAGTTCACAGTTCACAGTTCACAGTTCACAGTTCACAGTTCACAGTTCACAGTTCACAGTTCACAGTTCACAGTTCACAGTTCACAGTTCACAGTTCACAGTTCACAGTTCATAGCTCGCAGTTCACAGTTCACAGTTCACAGTTCACAGTTCACAGTTCACAGTTCACAGTTCACAGTTCACAGTTCACAGTTCACAGTTCACAGTTCACAGTTCACAGTTCACAGTTCACAGTTCACAGTTCACAGTTCACAGTTCACAGTTCACAGTTCACAGTTCACAGTTCACAGTTCACAGTTCACAGTTCACAGTTCACAGTTCACAGTTCACAGTTCACAGTTCACAGTTCACAGTTCACAGTTCACAGTTCACAGTTCACAGTTCACAGTTCACAGTTCACAGTGCACCCTTCTTAGTTCACAGCTCACAGTTCCCAGTTCACAGTTAACAGTTCACAGTTCACAATCCGCCGTTCACAGTTCACAATTTGCAGTGCACACTTCAAAGTTCACAGCTCGCAGTTCACAGTTCACAGTTCACAGTTCACAGTTCACAGTTCACAGTTCACAGTTCACAGTTCACAGTTCACAGTTCACAGTTCACAGTTCACAGTTCACAGTTCACAGTTCACAGTTCACAGTTCACAGTTCACAGTTCACAGTTCACAGTTCACAGTTCACAGTTCACAGTTCACAGTTCACAGTTCACAGTGCACCGTTCTTAGTTCACAGCTCACAGTTCACAGTTCACAGTTCACAATCCGCCGTTCACAGTTCACAATTTGCAGTGCACACTTCAAAGTTCACAGCTCGCAGTTCACAGTTCACAGTTCACAGTTCACAGTTCACAGTTCACAGTTCACAGTTCACAGTTCACAGTTCACAGTTCACAGTTCACAGTTCACAGTTCACAGTTCACAGTTCACAGTTCACAGTTCACAGTTCACAGTTCACAGTTCACAGTTCACAGTTCACAGTTCACAGTTCACAGTTCACAGTTCACAGTTCACAGTTCACAGTTCACAGTTCACAGTTCACAGTTCACAGTTCACAGTTCACAGTTCACAGTTCACAGTTCACAGTTCACAGTTCACAGTTCACAGTTCACAGTTCACAGTTCACAGTTCACAGTTCACAGTTCACAGTTCACAGTTCACAGTTCACAGTTCACAGTTCACAGTTCACAGTTCACAGTTCACAGTTCACAGTTCACTGTTCACAGTTCACAGTTCACAGTTCACAGTTCACAGTTCACAGTTCACAGTTCACAGTTCACAGTTCACAGTTCACAGTTCACAGTTCACAGTTCACAGTTCACAGTTCACAGTTCACAGTTCACAGTTCACAGTTCACAGTTCACAGTTCACAGCTCGCAGTTTACAGTTCACAGTTCACAGTTCACAGTTCACAGTTCACAGTTCACAGTTCACAGTTGACAGTTCACAATCCGCCGTTCACAGTTCACAATTTGCAGTGCACACTTCAAAGTTCACAGCTCGCAGTTCACAGTTCACAGTTCACAGTTCACAGTTCACAGTTCACAGTACACAGTTCACAGTTCACAGTTCACAGTTCACAGTTCACAGTTCACAGTTCACAGTTCACAGTTCACAGTTCACAGTTCAGAGTTCACAGTTCACAGTTCACAGTTCATAGCTCGCAGTTCACAGTTCACAGTTCACTGTTCACAAATCGCAGTTCACAGTTCACAGTTCACGCTTCACAGTTCACACTTCACAGTTCACAGTTCACAGTTCACAGTGCACCGTTCACAGCTCACAGTTCACAGTTCACAGTTCACAGTTCACAGTTCACAGTTCACAGTTCACAGTTCACAGTTCACAGTTCACAGTTCACAGTTCACAGTTCACAGTTCACAGTTCACAGTTCACAGTTCACAGTTCACAGTTCACAGTTCACAGTTCACAGTTCACAGTTCACAGTTCACAGTTCACAGTTCACAGTTCACAGTTCACAGTTCACAGTTCACAGTTCACAGTTCACAGTTCACAGTTCACAGTTCACAGTTCACAGTTCACAGTTCACAGTTCATAGCTCGCAGTTCACAGTTCACAGTTCACTGTTCACAAATCGCAGTTCACAGTTCACAGTTCACAGTTCACTGTTCACAGTTCAAAGTTCACAGTTCACAGTTCACAGTTCACAGTTCACAGTTCACAGTTCACAGTTCACAGTTCACAGTTCACAGTTCACAGTTCACAGTTCACAGTTCACAGTTCACAGTTCACAGTTCACAGTTCACAGTTCACAGTTCACAGTTCACAGTTCACAGTTCACAGTTCACAGTTCACAGTTCACAGTTCACAGTTCACAGTTCACAGTTCACAGTTCACAGTTCACAGTTCACAGTTCACAGTTCACAGTTCACAGTTCACAGTTCACAGTTCACAGTTCACAGTTCACAGTTCACAGTTCACAGTTCACAGTTCACAGTTCACAGTTAACAGTTCACAGTTCACAATCCGCCGTTCACAGTTCACAATTTGCAGTGCACACTTCAAAGTTCACAGTTCACAGTTCACAATCCGCCGTTCACAGTTCACAATTTGCAGTGCACACTTCAAAGTTCACAGCTCGCAGTTCACAGTTCACAGTTCACAGTTCACAGTTCACAGTTCACAGTTCACAGTTCACAGTTCATAGCTCGCAGTTCACAGTTCACAGTTCACTGTTCACAAATCGCAGTTCACAGTTCACAGTTCACGCTTCACAGTTCACACTTCACAGTTCACAGTTCACAGTTCACAGTGCACCGTTCTTAGTTCACAGCTCACAGTTCACAGTTCACAGTTCACAATCCGCCGTTCACAGTTCACAATTTGCAGTGCACACTTCAAAGTTCACAGCTCGCAGTTCACAGTTCACAGTTCACAGTTCACAGTTCACAGTTCACAGTTCACAGTTCACAGTTCACAGTTCACAGTTCACAGTTCACAGTTCACAGTTCACAGTTCACAGTTCACAGTTCACAGTTACCAGTTCACAGTTCACAATCCGCCGTTCACAGTTCACAATTTGCAGTGCACACTTCAAAGTTCACAGTTCACAGTTCACAATCCGCCGTTCACAGTTCACAATTTGCAGTGCACACTTCAAAGTTCACAGCTCGCAGTTCACAGTTCACAGTTCACAGTTCACAGTTCACAGTTCACAGTTCACAGTTCACAGTTCACAGTTCACAGTTCACAGTTCGCAGTTCGGAGTTCACAGTTCACAGTTCACAGTTCATAGCTCGCAGTTCACAGTTCACAGTTCACAGTTCACAGTTCACAGTTCACAGTTCACAGTTCACAGTTCACAGTTCACAGTTCACAGTTCACAGTTCACAGTTCACAGTTCACAGTTCACAGTTCACAGTTCATAGCTCGCAGTTCACAGTTCACAGTTCACTGTTCACAGTTCACTGTTCACAAATCGCAGTTCACAGTTCCCAGTTCACAGTTCACAGTTCACAGTTCACAGTTCACAGTTCACAGTTCACAGTTCACAGTTCACAGTTCACAGTTCATTGTTCACAGTTCACAGTTCACAGTTCACAGTTCACAGTTCACAGTTCACAGTTCACAGTTCACAGTTCACAGTTCACAGTTCACAGTTCACAGTTCACAGTTCACAGTTCACAGTTCACAGTTCACAGTTCACAGTTCACAGTTCACAGTTCACAGTTCACAGTTCACAGTTCACAGTTCACAGTTCACAGTTCACAGTTCACAGTTCACAGTTCACAGTTCACAGTTCACAGTTCACAGTTCACAGTTCACAGTTCACAGTTCACAGTTCACAGTTCACAGTTCACAGTTCACAGTTAACAGTTCACAGTTCACAGTTCACAGTTCACAGTTCACAGTTCACAGTTCACAGTTCACAGTTCACAGTTCATAGCTCGCAGTTCACAGTTCACAGTTCACTGTTCACAAATCGCAGTTCACAGTTCACATTTCACGCTTCACAGTTCACACTTCACAGTTCACAGTTCACAGTTCACAGTGCACCGTTCTTAGTTCACAGCTCACAGTTCCCAGTTCACAGTTAACAGTTCACAGTTCACAATCCGCCGTTCACAGTTCACAATTTGCAGTGCACACTTCAAAGTTCACAGCTCGCAGTTCACAGTTCACAGTTCACAGTTCACAGTTCACAGTTCACAGTTCACAGTTCACAGTTCACAGTTCACAGTTCACAGTTCACAGTTCACAGTTCACAGTTCACAGTTCACAGTTCACAGTTCACAGTTCACAGTTCACAGTTCACAGTTCACAGTTCACAGTTCACAGTTCACAGTTCACAGTTCACAGTTCACAGTTCACAGTTCACAGTTCACAGTTCACAGTTCACAGTTCACAGTTCACAGTTCACAGTTCACAGTTCACAGTTCACAGTTCACAGTTCACAGTTCACAGTCCACAGTTCACAGTTCACAGTGCACCCTTCTTAGTTCACAGCTCACAGTTCCCAGTTCACAGTTAACAGTTCACAGTTCACAATCCGCCGTTCACAGTTCACAATTTGCAGTGCACACTACAAAGTTCACAGTTCACAGTTCACAGTTCACAGTTCACAGTCCACAGTTCACAGTTCACAGTGCACCCTTCTTAGTTCACAGCTCACAGTTCCCAGTTCACAGTTAACAGTTCACAGTTCACAATCCGCCGTTCACAGTTCACAATTTGCAGTGCACACTTCAAAGTTCACAGCTCGCAGTTTACAGTTCACAGTTCACAGTTCACAGTTCACAGTTCACAGTTCACAGTTCACAGTTCACAGTTACCAGTTCACAGTTCACAATCCGCCGTTCACAGTTCACAATTTGCAGTGCACACTTCAAAGTTCACAGTTCACAGTTCACAATCCGCCGTTCACAGTTCACAATTTGCAGTGCACACTTCAAAGTTCACAGCTCGCAGTTCACAGTTCACAGTTCACAGTTCACAGTTCACAGTTCACAGTTCACAGTTCACAGTTCACAGTTCACAGTTCACAGTTCACAGTTCACAGTTCACAGTTCACAGTTCACAGTTCGCAGTTCGGAGTTCACAGTTCACAGTTCACAGTTCATAGCTCGCAGTTCACAGTTCACAGTTCACTGTTCACAAATCGCAGTTCACAGTTCACAGTTCACGCTTCACAGTTCACACTTCACAGTTCACAGTTCACAGTTCACAGTGCACCGTTCTTAGTTCACAGCTCACAGTTCACAGTTCACAGTTCACAGTTCACAGTTCATAGCTCGCAGTTCACAGTTCACAGTTCACTGTTCACAGTTCACTGTTCACAAATCGCAGTTCACAGTTCCCAGTTCACAGTTCACAGTTCACAGTTCACAGTTCACAGTTCACAGTTCACAGTTCACAGTTCACAGTTCACAGTTCACAGTTCACAGTTCACAGTTCACAGTTCACAGTTCACAGTTCACAGTTCACAGTTCACAGTTCACAGTTCACAGTTCACAGTTCACAGTTCACAGTTCACAGTTCACAGTTCACAGTTCACAGTTCACAGTTCACAGTTCACAGTTCACAGTTCACAGTTCACAGTTCACAGTTCACAGTTCACAGTTCACAGTTCACAGTTCACAGTTCACAATCCGCCGTTCACAGTTCACAATTTGCAGTGCACACATCAAAGTTCACAGTTCACAGTTCACAATCCGCCGTTCACAGTTCACAATTTGCAGTGCACACTTCAAAGTTCACAGCTCGCAGTTCACAGTTCACAGTTCACAGTTCACAGTTCACAGTTCACAGTTCACAGTTCACAGTTCACACTTCACAGTTCACAGTTCACAGTTCACAGTGCACCGTTCTTAGTTCACAGCTCACAGTTCACAGTTCACAGTTAACAGTTCACAGTTCACAATCCGCCGTTCACAGTTCACAATTTGCAGTGCACACTTCAAAGTTCACAGCTCGCAGTTCACAGTTCACAGTTCACAGTTCACAGTTCACTGTTCACAGTTCACAGTTCACAGTTCACAGTTCACAGTTCACAGTTCACAGTTCACAGTTCACAGTTCACAGTTCACAGTTCACAGTTCACAGTTCACAGTTCACAGTTCACAGTTCACAGTTCACAGTTCACAGTTCACAGTTCACAGTTCACAGTTCACAGTTCATAGCTCGCAGTTCACAGTTCACAGTTCACTGTTCACAAATCGCAGTTCACAGTTCACATTTCACGCTTCACAGTTCACACTTCACAGTTCACAGTTCACAGTTCACAGTGCACCGTTCTTAGTTCACAGCTCACAGTTCCCAGTTCACAGTTAACAGTTCACAGTTCACAATCCGCCGTTCACAGTTCACAATTTGCAGTGCACACTTCAAAGTTCACAGCTCGCAGTTCACAGTTCACAGTTCACAGTTCACAGTTCACAGTTCACAGTTCACAGTTCACAGTTCACAGTTCACAGTTCACAGTTCACAGTTCACAGTTCACAGTTCACAGTTCACAGTTCACAGTTCACAGTTCACAGTTCACAGTTCACAGTTCACAGGTCACAGTTCACAGTTCACAGTTCACAGTTCACAGTTCACAGTTCACAGTTCACAGTTCACAGTTCACAGTTCACAGTTCACAGTTCACAGTTCACAATCCGCCGTTCACAGTTCACAATTTGCAGTGCACACTTCAAAGTTCACAGCTCGCAGTTCACAGTTCACAGTTCACAGTTCACAGTTCACTGTTCACAGTTCACAGTTCACAGTTCACAGTTCACAGTTCACAGTTCACAGTTCACAGTTCACAGTTCACAGTTCACAGTTCACAGTTCACAGTTCACAGTTCACAGTTCACAGTTCACAGTTCACAGTTCACAGTTCACAGTTCATAGCTCGCAGTTCACAGTTCACAGTTCACTGTTCACAAATCGCAGTTCACAGTTCACATTTCACGCTTCACAGTTCACACTTCACAGTTCACAGTTCACAGTTCACAGTGCACCGTTCTTAGTTCACAGCTCACAGTTCCTAGTTCACAGTTAACAGTTCACAGTTCACAATCCGCCGTTCACAGTTCACAATTTGCAGTGCACACTTCAAAGTTCACAGCTCGCAGTTCACAGTTCACAGTTCACAGTTCACAGTTCACAGTTCACAGTTCACAGTTCACAGTTCACAGTTCACAGTTCACAGTTCACAGTTCACAGTTCACAGTTCACAGTTCACAGTTCACAGTTCACAGTTCACAGTTCACAGTTCACAATCCGCCGTTCACAGTTCACAATTTGCAGTGCACACTTCAAAGTTCACAGCTCGCAGTTCACAGTTCACAGTTCACAGTTCACAGTTCACTGTTCACAGTTCACAGTTCACAGTTCACAGTTCACAGTTCACAGTTCACAGTTCACAGTTCACAGTTCACAGTTCACAGTTCACAGTTCACAGTTCACAGTTCACAGTTCACAGTTCACAGTTCACAGTTCACAGTTCACAGTTCACAGTTCACAGTTCACAGTTCATAGCTCGCAGTTCACAGTTCACAGTTCACTGTTCACAAATCGCAGTTCACAGTTCACATTTCACGCTTCACAGTTCACACTTCACAGTTCACAGTTCACAGTTCACAGTGCACCGTTCTTAGTTCACAGCTCACAGTTCCCAGTTCACAGTTAACAGTTCACAGTTCACAATCCGCCGTTCACAGTTCACAATTTGCAGTGCACACTTCAAAGTTCACAGCTCGCAGTTCACAGTTCACAGTTCACAGTTCACAGTTCACAGTTCACAGTTCACAGTTCACAGTTCACAGTTCACAGTTCACAGTTCACAGTTCACAGTTCACAGTTCACAGTTCACAGTTCACAGTCCACAGTTCACAGTTCACAGTGCACCCTTCTTAGTTCACAGCTCACAGTTCCCAGTTCACAGTTAACAGTTCACAGTTCACAATCCGCCGTTCACAGTTCACAATTTGCAGTGCACACTACAAAGTTCACAGTTCACAGTTCACAGTTCACAGTTCACAGTTCACAGTGCACCCTTCTTAGTTCACAGCTCACAGTTCCCAGTTCACAGTTAACAGTTCACAGTTCACAATCCGCCGTTCACAGTTCACAATTTGCAGTGCACACTTCAAAGTTCACAGCTCGCAGTTTACAGTTCACAGTTCACAGTTCACAGTTCACAGTTCACAGTTCACAGTTCACAGTTCACAGTTACCAGTTCACAGTTCACAATCCGCCGTTCACAGTTCACAATTTGCAGTGCACACTTCAAAGTTCACAGTTCACAGTTCACAATCCGCCGTTCACAGTTCACAATTTGCAGTGGACACTTCAAAGTTCACAGCTCGCAGTTCACAGTTCACAGTTCACAGTTCACAGTTCACAGTTCACAGTTCACAGTTCACAGTTCACAGTTCACAGTTCACAGTTCACAGTTCACAGTTCACAGTTCACAGTTCACAGTTCACAGTTCACAGTTCGCAGTTCGGAGTTCACAGTTCACAGTTCACAGTTCATAGCTCGCAGTTCACAGTTCACAGTTCACTGTTCACAAATCGCAGTTCACAGTTCACAGTTCACGCTTCACAGTTCACACTTCACAGTTCACAGTTCACAGTTCACAGTGCACCGTTCTTAGTTCACAGCTCACAGTTCACAGTTCACCGTTAACAGTTCACAGTTCACAATCCGCCGTTCACAGTTCACAATTTGCAGTGCACACTTCAAAGTTCACAGCTCGCAGTTCACAGTTCACAGTTCACAGTTCACAGTTCACACTTCACAGTCCACAGTTCACAGTTCACAGTGCACCGTTCTTAGTTCACAGCTCACAGTTCCCAGTTCACAGTTAACAGTTCACAGTTCACAATCCGCCGTTCACAGTTCACAATTTGCAGTGCACACTTCAAAGTTCACAGCTCGCAGTTCACAGTTCACAGTTCACAGTTCACAGTTCACAGTTCACAGTTCACAGTTCACAGTTCACAGTTCACAGTTCACAGTTCACAGTTCACAGTTCACAGTTCACAGTTCACAGTTCACAGTTCACAGTTCACAGTTCACAGTTCACAGTTCACAGTTCACAGTTCACAGTTCACAGTTCACAGTTCACAGTTCACAGTTCACAGTTCACAGTTCACAGTTCACAGTTCACAGTTCACAGTTCACAGTTCACAGTTCACAGTTCACAGTTCACAGTTCACAGTTCACAGTTCACAGTTCACAGTTCACAGTTCACAGTTCACAGTTCACAGTTCACAGTTCACAGTTCACAGTTCACAGTTCACAGTTCACAGTTCACAGTTCACAGTTCACAGTTCACAGTTCACAGTTCACAGTTCACAGTTCACAGTTCACAGTTCACAGTTCACAGTTCACAGTTCACAGTTCACAGTTCACAGTTCACAGTTCACAGTTCACAGTTCACAGTTCACAGTTCACAGTTCACAGTTCACAGTTCACAGTTCACAGTTCACAGTTCACAGTTCACAGTTCACAGTTCACAGTTCACAGTTCACAGTTCACAGTTCACAGTTCACAGTTCACAGTTCACAGTTCACAGTTCACAGTTCACAGTTCACAGTTCACAGTTCACAGTTCACAGTTCACAGTTCACAGTTCACAGTTCACAGTTCACAGTTCACAGTTCACAGTTCACAGTTAACAGTTCACAGTTCACAATCCGCCGTT
This sequence comes from Lasioglossum villosulum, assembly GCA_963971365.1. Classification (NCBI taxonomy): domain Eukaryota; kingdom Metazoa; phylum Arthropoda; class Insecta; order Hymenoptera; family Halictidae; genus Lasioglossum; species Lasioglossum villosulum. The sequence goes on along the minus strand of CAXARU010000144.1, from coordinate 741,026 downwards.
CACAGTTCACAATTTGCAGTGCACACATCAAAGTTCACAGTTCACAGTTCACAATCCGCCGTTCACAGTTCACAATTTGCAGTGCACACTTCAAAGTTCACAGCTCGCAGTTCACAGTTCACAGTTCACAGTTCACAGTTCACAGTTCACAGTTCACAGTTCACAGTTCACAGTTCACACTTCACAGTTCACAGTTCACAGTTCACAGTGCACCGTTCTTAGTTCACAGCTCACAGTTCACAGTTCACAGTTAACAGTTCGAAGTTCACAATCCGCCGTTCACAGTTCACAATTTGCAGTGCACACTTCAAAGTTCACAGCTCGCAGTTCACAGTTCACAGTTCACAGTTCACAGTTCACTGTTCACAGTTCACAGTTCACAGTTCACAGTTCACAGTTCACAGTTCACAGTTCACAGTTCACAGTTCACAGTTCACAGTTCACAGTTCACAGTTCACAGTTCACAGTTCACAGTTCACAGTTCACAGTTCACAGTTCACAGTTCACAGTTCACAGTTCACAGTTCACAGTTCACAGTTCATAGCTCGCAGTTCACAGTTCACAGTTCACTGTTCACAAATCGCAGTTCACAGTTCACATTTCACGCTTCACAGTTCACACTTCACAGTTCACAGTTCACAGTTCACAGTGCACCGTTCTTAGTTCACAGCTCACAGTTCCCAGTTCACAGTTAACAGTTCACAGTTCACAATCCGCCGTTCACAGTTCACAATTTGCAGTGCACACTTCAAAGTTCACAGCTCGCAGTTCACAGTTCACAGTTCACAGTTCACAGTTCACAGTTCACAGTTCACAGTTCACAGTTCACAGTTCACAGTTCACAGTTCACAGTTCACAGTTCACAGTTCACAGTTCACAGTTCACAGTTCACAGTTCACAGTTCACAGTTCACAGTTCACAGTTCACAGTTCACAGTTCACAGGTCACAGTTCACAGTTCACAGTTCACAGTTCACAGTTCACAGTTCACAGTTCACAGTTCACAGTTCACAGTTCACAGTTCACAGTTCACAATCCGCCGTTCACAGTTCACAATTTGCAGTGCACACTTCAAAGTTCACAGCTCGCAGTTCACAGTTCACAGTTCACAGTTCACAGTTCACTGTTCACAGTTCACAGTTCACAGTTCACAGTTCACAGTTCACAGTTCACAGTTCACAGTTCACAGTTCACAGTTCACAGTTCACAGTTCACAGTTCACAGTTCACAGTTCACAGTTCACAGTTCACAGTTCACAGTTCACAGTTCACAGTTCATAGCTCGCAGTTCACAGTTCACAGTTCACTGTTCACAAATCGCAGTTCACAGTTCACATTTCACGCTTCACAGTTCACACTTCACAGTTCACAGTTCACAGTTCACAGTGCACCGTTCTTAGTTCACAGCTCACAGTTCCCAGTTCACAGTTAACAGTTCACAGTTCACAATCCGCCGTTCACAGTTCACAATTTGCAGTGCACACTTCAAAGTTCACAGCTCGCAGTTCACAGTTCACAGTTCACAGTTCACAGTTCACAGTTCACAGTTCACAGTTCACAGTTCACAGTTCACAGTTCACAGTTCACAGTTCACAGTTCACAGTTCACAGTTCACAGTTCACAGTTCACAGTTCACAATCCGCCGTTCACAGTTCACAATTTGCAGTGCACACTTCAAAGTTCACAGCTCGCAGTTCACAGTTCACAGTTCACAGTTCACAGTTCACTGTTCACAGTTCACAGTTCACAGTTCACAGTTCACAGTTCACAGTTCACAGTTCACAGTTCACAGTTCACAGTTCACAGTTCACAGTTCACAGTTCACAGTTCACAGTTCACAGTTCACAGTTCACAGTTCACAGTTCACAGTTCACAGTTCACAGTTCACAGTTCATAGCTCGCAGTTCACAGTTCACAGTTCACTGTTCACAAATCGCAGTTCACAGTTCACATTTCACGCTTCACAGTTCACACTTCACAGTTCACAGTTCACAGTTCACAGTGCACCGTTCTTAGTTCACAGCTCACAGTTCCCAGTTCACAGTTAACAGTTCACAGTTCACAATCCGCCGTTCACAGTTCACAATTTGCAGTGCACACTTCAAAGTTCACAGCTCGCAGTTCACAGTTCACAGTTCACAGTTCACAGTTCACAGTTCACAGTTCACAGTTCACAGTTCACAGTTCACAGTTCACAGTTCACAGTTCACAGTTCACAGTTCACAGTTCACAGCTCGCAGTTTACAGTTCACAGTTCACAGTTCACAGTTCACAGTTCACAGTTCACAGTTCACAGTTCACAGTTCACAGTTCACAGTTCACAGTTCACAGTTCACAGTTCACAGTTCACAGTTCACAGTTCACAGTTCACAGTTCACAGTTCACAGTTCACAATCCGCCGTTCACAGTTCACAATTTGCAGTGCACACTTCAAAGTTCACAGTTCACAGTTCACAATCCGCCGTTCACAGTTCACAATTTGCAGTGCACACTTCAAAGTTCTCAGCTCGCAGTTCACAGTTCACAGTTCACAGTTCACAGTTCACAGTTCACAGTTCACAGTTCACAGTTCACAGTTCACAGTTCACAGTTCACAGTTCACAGTTCACAGTTCACAGTTCACAGTTCACAGTTCACAGTTCACAGTTCACTGTTCACTGTTCACAGTTCACAGTTCACAGTTCACAGTTCACAGTTCACAGTTCACAGTTCACAGTTCACAGTTCACAGTTCACAGTTCACAGTTCACAGTTCACAGTTCCCTGTTCACAGTTCACAGTTCACAGTTCACAGTTCACAGTTCACAGTTCACAGTTCACAGTTCACAGTTCACAGTTCACAGTTCACAGTTCACAGTTCACAGTTCACAGTTCACAGTTCACAGTTCACAGTTCACAGTTCACAGTTCACAGTTCACAGTTCACAGTTCACAGTTCACAGTTCACAGTTCACAGTTCACAGTTCACAGTTCACAGTTCACAGTTCACAGTTCACAGTTCACAGTTCACAGTTCACAGTTCACAGTTCACAGTTCACAATCCGCCGTTCACAGTTCACAATTTGCAGTGCACACATCAAAGTTCACAGTTCACAGTTCACAATCCGCCATTCACAGTTCACAATTTGCAGTGCACACTTCAAAGTTCACAGCTCGCAGTTCACAGTTCACAGTTCACAGTTCACAGTTCACAGTTCACAGTTCACAGTTCACAGTTCACAGTTCACAGTTCACAGTTCACAGTTCACAGTTCACAGTTCACACTTCACAGTTCACAGTTCACAGTTCACAGTGCACCGTTCTTAGTTCACAGCTCACAGTTCACAGTTCACAGTTAACAGTTCACAGTTCACAATCCGCCGTTCACAGTTCACAATTTGCAGTGCACACTTCAAAGTTCACAGCTCGCAGTTCACAGTTCACAGTTCACAGTTCACAGTTCACTGTTCACAGTTCACAGTTCACAGTTCACAGTTCACAGTTCACAGTTCACAGTTCACAGTTCACAGTTCACAGTTCACAGTTCACAGTTCACAGTTCACAGTTCACAGTTCACAGTTCACAGTTCACAGTTCACAGTTCACAGTTCATAGCTCGCAGTTCACAGTTCACAGTTCACTGTTCACAAATCGCAGTTCACAGTTCACATTTCACGCTTCACAGTTCACACTTCACAGTTCACAGTTCACAGTTCACAGTGCACCGTTCTTAGTTCACAGCTCACAGTTCCCAGTTCACAGTTAACAGTTCACAGTTCACAATCCGCCGTTCACAGTTCACAATTTGCAGTGCACACTTCAAAGTTCACAGCTCGCAGTTCACAGTTCACAGTTCACAGTTCACAGTTCACAGTTCACAGTTCACAGTTCACAGTTCACAGTTCACAGTTCACAGTTCACAGTTCACAGTTCACAGTTCACAGTTCACAGTTCACAGTTCACAGTTCACAGTTCACAGTTCACAGTTCACAGTTCACAGTTCACAGTTCACAGTTCACAGTTCACAGTTCACAGTTCACAGTTCACAGTTCACAGTTCACAGTTCACAGTTCACAGTTCACAGTTCACAGGTCACAGTTCACAGTTCACAGTTCACAGTTCACAGTTAACAGTTCACAGTTCACAATCCGCCGTTCACAGTTCACAATTTGCAGTGCACACATCAAAGTTCACAGTTCACAGTTCACAATCCGCCGTTCACAGTTCACAATTTGCAGTGCACACTTCAAAGTTCACAGCTCGCAGTTCACAGTTCACAGTTCACAGTTCACAGTTCACAGTTCACAGTTCACAGTTCACAGTTCACAGTTCACAGTTCACAGTTCACAGTTCACAGTTCACAGTTCACAGTTCATAGCTCGCAGTTCACAGTTCACAGTTCACTGTTCACAAATCGCAGTTCACAGTTCACAGTTCACGCTTCACAGTTCACACTTCACAGTTCACAGTTCACAGTTCACAGTGCACCGTTCTTAGTTCACAGCTCACAGTTCACAGTTCACAGTTAACAGTTCACAGTTCACAATCCGCCGTTCACAGTTCACAATTTGCAGTGCACACTTCAAAGTTCACAGCTCGCAGTTCACAGTTCACAGTTCACAGTTCACAGTTCACAGTTCACAGTTCACAGTTCACAGTTCACAGTTCACAGTTCACAGTTCACAGTTCACAGTTCACAGTTCACAGTTCACAGTTCACAGTTCACAGTTCACAGTTCACAGTTCACAGTTCACAGTTCACAGTTCACAGTTCACAGTTCACAGTTCACAGTTCACAGTTCACAGTTCACAGTTCACAGTTCACAGTTCACAGTTCACAGTTCACAGTTCACAGTTCACAGTTCACAGTTCACAGTTCACAGTTCACAGTTCACAGTTCACAGTTCACAGTTCACAGTTCACAGTTCACAGTTCACAGTTCACAGTTCACAGTTCACAGTTCACAGTTCACAGTTCACAGTTCACAGTTCACAGTTCACAGTTCACAGTTCACAGTTCACAGTTCACAGTTCACAGTTCACAGTTCACAGTTCACAGTTCACAGTTCACAGTTCACAGTTCACAGTTCACAGTTCACAGTTCACAGTTCACAGTTAACAGTTCACAGTTCACAATCCGCCGTTCACAGTTCACAATTTGCAGTGCACACATCAAAGTTCACAGTTCACAGTTCACAATCCGCCGTTCACAGTTCACAATTTGCAGTGCACACTTCAAAGTTCACAGCTCGCAGTTCACAGTTCACAGTTCACAGTTCACAGTTCACAGTTCACAGTTCACAGTTCACAGTTCACAGTTCACAGTTCACACTTCACAGTTCACAGTTCACAGTTCACAGTGCACCGTTCTTAGTTCACAGCTCACAGTTCACAGTTCACAGTTAACAGTTCACAGTTCACAATCCGCCGTTCACAGTTCACAATTTTCAGTGCACACTTCAAAGTTCACAGCTCGCACTTCACAGTTCACAGTTCACAGTTCACAGTTCACTGTTCACAGTTCACAGTTCACAGTTCACAGTTCACAGTTCACAGTTCACAGTTCACAGTTCACAGTTCACAGTTCACAGTTCACAGTTCACAGTTCACAGTTCACAGTTCACAGTTCACAGTTCACAGTTCACAGTTCACAGTTCACAGTTCACAGTTCATAGCTCGCAGTTCACAGTTCACAGTTCACTGTTCACAAATCGCAGTTCACAGTTCACATTTCATAGCTCGCAGTTCACAGTTCACAGTTCACTGTTCACAAATCGCAGTTCACAGTTCACAGTTCACGCTTCACAGTTCACACTTCACAGTTCACAGTTCACAGTTCACAGTGCACCGTTCTTAGTTCACAGCTCACAGTTCACAGTTCACAGTTAACAGTTCACAGTTCACAATCCGCCGTTCACAGTTCACAATTTGCAGTGCACACTTCAAAGTTCACAGCTCGCAGTTCACAGTTCACAGTTCACAGTTCACAGTTCACAGTTCACAGTTCACAGTTCACAGTTCACAGTTCACAGTTCACAGTTCACAGTTCACAGTTCACAGTTCACACTTCACAGTTCACAGTTCACAGTTCACAGTTCACAGTTCACAGTTCACAGTTCACAGTTCACAGTTCACAGTTCACAGTTCACAGTTCACAGTTCACAGTTCACAGTTCACAGTTCACAGTTCACAGTTCACAGCTCACAGTTCACAGTTCACAATCCGCCGTTCACAGTTCACAATTTGCAGTGCACACTTCAAAGTTCACAGCTCGCAGTTCACAGTTCACAGTTCACAGTTCACAGTTCACTGTTCACAGTTCACAGTTCACAGTTCACAGTTCACAGTTCACAGTTCACAGTTCACAGTTCACAGTTCACAGTTCACAGTTCACAGTTCACAGTTCACAGTTCACAGTTCACAGTTCACAGTTCACAGTTCACAGTTCATAGCTCGCAGTTCACAGTTCACAGTTCACTGTTCACAAATCGCAGTTCACAGTTCACATTTCACGCTTCACAGTTCACACTTCACAGTTCACAGTTCACAGTTCACAGTGCACCGTTCTTAGTTCACAGCTCACAGTTCCCAGTTCACAGTTAACAGTTCACAGTTCACAATCCGCCGTTCACAGTTCACAATTTGCAGTGCACACTTCAAAGTTCACAGCTCGCAGTTCACAGTTCACAGTTCACAGTTCACAGTTCACAGTTCACAGTTCACAGTTCACAGTTCACAGTTCACAGTTCACAGTTCACAGTTCACAGTTCACAGTTCACAGTTCACAGTTCACAGGTCACAGTTCACAGTTCACAGTTCACACTTCACAGTTCACAGTTCACAGTTCACAGTTCACAGTTCACAGTTCACAGTTCACAGTTCACAGTTCACAGTTCACAGTTCACAGTTCACAGTTCACAGTTCACAGTTCACAGTTCACAGTTCACAGTTCACAGTTCACAGTTCACAGCTCGCAGTTTACAGTTCACAGTTCACAGTTCACAGTTCACAGTTCACAGTTCACAGTTCACAGTTCACAGTTCACAGTTCACAGTTCACAGTTCACAGTTCACAGTTCACAGTTCACAGTTCACAGTTCACAGTTCACAGTTCACAGTTCACAGTTCACAGTTCACAGTTCACAGTTCACAGTTCACAGTTCACAGTTCACAGTTCACAGTTCACAGTTCACAGTTCACAGTTCACAGTTCACAGTTCACAGTTCACAGTTCACAGTTCACAGTTCACAGTTCACAGTTAACAGTTCACAATCCGCCGTTCACAGTTCACAATTTGCAGTGCACACTTCAAAGTTCACAGTTCACAGTTCACAATCCGCCGTTCACAGTTCACAATTTGCAGTGCACACTTCAAAGTTCACAGCTCGCAGTTCACAGTTCACAGTTCACAGTTCACAGTTCACAGTTCACAGTTCACAGTTCACAGTTCACAGTTCACAGTTCACAGTTCACTGTTCACAGTTCACAGTTCACAGTTCACAGTTCACAGTTCACAGTTCACAGTTCACAGTTCACAGTTCACAGTTCACAGTTCACAGTTCACAGTTCACAGTTCACAGTTCACAGTTCACAGTTCACAGTTCACAGTTCACAGTTCACAGTTCACAGTTCACAGTTCCCTGTTCACAGTTCACAGTTCACAGTTCACAGTTCACAGTTCACAGTTCACAGTTCACAGTTCACAGTTCACAGTTCACAGTTCACAGTTCACAGTTCACAGTTCACAGTTCACAGTTCACAGTTCACAGTTAACAGTTCACAATCCGCCGTTCACAGTTCACAATTTGCAGTGCACACATCAAAGTTCACAGTTCACAGTTCACAATCCGCCGTTCACAGTTCACAATTTGCAGTGCACACTTCAAAGTTCACAGCTCGCAGTTCACAGTTCACAGTTCACAGTTCACAGTTCACAGTTCACAGTTCACAGTTCACAGTTCACAGTTCACAGTTCACAGTTCACAGTTCACAGTTCACACTTCACAGTTCACAGTTCACAGTTCACAGTGCACCGTTCTTAGTTCACAGCTCACAGTTCACAGTTCACAGTTAACAGTTCACAGTTCACAATCCGCCGTTCACAGTTCACAATTTGCAGTGCACACTTCAAAGTTCACAGCTCGCAGTTCACAGTTCACAGTTCACAGTTCACAGTTCACTGTTCACAGTTCACAGTTCACAGTTCACAGTTCACAGTTCACAGTTCACAGTTCACAGTTCACAGTTCACAGTTCACAGTTCACAGTTCACAGTTCACAGTTCACAGTTCACAGTTCACAGTTCACAGTTCATAGCTCGTAGCTCGCAGTTCACAGTTCACAGTTCACTGTTCACAAATCGCAGTTCACAGTTCACATTTCACGCTTCACAGTTCACACTTCACAGTTCACAGTTCACAGTTCACAGTTCACAGTGCACCGTTCTTAGTTCACAGCTCACAGTTCCCAGTTCACAGTTAACAGTTCACAGTTCACAATCCGCCGTTCACAGTTCACAATTTGCAGTGCACACATCAAAGTTCACAGTTCACAGTTCACAATCCGCCGTTCACAGTTCACAATTTGCAGTGCACACTTCAAAGTTCACAGCTCGCAGTTCACAGTTCACAGTTCACAGTTCACAGTTCACAGTTCACAGTTCACAGTTCACAGTTCACAGTTCACAGTTCACAGTTCACAGTTCACAGTTCACAGTTCACAGTTCACAGTTCATAGCTCGCAGTTCACAGTTCACAGTTCACAGTTCACAGTTCACAGTTCACGCTTCACAGTTCACACTTCACAGTTCACAGTTCACAGTTCACAGTGCACCGTTCTTAGTTCACAGCTCACAGTTCACAGTTCACAGTTAACAGTTCACAGTTCACAATCCGCCGTTCACAGTTCACAATTTGCAGTGCACACTTCAAAGTTCACAGCTCGCAGTTCACAGTTCACAGTTCACAGTTCACAGTTCACAGTTCACAGTTCACAGTTCACAGTTCACAGTTCACAGTTCACAGTTCACAGTTCACAGTTCACAGTTCACAGTTCACAGTTCACAGTTCACAGTTCACAGTTCACAGTTCACAGTTCACAGTTCACAGTTCACAGTTCACAGTTCACAGTTCACAGTTCACAGTTCACAGTTCACAGTTCACAGTTCACAGTTCACAGTTCACAGTTCACAGTTCACAGTTCACAGTTCACAGTTCACAGTTCACAGTTCACAGTTCACAGTTCACAGTTCACAGTTCACAGTTCACAGTTCACAGTTCACAGTTCACAGTTCACAGTTCACAGTTCACAGTTCACAGTTCACAGTTCACAGTTCACAGTTCACAGTTCACAGTTCACAGTTCACAGTTCACAGTTCACAGTTCACAGTTCACAGTTCACAGTTCACAGTTCACAGTTCACAGTTCACAGTTCACAGTTCACAGTTCACAGTTCACAGTTCACAGTTCACAGTTCACAGTTCACAGTTCACAGTTCACAGTTCACAGTTCACAGTTCACAGTTCACAGTTCACAGTTCACAGTTCACAGTTCACAGTTCACAGTTCACAGTTCACAGTTCACAGTTCACAGTTCACAGTTCACAGTTCACAGTTCACAGTTCATAGCTCGCAGTTCACAGTTCACAGTTCACTGTTCACAAATCGCAGTTCACAGTTCACAGTTCACAGTTCACAGTTCACAGTTCACAGTTCACAGTTCACAGTTCACAGTTCACAGTTCACAGTTCACAGTTCACAGTTCATAGCTCGCAGTTCACAGTTCACAGTTCACTGTTCACAAATCGCAGTTCACAGTTCACATTTCACGCTTCACAGTTCACACTTCACAGTTAACAGTTCACAGTTCACAATCCGCCGTTCACAGTTCACAATTTGCAGTGCACAGTTCACAGTGCACCCTTCTTAGTTCACAGCTCACAGTTCCCAGTTCACAGTTAACAGTTCACAGTTCACAATCCGCCGTTCACAGTTCACAATTTGCAGTGCACACTACAAAGTTCACAGTTCGAAGTTCACAGTTCACAGTTCACAGTTCACAGTCCACAGTTCACAGTTCACAGTGCACCCTTCTTAGTTCACAGCTCACAGTTCCCAGTTCACAGTTAACAGTTCACAGTTCACAATCCGCCGTTCACAGTTCACAATTTGCAGTGCACACTTCAAAGTTCACAGCTCGCAGTTTACAGTTCACAGTTCACAGTTCACAGTTCACAGTTCACAGTTCACAGTTCACAGTTCACAGTTCACAGTTCACAGTTCACAGTTACCAGTTCACAGTTCACAATCCGCCGTTCACAGTTCACAATTTGCAGTGCACACTTCAAAGTTCACAGTTCACAGTTCACAATCCGCCGTTCACAGTTCACAATTTGCAGTGCACACTTCAAAGTTCACAGCTCGCAGTTCACAGTTCACAGTTCACAGTTCACAGTTCACAGTTCACAGTTCACAGTTCACAGTTCACAGTTCACAGTTCACAGTTCACAGTTCGCAGTTCGGAGTTCACAGTTCACAGTTCACAGTTCATAGCTCGCAGTTCACAGTTCACAGTTCACTGTTCACAAATCGCAGTTTACAGTTCACAGTTCACGCTTCACAGTTCACACTTCACAGTTCACAGTTCACAGTTCACAGTGCACCGTTCTTAGTTCACAGCTCACAGTTCACAGTTCACAGTTAACAGTTCACAGTTCACAATCCGCCGTTCACAGTTCACAATTTGCAGTGCACACTTCAAAGTTCACAGCTCGCAGTTCACAGTTCACAGTTCACAGTTCACAGTTCACAGTTCACAGTTCACAGTTCACAGTTCACAGTTCACAGTTCACAGTTCACAGTTCACAGTTCACAGTTCACAGTTCACAGTTCACAGTTCACAGTTCACAGTTCACAGTTCACAGTTCACAGTTCACAGTTCACAGTTCACAGTTCACAGTTCACAGTTCACAGTTCACAGTTCACAGTTCACAGTTCACAGTTCACAGTTCACAGGTCACAGTTCACAGTTCACAGTTCACAGTTCACAGTTCACAGTTCACAGTTCACAGTTCACAGTTCACAGTTCACAGTTCACAGTTCACAGTTCACAGTTCACAGTTCACAGTTCACAGTTCACAGTTCACAGTTCACAGTTCACAGTTCACAGTTCACAGTTCACAGTTCACAGTTCACAGTTCACAGTTCACAGTTCACAGTTCACAGTTCACAGTTCACAGTTCATAGCTCGCAGTTCACAGTTCACAGTTCACTGTTCACAAATCGCAGTTCACAGTTCACAGTTCACAGTTCACTGTTCACAGTTCACAGTTCACAGTTCACAGTTCACAGTTCACAGTTCACAGTTCACAGTTCACAGTTCACAGTTCACAGTTCACAGTTCACAGTTCACAGTTCACAGTTCACAGTTCACAGTTCACAGTTAACAGTTCACAGTTCACAATCCGCCGTTCACAGTTCACAATTTGCAGTGCACACTTCAAAGTTCACAGTTCACAGTTCACAATCCGCCGTTCACAGTTCACAATTTGCAGTGCACACTTCAAAGTTCACAGCTCGCAGTTCACAGTTCACAGTTCACAGTTCACAGTTCACAGTTCACAGTTCACAGTTCACAGTTCACAGTTCACAGTTCACAGTTCACAGTTCACTGTTCACAGTTCACAGTTCACAGTTCACAGTTCACAGTTCACAGTTCACAGTTCACAGTTCACAGTTCACAGTTCACAGTTCACAGTTCACAGTTCACAGTTCACAGTTCACAGTTCACAGTTCACAGTTCACAGTTCCCTGTTCACAGTTCACAGTTCACAGTTCACAGTTCACAGTTCACAGTTCACAGTTCACAGTTCACAGTTCACAGTTCACAGTTCACAGTTCACAGTTCACAGTTCACAGTTCACAGTTCACAGTTCACAGTTCACAGTTCACAGTTCACAGTTCACAGTTCACAGTTCACAGTTCACAGTTCACAGTTCACAGTTCACAGTTCACAGTTCACAGTTCACAGTTCACAGTTCACAGTTCACAGTTCACAGTTCACAGTTCACAGTTCACAGTTCACAGTTCACAGTTCACAGTTCACAGTTCACAGTTCACAGTTCACAGTTCACAGTTCACAGTTCACAGTTCACAGTTCACAGTTCACAGTTCACAGTTCACAGTTCACAGTTCACAGTTCACAGTTCACAGTTCACAGTTCACAGTTCACAGTTCACAGTTCACAGTTCACAGTTCACAGTTCACAGTTCACAGTTCACAGTTCACAGTTCATAGCTCGCAGTTCACAGTTCACAGTTCACTGTTCACAAATCGCAGTTCACAGTTCACAGTTCACAGTTCACAGTTCACAGTTCACAGTTCACAGTTCACAGTTCACAGTTCACAGTTCACAGTTCACAGTTCACAGTTCATAGCTCGCAGTTCACAGTTCACAGTTCACTGTTCACAAATCGCAGTTCACAGTTCACATTTCACGCTTCACAGTTCACACTTCACAGTTAACAGTTCACAGTTCACAATCCGCCGTTCACAGTTCACAATTTGCAGTGCACAGTTCACAGTGCACCCTTCTTAGTTCACAGCTCACAGTTCCCAGTTCACAGTTAACAGTTCACAGTTCACAATCCGCCGTTCACAGTTCACAATTTGCAGTGCACACTACAAAGTTCACAGTTCGAAGTTCACAGTTCACAGTTCACAGTTCACAGTCCACAGTTCACAGTTCACAGTGCACCCTTCTTAGTTCACAGCTCACAGTTCCCAGTTCACAGTTAACAGTTCACAGTTCACAATCCGCCGTTCACAGTTCACAATTTGCAGTGCACACTTCAAAGTTCACAGCTCGCAGTTTACAGTTCACAGTTCACAGTTCACAGTTCACAGTTCACAGTTCACAGTTCACAGTTCACAGTTCACAGTTCACAGTTCACAGTTACCAGTTCACAGTTCACAATCCGCCGTTCACAGTTCACAATTTGCAGTGCACACTTCAAAGTTCACAGTTCACAGTTCACAATCCGCCGTTCACAGTTCACAATTTGCAGTGCACACTTCAAAGTTCACAGCTCGCAGTTCACAGTTCACAGTTCACAGTTCACAGTTCACAGTTCACAGTTCACAGTTCACAGTTCACAGTTCACAGTTCACAGTTCACAGTTCGCAGTTCGGAGTTCACAGTTCACAGTTCACAGTTCATAGCTCGCAGTTCACAGTTCACAGTTCACTGTTCACAAATCGCAGTTTACAGTTCACAGTTCACGCTTCACAGTTCACACTTCACAGTTCACAGTTCACAGTTCACAGTGCACCGTTCTTAGTTCACAGCTCACAGTTCACAGTTCACAGTTAACAGTTCACAGTTCACAATCCGCCGTTCACAGTTCACAATTTGCAGTGCACACTTCAAAGTTCACAGCTCGCAGTTCACAGTTCACAGTTCACAGTTCACAGTTCACAGTTCACAGTTCACAGTTCACAGTTCACAGTTCACAGTTCACAGTTCACAGTTCACAGTTCACAGTTCACAGTTCACAGTTCACAGTTCACAGTTCACAGTTCACAGTTCACAGTTCACAGTTCACAGTTCACAGTTCACAGTTCACAGTTCACAGTTCACAGTTCACAGTTCACAGTTCACAGTTCACAGTTCACAGTTCACAGTTCACAGGTCACAGTTCACAGTTCACAGTTCACAGTTCACAGTTCACAGTTCACAGTTCACAGTTCACAGTTCACAGTTCACAGTTCACAGTTCACAGTTCACAGTTCACAGTTCACAGTTCACAGTTCACAGTTCACAGTTCACAGTTCACAGTTCACAGTTCACAGTTCACAGTTCACAGTTCACAGTTCACAGTTCACAGTTCACAGTTCACAGTTCACAGTTCACAGTTCACAGTTCATAGCTCGCAGTTCACAGTTCACAGTTCACTGTTCACAAATCGCAGTTCACAGTTCACAGTTCACAGTTCACTGTTCACAGTTCACAGTTCACAGTTCACAGTTCACAGTTCACAGTTCACAGTTCACAGTTCACAGTTCACAGTTCACAGTTCACAGTTCACAGTTCACAGTTCACAGTTCACAGTTCACAGTTAACAGTTCACAGTTCACAATCCGCCGTTCACAGTTCACAATTTGCAGTGCACACTTCAAAGTTCACAGTTCACAGTTCACAATCCGCCGTTCACAGTTCACAATTTGCAGTGCACACTTCAAAGTTCACAGCTCGCAGTTCACAGTTCACAGTTCACAGTTCACAGTTCACAGTTCACAGTTCACAGTTCACAGTTCACAGTTCACAGTTCACAGTTCACTGTTCACAGTTCACAGTTCACAGTTCACAGTTCACAGTTCACAGTTCACAGTTCACAGTTCACAGTTCACAGTTCACAGTTCACAGTTCACAGTTCACAGTTCACAGTTCACAGTTCACAGTTCACAGTTCACAGTTCCCTGTTCACAGTTCACAGTTCACAGTTCACAGTTCACAGTTCACAGTTCACAGTTCACAGTTCACAGTTCACAGTTCACAGTTCACAGTTCACAGTTCACAGTTCACAGTTCACAGTTCACAGTTCACAGTTCACAGTTCACAGTTCACAGTTCACAGTTCACAGTTCACAGTTCACAGTTCACAGTTCACAGTTAACAGTTCACAGTTCACAATCCGCCGTTCACAGTTCACAATTTGCAGTGCACACATCAAAGTTCACAGTTCACAGTTCACAATCCGCCGTTCACAGTTCACAATTTGCAGTGCACACTTCAAAGTTCACAGCTCGCAGTTCACAGTTCACAGTTCACAGTTCACAGTTCACAGTTCACAGTTCACAGTTCACAGTTCACAGTTTACAGTTCACAGTTCACAGTTCACAGTTCACACTTCACAGTTCACAGTTCACAGTTCACAGTGCACCGTTCTTAGTTCACAGCTCACAGTTCACAGTTCACAGTTAACAGTTCACAGTTCACAGTTCACAGTTCACAGTTCACAGTTCACAGTTCACAGTTCACAGTTCACAGTTCACAGTTCACAGTTCACAGTTCACAGTTCACAGTTCACAGTTCACAGTTCACAGTTCACAGTTCACAGTTCACAGTTCACAGTTCACAGTTCACAGTTCACAGTTCACAGTTCACAGTTCATAGCTCGCAGTTCACAGTTCACAGTTCACTGTTCACAAATCGCAGTTCACAGTTCACAGTTCACAGTTCACAGTTCACAGTTCACAGTTCACAGTTCACAGTTCACAGTTCACAGTTCACAGTTCACAGTTCACAGTTCATAGCTCGCAGTTCACAGTTCACAGTTCACTGTTCACAAATCGCAGTTCACAGTTCACATTTCACGCTTCACAGTTCACACTTCACAGTTAACAGTTCACAGTTCACAATCCGCCGTTCACAGTTCACAATTTGCAGTGCACAGTTCACAGTGCACCCTTCTTAGTTCACAGCTCACAGTTCCCAGTTCACAGTTAACAGTTCACAGTTCACAATCCGCCGTTCACAGTTCACAATTTGCAGTGCACACTACAAAGTTCACAGTTCGAAGTTCACAGTTCACAGTTCACAGTTCACAGTCCACAGTTCACAGTTAACAGTTCACAGTTCACAATCCGCCGTTCACAGTTCACAATTTGCAGTGCACACTTCAAAGTTCACAGCTCGCAGTTCACAGTTCACAGTTCACAGTTCACAGTTCACAGTTCACAGTTCACAGTTCACAGTTCACAGTTCACAGTTCACAGTTCACAGTTCACAGTTCACAGTTCACAGTTCACAGTTCACAGTTCACAGTTCACAGTTCACAGTTCACAGTTCACAGTTCACAGTTCACAGTTCACAGTTCACAGTTCACAGTTCACAGTTCACAGTTCACAGTTCACAGTTCACAGTTCACAGTTCACAGTTCACAGTTCACAGTTCACAGTTCACAGTTCACAGTTCACAGTTCACAGTTCACAGTTCACAGTTCACAGTTCACAGTTCACAGTTCACAGTTCACAGTTCACAGTTCACAGTTCACAGTTCACAGTTCACAGTTCACAGTTCACAGTTCACAGTTCACAGTTCACAGTTCACAGTTCACAGTTAACAGTTCACAATCCGCCGTTCACAGTTCACAATTTGCAGTGCACACTTCAAAGTTCACAGTTCACAGTTCACAATCCGCCGTTCACAGTTCACAATTTGCAGTGCACACTTCAAAGTTCACAGCTCGCAGTTCACAGTTCACAGTTCACAGTTCACAGTTCACAGTTCACAGTTCACAGTTCACAGTTCACAGTTCACAGTTCACAGTTCACTGTTCACAGTTCACAGTTCACAGTTCACAGTTCACAGTTCACAGTTCACAGTTCACAGTTCACAGTTCACAGTTCACAGTTCACAGTTCACAGTTCACAGTTCACAGTTCACAGTTCACAGTTCACAGTTCACAGTTCACAGTTCACAGTTCCCTGTTCACAGTTCACAGTTCACAGTTCACAGTTCACAGTTCACAGTTCACAGTTCACAGTTCACAGTTCACAGTTCACAGTTCACAGTTCACAGTTCACAGTTCACAGTTCACAGTTCACAGTTCACAGTTCACAGTTCACAGTTCACAGTTAACAGTTCACAATCCGCCGTTCACAGTTCACAATTTGCAGTGCACACATCAAAGTTCACAGTTCACAGTTCACAATCCGCCGTTCACAGTTCACAATTTGCAGTGCACACTTCAAAGTTCACAGCTCGCAGTTCACAGTTCACAGTTCACAGTTCACAGTTCACAGTTCACAGTTCACAGTTCACAGTTCACAGTTCACAGTTCACAGTTCACAGTTCACAGTTCACACTTCACAGTTCACAGTTCACAGTTCACAGTGCACCGTTCTTAGTTCACAGCTCACAGTTCACAGTTCACAGTTAACAGTTCACAGTTCACAATCCGCCGTTCACAGTTCACAATTTGCAGTGCACACTTCAAAGTTCACAGCTCGCAGTTCACAGTTCACAGTTCACAGTTCACAGTTCACTGTTCACAGTTCACAGTTCACAGTTCACAGTTCACAGTTCACAGTTCACAGTTCACAGTTCACAGTTCACAGTTCACAGTTCACAGTTCACAGTTCACAGTTCACAGTTCACAGTTCACAGTTCACAGTTCACAGTTCATAGCTCGCAGTTCACAGTTCACAGTTCACTGTTCACAAATCGCAGTTCACAGTTCACATTTCACGCTTCACAGTTCACACTTCACAGTTCACAGTTCACAGTTCACAGTTCACAGTGCACCGTTCTTAGTTCACAGCTCACAGTTCCCAGTTCACAGTTAACAGTTCACAGTTCACAATCCGCCGTTCACAGTTCACAATTTGCAGTGCACACTTCAAAGTTCACAGCTCGCAGTTCACAGTTCACAGTTCACAGTTCACAGTTCACAGTTCACAGTTCACAGTTCACAGTTCACAGTTCACAGTTCACAGTTCACAGTTCACAGTTCACAGTTCACAGTTCACAGTTCACAGTTCACAGTTCACAGTTCACAGTTCACAGTTCACAGTTCACAGTTCACAGTTCACAGTTCACAGTTCACAGTTCACAGTTCACAGTTCACAGTTCACAGGTCACAGTTCACAGTTCACAGTTCACAGTTCACAGTTCACAGTTAACAGTTCACAGTTCACAATCCGCCGTTCACAGTTCACAATTTGCAGTGCACACATCAAAGTTCACAGTTCACAGTTCACAATCCGCCGTTCACAGTTCACAATTTGCAGTGCACACTTCAAAGTTCACAGCTCGCAGTTCACAGTTCACAGTTCACAGTTCACAGTTCACAGTTCACAGTTCACAGTTCACAGTTCACAGTTCACAGTTCACAGTTCACAGTTCACAGTTCACAGTTCACAGTTCACAGTTCATAGCTCGCAGTTCACAGTTCACAGTTCACTGTTCACAAATCGCAGTTCACAGTTCACAGTTCACGCTTCACAGTTCACACTTCACAGTTCACAGTTCACAGTTCACAGTGCACCGTTCTTAGTTCACAGCTCACAGTTCACAGTTCACAGTTAACAGTTCACAGTTCACAATCCGCCGTTCACAGTTCACAATTTGCAGTGCACACTTCAAAGTTCACAGCTCGCAGTTCACAGTTCACAGTTCACAGTTCACAGTTCACAGTTCACAGTTCACAGTTCACAGTTCACAGTTCACAGTTCACAGTTCACAGTTCACAGTTCACAGTTCACAGTTCACAGTTCACAGTTCACAGTTCACAGTTCACAGTTCACAGTTCACAGTTCACAGTTCACAGTTCACAGTTCACAGTTCACAGTTCACAGTTCACAGTTCACAGTTCACAGTTCACAGTTCACAGTTCACAGTTCACAGTTCACAGTTCACAGTTCACAGTTCACAGTTCACAGTTCACAGTTCACAGTTCACAGTTCACAGTTCACAGTTCACAGTTCACAGTTCACAGTTCACAGTTCACAGTTCACAGTTCACAGTTCACAGTTCACAGTTCACAGTTCACAGTTCACAGTTCACAGTTCACAGTTCACAGTTCACAGTTCACAGTTCACAGTTCACAGTTCACAGTTCACAGTTCACAGTTCACAGTTCACAGTTCACAGTTCACAGTTCACAGTTCACAGTTCACAGTTCACAGTTCACAGTTCACAGTTCACAGTTCACAGTTCACAGTTCACAGTTCACAGTTCACAGTTCACAGTTCACAGTTCACAGTTCACAGTTCACAGTTCACAGTTCACAGTTCACAGTTCACAGTTCACAGTTCACAGTTCACAGTTCACAGTTCACAGTTCACAGTTCATAGCTCGCAGTTCACAGTTCACAGTTCACTGTTCACAAATCGCAGTTCACAGTTCACAGTTCACAGTTCACAGTTCACAGTTCACAGTTCACAGTTCACAGTTCACAGTTCACAGTTCACAGTTCACAGTTCACAGTTCATAGCTCGCAGTTCACAGTTCACAGTTCACTGTTCACAAATCGCAGTTCACAGTTCACATTTCACGCTTCACAGTTCACACTTCACAGTTAACAGTTCACAGTTCACAATCCGCCGTTCACAGTTCACAATTTGCAGTGCACAGTTCACAGTGCACCCTTCTTAGTTCACAGCTCACAGTTCCCAGTTCACAGTTAACAGTTCACAGTTCACAATCCGCCGTTCACAGTTCACAATTTGCAGTGCACACTACAAAGTTCACAGTTCGAAGTTCACAGTTCACAGTTCACAGTTCACAGTCCACAGTTCACAGTTCACAGTGCACCCTTCTTAGTTCACAGCTCACAGTTCCCAGTTCACAGTTAACAGTTCACAGTTCACAATCCGCCGTTCACAGTTCACAATTTGCAGTGCACACTTCAAAGTTCACAGCTCGCAGTTTACAGTTCACAGTTCACAGTTCACAGTTCACAGTTCACAGTTCACAGTTCACAGTTCACAGTTCACAGTTACCAGTTCACAGTTCACAATCCGCCGTTCACAGTTCACAATTTGCAGTGCACACTTCAAAGTTCACAGTTCACAGTTCACAATCCGCCGTTCACAGTTCACAATTTGCAGTGCACACTTCAAAGTTCACAGCTCGCAGTTCACAGTTCACAGTTCACAGTTCACAGTTCACAGTTCACAGTTCACAGTTCACAGTTCACAGTTCACAGTTCACAGTTCACAGTTCGCAGTTCGGAGTTCACAGTTCACAGTTCACAGTTCATAGCTCGCAGTTCACAGTTCACAGTTCACTGTTCACAAATCGCAGTTTACAGTTCACAGTTCACGCTTCACAGTTCACACTTCACAGTTCACAGTTCACAGTTCACAGTGCACCGTTCTTAGTTCACAGCTCACAGTTCACAGTTCACAGTTAACAGTTCACAGTTCACAATCCGCCGTTCACAGTTCACAATTTGCAGTGCACACTTCAAAGTTCACAGCTCGCAGTTCACAGTTCACAGTTCACAGTTCACAGTTCACAGTTCACAGTTCACAGTTCACAGTTCACAGTTCACAGTTCACAGTTCACAGTTCACAGTTCACAGTTCACAGTTCACAGTTCACAGTTCACAGTTCACAGTTCACAGTTCACAGTTCACAGTTCACAGTTCACAGTTCACAGTTCACAGTTCACAGTTCACAGTTCACAGTTCACAGTTCACAGTTCACAGTTCACAGTTCACAGGTCACAGTTCACAGTTCACAGTTCACAGTTCACAGTTCACAGTTCACAGTTCACAGTTCACAGTTCACAGTTCACAGTTCACAGTTCACAGTTCACAGTTCACAGTTCACAGTTCACAGTTCACAGTTCACAGTTCACAGTTCACAGTTCACAGTTCACAGTTCACAGTTCACAGTTCACAGTTCACAGTTCACAGTTCACAGTTCACAGTTCACAGTTCATAGCTCGCAGTTCACAGTTCACAGTTCACTGTTCACAAATCGCAGTTCACAGTTCACAGTTCACAGTTCACTGTTCACAGTTCACAGTTCACAGTTCACAGTTCACAGTTCACAGTTCACAGTTCACAGTTCACAGTTCACAGTTCACAGTTCACAGTTCACAGTTCACAGTTCACAGTTCACAGTTCACAGTTCACAGTTCACAGTTAACAGTTCACAGTTCACAATCCGCCGTTCACAGTTCACAATTTGCAGTGCACACTTCAAAGTTCACAGTTCACAGTTCACAATCCGCCGTTCACAGTTCACAATTTGCAGTGCACACTTCAAAGTTCACAGCTCGCAGTTCACAGTTCACAGTTCACAGTTCACAGTTCACAGTTCACAGTTCACAGTTCACAGTTCACAGTTCACAGTTCACAGTTCACAGTTCACTGTTCACAGTTCACAGTTCACAGTTCACAGTTCACAGTTCACAGTTCACAGTTCACAGTTCACAGTTCACAGTTCACAGTTCACAGTTCACAGTTCACAGTTCACAGTTCACAGTTCACAGTTCACAGTTCACAGTTCCCTGTTCACAGTTCACAGTTCACAGTTCACAGTTCACAGTTCACAGTTCACAGTTCACAGTTCACAGTTCACAGTTCACAGTTCACAGTTCACAGTTCACAGTTCACAGTTCACAGTTCACAGTTCACAGTTCACAGTTCACAGTTCACAGTTCACAGTTCACAGTTCACAGTTCACAGTTCACAGTTCACAGTTCACAGTTCACAGTTAACAGTTCACAGTTCACAATCCGCCGTTCACAGTTCACAATTTGCAGTGCACACATCAAAGTTCACAGTTCACAGTTCACAATCCGCCGTTCACAGTTCACAATTTGCAGTGCACACTTCAAAGTTCACAGCTCGCAGTTCACAGTTCACAGTTCACAGTTCACAGTTCACAGTTCACAGTTCACAGTTCACAGTTCACAGTTTACAGTTCACAGTTCACAGTTCACAGTTCACACTTCACAGTTCACAGTTCACAGTTCACAGTGCACCGTTCTTAGTTCACAGCTCACAGTTCACAGTTCACAGTTAACAGTTCACAGTTCACAATCCGCCGTTCACAGTTCACAATTTGCAGTGCACACTTCAAAGTTCACAGCTCGCAGTTCACAGTTCACAGTTCACAGTTCACAGTTCACTGTTCACAGTTCACAGTTCACAGTTCACAGTTCACAGTTCACAGTTCACAGTTCACAGTTCACAGTTCACAGTTCACAGTTCACAGTTCACAGTTCACAGTTCACAGTTCACAGTTCACAGTTCACAGTTCACAGTTCATAGCTCGCAGTTCACAGTTCACAGTTCACTGTTCACAAATCGCAGTTCACAGTTCACATTTCACGCTTCACAGTTCACACTTCACAGTTCACAGTTCACAGTTCACAGTGCACCGTTCTTAGTTCACAGCTCACAGTTCCCAGTTCACAGTTAACAGTTCACAGTTCACAATCCGCCGTTCACAGTTCACAATTTGCAGTGCACACTTCAAAGTTCACAGCTCGCAGTTCACAGTTCACAGTTCACAGTTCACAGTTCACAGTTCACAGTTCACAGTTCACAGTTCACAGTTCACAGTTCACAGTTCACAGTTCACAGTTCACAGTTCACAGTTCACAGTTCACAGTTCACAGTTCACAGTTCACAGTTCACAGTTCACAGTTCACAGTTCACAGTTCACAGTTCACAGTTCACAGTTCACAGTTCACAGTTCACAGTTCACAGTTCACAGTTCACAGGTCACAGTTCACAGTTCACAGTTCACAGTTCACAGTTAACAGTTCACAGTTCACAATCCGCCGTTCACAGTTCACAATTTGCAGTGCACACATCAAAGTTCACAGTTCACAGTTCACAATCCGCCGTTCACAGTTCACAATTTGCAGTGCACACTTCAAAGTTCACAGCTCGCAGTTCACAGTTCACAGTTCACAGTTCACAGTTCACAGTTCACAGTTCACAGTTCACAGTTCACAGTTCACAGTTCACAGTTCACAGTTCACAGTTTACAGTTCACAGTTCACAGTTCACAGTTCACACTTCACAGTTCACAGTTCACAGTTCACAGTTCACAGTTCACAGTTCACAGTTCACAGTTCACAGTTCACAGTTCACAGTTCACAGTTCACAGTTCACAGTTCACAGTTCACAGTTCACAGTTCACAGTTCACAGTTCACAGGTCACAGTTCACAGTTCACAGTTCACAGTTCACAGTTAACAGTTCACAGTTCACAATCCGCCGTTCACAGTTCACAATTTGCAGTGCACACATCAAAGTTCACAGTTCACAGTTCACAATCCGCCGTTCACAGTTCACAATTTGCAGTGCACACTTCAAAGTTCACAGCTCGCAGTTCACAGTTCACAGTTCACAGTTCACAGTTCACAGTTCACAGTTCACAGTTCACAGTTCACAGTTCACAGTTCACAGTTCACAGTTCACAGTTTACAGTTCACAGTTCACAGTTCACAGTTCACACTTCACAGTTCACAGTTCACAGTTCACAGTGCACCGTTCTTAGTTCACAGCTCACAGTTCACAGTTCACAGTTAACAGTTCACAGTTCACAATCCGCCGTTCACAGTTCACAATTTGCAGTGCACACTTCAAAGTTCACAGCTCGCAGTTCACAGTTCACAGTTCACAGTTCACAGTTCACTGTTCACAGTTCACAGTTCACAGTTCACAGTTCACAGTTCACAGTTCACAGTTCACAGTTCACAGTTCACAGTTCACAGTTCACAGTTCACAGTTCACAGTTCACAGTTCACAGTTCACAGTTCACAGTTCATAGCTCGCAGTTCACAGTTCACAGTTCACTGTTCACAAATCGCAGTTCACAGTTCACATTTCACGCTTCACAGTTCACACTTCACAGTTCACAGTTCACAGTTCACAGTGCACCGTTCTTAGTTCACAGCTCACAGTTCCCAGTTCACAGTTAACAGTTCACAGTTCACAATCCGCCGTTCACAGTTCACAATTTGCAGTGCACACTTCAAAGTTCACAGCTCGCAGTTCACAGTTCACAGTTCACAGTTCACAGTTCACAGTTCACAGTTCACAGTTCACAGTTCACAGTTCACAGTTCACAGTTCACAGTTCACAGTTCACAGTTCACAGTTCACAGTTCACAGTTCACAGTTCACAGTTCACAGTTCACAGTTCACAGTTCACAGTTCACAGTTCACAGTTCACAGTTCACAGTTCACAGTTCACAGTTCACAGTTCACAGGTCACAGTTCACTGTTCACAGTTCACAGTTCACAGTTAACAGTTCACAGTTCACCGTTCACAGTTCACAATTTGCAGTGCACACATCAAAGTTCACAGTTCACAGTTCACAATCCGCCGTTCACAGTTCACAATTTGCAGTGCACACTTCAAAGTTCACAGCTCGCAGTTCACAGTTCACAGTTCACAGTTCACAGTTCACAGTTCACAGTTCACAGTTCACAGTTCACAGTTCACAGTTCACAGTTCACAGTTCACAGTTCACAGTTCACAGTTCACAGTTCACAGTTCACAGTTCACAGTTCACAGTTCACAGTTCACAGTTCACAGTTCACAGTTCACAGTTCACAGTTCACAGTTCACAGTTCACAGTTCACAGTTCACAGTTCACAGTTCACAGTTCACAGTTCACAGTTCACAGTTCACAGTTCACAGTTCACAGTTCACAGTTCACAGTTCACAGTTCACAGTTCAAAGTTCACAGTTCACAGTTCACAGTTCACAGTTCACAGTTCACAGTTCACAGTTCACAGTTCACAGTTCACAGTTCACAGTTCACAGTTCACAGTTCACAGTTCACAGTTCACAGTTCACAGTTCACAGTTCACAGTTCACAGTTCACAGTTCACAGTTCACAGTTCACAGTTCACAGTTCACAGTTCACAGTTCACAGTTCATAGCTCGCAGTTCACAGTTCACAGTTCACTGTTCACAGTTCACAGTTCACAGTGCACCGTTCTTAGTTCACAGCTCACAGTTCACAGTTCACAGTTAACAGTTCACAGTTCACAATCCGCCGTTCACAGTTCACAATTTGCAGTGCACACTTCAAAGTTCACAGCTCGCAGTTCACAGTTCACAGTTCACAGTTCACAGTTCACAGTTCACAGTTCACAGTTCACACTTCACAGTTCACACTTCACAGTTCACAGTTCACAGTTCACAGTTCACAGTTCACAGTTCACAGTTCACAGTTCACAGTTCACAGTTCACAGTTCACAGTTCACAGTTCACAGTTCACAGTTCACAGTTCACAGTTCACAGTTCACAGTTCACAGTTCACAGTTCACAGTTCACAGTTCACAGTTCACAGTTCACAGTTCACAGTTCACAGTTCACAGTTCACAGTTCACAGTTCACAGTTCACAGTTCACAGTTCACAGTTCACAGTTCACAGTTCACAGTTCACAGTTCACAGTTCACAGTTCACAGTTCACAGTTCACAGTTCACAGTTCACAGTTCACAGTTCACAGTTCACAGTTCACAGTTCACAGTTCACAGTTCACAGTTCACAGTTCACAGTTCACAGTTCACAGTTCACAGTTCACAGTTCACAGTTCACAGTTCACAGTTCACAGTTCACAGTTCACAGTTCACAGTTCACAGTTCACAGTTCACAGTTCACAGTTCACAGTTCACAGTTCACAGTTCACAGTTCACAGTTCACAGTTCACAGTTCACAGTTCACAGTTCACAGTTCACAGTTCACAGTTCACAGTTCACAGTTCATAGCTCGCAGTTCACAGTTCACAGTTCACTGTTCACAAATCGCAGTTCACAGTTCACAGTTCACAGTTCACAGTTCACAGTTCACAGTTCACAGTTCACAGTTCACAGTTCACAGTTCACAGTTCATAGCTCGCAGTTCACAGTTCACAGTTCACTGTTCACAAATCGCAGTTCACAGTTCACATTTCACGCTTCACAGTTCACACTTCACAGTTAACAGTTCACAGTTCACAATCCGCAGTTCACAGTTCACAATTTGCAGTGCACACTTCAAAGTTCACAGCTCGCAGTTCACAGTTCACAGTTCACAGTTCACAGTTCACAGTTCACAGTTCACAGTTCACAGTTCACAGTTCACAGTTCACAGTTCACAGTTCACAGTTCACAGTTCACAGTTCACAGTTCACAGTTCACAGTTCACAGTTCACAGTTCACAGTTCACAGTTCACAGTTCACAGTTCACAGTTCACAGTTCACAGTTCACAGTTCACAGTTCACAGTTCACAGTTCACAGTTCACAGTTCACAGTTCACAGTTCACAGTTCACAGTTCACAGTTCACAGTTCACAGTTCACAGTTCACAGTTCACAGTTCACAGTTCACAGTTCACAGTTCACAGTTCACAGTTCACAGTCCACAGTTCACAGTTCACAGTGCACCCTTCTTAGTTCACAGCTCACAGTTCCCAGTTCACAGTTAACAGTTCACAGTTCACAATCCGCCGTTCACAGTTCACAATTTGCAGTGCACACTACAAAGTTCACAGTTCGAAGTTCACAGTTCACAGTTCACAGTTCACAGTCCACAGTTCACAGTTCACAGTGCACCCTTCTTAGTTCACAGCTCACAGTTCCCAGTTCACAGTTAACAGTTCACAGTTCACAATCCGCCGTTCACAGTTCACAATTTGCAGTGCACACTTCAAAGTTCACAGCTCGCAGTTCACAGTTCACAGTTCACAGTTCACAGTTCACAGTTCACAGTTCACAGTTCACAGTTCACAGTTAACAGTTCACAGTTCACAATCCGCCGTTCACAGTTCACAATTTGCAGTGCACACTTCAAAGTTCACAGCTCGCAGTTCACAGTTCACAGTTCACAGTTCACAGTTCACAGTTCACAGTTCACAGTTCACAGTTCACAGTTCACAGTTCACAGTTCACAGTTCACAGTTCACAGTTCACAGTTCACAGTTCACAGTTCACAGTTCACAGTTCACAGTTCACAGTTCACAGTTCACAGTTCACAGTTCACAGTTCACAGTTCACAGTTCACAGTTCACAGTTCACAGGTCACAGTTCACAGTTCACAGTTCACAGTTCACAGTTAACAGTTCACAGTTCACAATCCGCCGTTCACAGTTCACAATTTGCAGTGCACACATCAAAGTTCACAGTTCACAGTTCACAATCCGCCGTTCACAGTTCACAATTTGCAGTGCACACTTCAAAGTTCACAGCTCGCAGTTCACAGTTCACAGTTCACAGTTCACAGTTCACAGTTCACAGTTCACAGTTCACAGTTCACAGTTCACAGTTCACAGTTCACAGTTCACAGTTCACAGTTCACAGTTCACAGTTCACAGTTCACAGTTCACAGTTCACAGTTCACAGTTCACAGTTCACAGTTCACAGTTCACAGTTCACAGTTCACAGTTCACAGTTCACAGTTCACAGTTCACAGTTCACAGTTCACAGTTCACAGTTCACAGTTCACAGTTCACAGTTCACAGTTCACAGTTCACAGTTCACAGTTCACAGTTCAAAGTTCACAGTTCACAGTTCACAGTTCACAGTTCACAGTTCACAGTTCACAGTTCACAGTTCACAGTTCACAGTTCACAGTTCACAGTTCACAGTTCACAGTTCACAGTTCACAGTTCACAGTTCACAGTTCACAGTTCACAGTTCACAGTTCACAGTTCACAGTTCACAGTTCACAGTTCACAGTTCACAGTTCACAGTTCACAGTTCACAGTTCATAGCTCGCAGTTCACAGTTCACAGTTCACTGTTCACAGTTCACAGTTCACAGTGCACCGTTCTTAGTTCACAGCTCACAGTTCACAGTTCACAGTTAACAGTTCACAGTTCACAATCCGCCGTTCACAGTTCACAATTTGCAGTGCACACTTCAAAGTTCACAGCTCGCAGTTCACAGTTCACAGTTCACAGTTCACAGTTCACAGTTCACAGTTCACACTTCACAGTTCACACTTCACAGTTCACAGTTCACAGTTCACAGTTCACAGTTCACAGTTCACAGTTCACAGTTCACAGTTCACAGTTCACAGTTCACAGTTCACAGTTCACAGTTCACAGTTCACAGTTCACAGTTCACAGTTCACAGTTCACAGTTCACAGTTCACAGTTCACAGTTCACAGTTCACAGTTCACAGTTCACAGTTCACAGTTCACAGTTCACAGTTCACAGTTCACAGTTCACAGTTCACAGTTCACAGTTCACAGTTCACAGTTCACAGTTCACAGTTCACAGTTCACAGTTCACAGTTCACAGTTCACAGTTCACAGTTCACAGTTCACAGTTCACAGTTCACAGTTCACAGTTCACAGTTCACAGTTCACAGTTCACAGTTCACAGTTCACAGTTCACAGTTCACAGTTCACAGTTCACAGTTCACAGTTCACAGTTCACAGTTCACAGTTCACAGTTCACAGTTCACAGTTCACAGTTCACAGTTCACAGTTCACAGTTCACAGTTCACAGTTCACAGTTCACAGTTCACAGTTCACAGTTCACAGTTCACAGTTCACAGTTCACAGTTCACAGTTCACAGTTCACAGTTCACAGTTCACAGTTCACAGTTCACAGTTCACAGTTCACAGTTCATAGCTCGCAGTTCACAGTTCACAGTTCACTGTTCACAAATCGCAGTTCACAGTTCACAGTTCACAGTTCACAGTTCACAGTTCACAGTTCACAGTTCACAGTTCACAGTTCACAGTTCACAGTTCATAGCTCGCAGTTCACAGTTCACAGTTCACTGTTCACAAATCGCAGTTCACAGTTCACATTTCACGCTTCACAGTTCACACTTCACAGTTAACAGTTCACAGTTCACAATCCGCAGTTCACAGTTCACAATTTGCAGTGCACACTTCAAAGTTCACAGCTCGCAGTTCACAGTTCACAGTTCACAGTTCACAGTTCACAGTTCACAGTTCACAGTTCACAGTTCACAGTTCACAGTTCACAGTTCACAGTTCACAGTTCACAGTTCACAGTTCACAGTTCACAGTTCACAGTTCACAGTTCACAGTTCACAGTTCACAGTTCACAGTTCACAGTTCACAGTTCACAGTTCACAGTTCACAGTTCACAGTTCACAGTTCACAGTTCACAGTTCACAGTTCACAGTTCACAGTTCACAGTTCACAGTTCACAGTTCACAGTTCACAGTTCACAGTTCACAGTTCACAGTTCACAGTTCACAGTTCACAGTTCACAGTCCACAGTTCACAGTTCACAGTGCACCCTTCTTAGTTCACAGCTCACAGTTCCCAGTTCACAGTTAACAGTTCACAGTTCACAATCCGCCGTTCACAGTTCACAATTTGCAGTGCACACTACAAAGTTCACAGTTCGAAGTTCACAGTTCACAGTTCACAGTTCACAGTCCACAGTTCACAGTTCACAGTGCACCCTTCTTAGTTCACAGCTCACAGTTCCCAGTTCACAGTTAACAGTTCACAGTTCACAATCCGCCGTTCACAGTTCACAATTTGCAGTGCACACTTCAAAGTTCACAGCTCGCAGTTCACAGTTCACAGTTCACAGTTCACAGTTCACAGTTCACAGTTCACAGTTCACAGTTCACAGTTCACAGTTCACAGTTCACAGTTCACAGTTACCAGTTCACAGTTCACAATCCGCCGTTCACAGTTCAGAATTTGCAGTGCACACTTCAAAGTTCACAGTTCACAGTTCACAATCCGCCGTTCACAGTTCACAATTTGCAGTGCACACTTCAAAGTTCACAGCTCGCAGTTCACAGTTCACAGTTCACAGTTCACAGTTCACAGTTCACAGTTCACAGTTCACAGTTCACAGTTCACAGTTCACAGTTCACAGTTCACAGTTCGCAGTTCGGAGTTCACAGTTCACAGTTCACAGTTCATAGCTCGCAGTTCACAGTTCACAGTTCACTGTTCACAAATCGCAGTTTACAGTTCACAGTTCACGCTTCACAGTTCACACTTCACAGTTCACAGTTCACAGTTCACAGTGCACCGTTCTTAGTTCACAGCTCACAGTTCACAGTTCACAGTTAACAGTTCACAGTTCACAATCCGCCGTTCACAGTTCACAATTTGCAGTGCACACTTCAAAGTTCACAGCTCGCAGTTCACAGTTCACAGTTCACAGTTCACAGTTCACAGTTCACAGTTCACAGTTCACAGTTCACAGTTCACAGTTCACAGTTCACAGTTCACAGTTCACAGTTCACAGTTCACAGTTCACAGTTCACAGTTCACAGTTCACAGTTCACAGTTCACAGTTCACAGTTCACAGTTCACAGTTCACAGTTCACAGTTCACAGTTCACAGTTCACAGTTCACAGTTCACAGTTCACAGTTCACAGTTCACAGTTCACAGTTCACAGTTCACAGTTCACAGGTCACAGTTCACAGTTCACAGTTCACAGTTCACAGTTCACAGTTCACAGTTCACAGTTCACAGTTCACAGTTCACAGTTCACAGTTCACAGTTCACAGTTCACAGTTCACAGTTCACAGTTCACAGTTCACAGTTCACAGTTCACAGTTCACAGTTCACAGTTCACAGTTCACAGTTCACAGTTCACAGTTCACAGTTCACAGTTCACAGTTCACAGTTCACAGTTCACAGTTCACAGTTCACAGTTCACAGTTCACAGTTCACAGTTCACAGTTCACAGTTCACAGTTCACAGTTCACAGTTCACAGTTCACAGTTCACAGTTCACAGTTC
Source organism: Lasioglossum villosulum (assembly GCA_963971365.1). Classification (NCBI taxonomy): domain Eukaryota; kingdom Metazoa; phylum Arthropoda; class Insecta; order Hymenoptera; family Halictidae; genus Lasioglossum; species Lasioglossum villosulum. The sequence continues at coordinate 710,841 of CAXARU010000144.1, read as the reverse complement.
ACAGTTCACAGTTCACAGTTCACAGTTCACAGTTCACAGTTCACAGTTCACAGTTCACAGTTCACAGTTCACAGTTCACAGTTCACAGTTCACAGTTCACAATCCGCCGTTCACAGTTCACAATTTGCAGTGCACACATCAAAGTTCACAGTTCACAGTTCACAATCCGCCGTTCACAGTTCACAATTTGCAGTGCACACTTCAAAGTTCACAGCTCGCAGTTCACAGTTCACAGTTCACAGTTCACAGTTCACAGTTCACAGTTCACAGTTCACAGTTCACAGTTCACAGTTCACAGTTCACAGTTCACAGTTCACAGTTCACAGTTCACAGTTCACAGTTCACAGTTCACAGTTCACAGTTCACAGTTCACAGTTCACAGTTCACAGTTCACAGTTCACAGTTCACAGTTCACAGTTCACAGTTCACAGTTCACAGTTCACAGTTCACAGTTCACAGTTCACAGGTTCACAGTTCACAGTTCACAGTTCACAGTTCACAGTTCACAGTTCACAGTTCACAGTTCACAGTTCACAGTTCACAGTTCACAGTTCACAGTTCACAGTTCACAGTTCACAGTTCACAGTTCACAGTTCACAGTTCACAGTTCACAGTTCACAGTTCACAGTTCACAGTTCACAGTTCACAGTTCACAGTTCACAGTTCACAGTTCACAGTTCACAGTTCACAGTTCACAGTTCACAGTTCACAGTTCACAGTTCACAGTTCACAGTTCACAGTTCACAGTTCACAGTTCACAGTTAACAGTTCACAGTTCACAATCCGCCGTTCACAGTTCACAATTTGCAGTGCACACATCAAAGTTCACAGTTCACAGTTCACAATCCGCCGTTCACAGTTCACAATTTGCAGTGCACACTTCAAAGTTCACAGCTCGCAGTTCACAGTTCACAGTTCACAGTTCACAGTTCACAGTTCACAGTTCACAGTTCACAGTTCACAGTTCACACTTCACAGTTCACAGTTCACAGTTCACAGTGCACCGTTCTTAGTTCACAGCTCACAGTTCACAGTTCACAGTTAACAGTTCACAGTTCACAATCCGCTGTTCACAGTTCACAATTTGCAGTGCACACTTCAAAGTTCACAGCTCGCAGTTCACAGTTCACAGTTCACAGTTCACAGTTCACAGTTCACAGTTCACAGTTCACAGTTCACAGTTCACAGTTCACAGTTCACAGTTCACAGTTCACAGTTCACAGTTCACAGTTCACAGTTCACAGTTCACAGTTCACAGTTCACAGTTCACAGTTCACAGTTCACAGTTCACAGTTCACAGTTCACAGTTCACAGTTCACAGTTCACAGTTCACAGTTCACAGTTCACAGTTCACAATCCGCCGTTCACAGTTCACAATTTGCAGTGCACACATCAAAGTTCACAGTTCACAGTTCACAATCCGCCGTTCACAGTTCACAATTTGCAGTGCACACTTCAAAGTTCACAGCTCGCAGTTCACAGTTCACAGTTCACAGTTCACAGTTCACAGTTCACAGTTCACAGTTCACAGTTCACAGTTCACAGTTCACAGTTCACAGTTCACAGTTCACAGTTCACAGTTCACAGTTCACAGTTCACAGTTCACAGTTCACAGTTCACAGTTCACAGTTCACAGTTCACAGTTCACAGTTCACAGTTCACAGTTCACAGTTCACAGTTCACAGTTCACAGTTCACAGTTCACAGTTCACAGTTCACAGTTCACAGTTCACAGTTCACAGTTCACAGTTCACAGTTCACAGTTCACAGTTCACAGTTCACAGTTCACAGTTCACAGTTCACAGTTCACAGTTCACAGTTCACAGTTCACAGTTCACAGTTCACAGTTCACAGTTCACAGTTCACAGTTCACAGTTCACAGTTCACAGTTCACAGTTCACAGTTCACAGTTCACAGTTCACAGTTCACAGTTCACAGTTCACAGTTCACAGTTCACAGTTAACAGTTCACAGTTCACAATCCGCCGTTCACAGTTCACAATTTGCAGTGCACACATCAAAGTTCACAGTTCACAGTTCACAATCCGCCGTTCACAGTTCACAATTTGCAGTGCACACTTCAAAGTTCACAGCTCGCAGTTCACAGTTCACAGTTCACAGTTCACAGTTCACAGTTCACAGTTCACAGTTCACAGTTCACAGTTCACAGTTCACAGTTCACACTTCACAGTTCACAGTTCACAGTTCACAGTGCACCGTTCTTAGTTCACAGCTCACAGTTCACAGTTCACAGTTAACAGTTCACAGTTCACAATCCGCTGTTCACAGTTCACAATTTGCAGTGCACACTTCAAAGTTCACAGCTCGCAGTTCACAGTTCACAGTTCACAGTTCACAGTTCACAGTTCACAGTTCACAGTTCACAGTTCACAGTTCACAGTTCACAGTTCACAGTTCACAGTTCACAGTTCACAGTTCACAGTTCACAGTTCACAGTTCACAGTTCACAGTTCACAGTTCACAGTTCACAGTTCACAGTTCACAGTTCACAGTTCACAGTTCACAGTTCATAGCTCGCAGTTCACAGTTCACAGTTCACTGTTCACAAATCGCAGTTCACAGTTCACATTTCACGCTTCACAGTTCACACTCACAGTTCACAGTTCACAGTTCACAGTTCACAGTTCACAGTTCACAGTTCACAGTTCACAGTTCACAGTTCACAGTTCACAGTTCACAGTTCACAGTTCACAGTTCACAGTTCACAGTTCACAGTTCACAGTTCACAGTTCACAGTTCACAGTTAACAGTTCACAGTTCACAATCCGCCGTTCACAGTTCACAATTTGCAGTGCACACATCAAAGTTCACAGTTCACAGTTCACAATCCGCCGTTCACAGTTCACAATTTGCAGTGCACACTTCAAAGTTCACAGCTCGCAGTTCACAGTTCACAGTTCACAGTTCACAGTTCACAGTTCACAGTTCACAGTTCACAGTTCACAGTTCACAGTTCACAGTTCACAGTTCACAGTTCACAGTGCACCGTTCTTAGTTCACAGCTCACAGTTCACAGTTCACAGTTAACAGTTCACAGTTCACAATCCGCTGTTCACAGTTCACAATTTGCAGTGCACACTTCAAAGTTCACAGCTCGCAGTTCACAGTTCACAGTGCACAGTTCACAGTTCACAGTTCACAGTTCACAGTTCACAGTTCACAGTTCACAGTTCACAGTTCACAGTTCACAGTTCACAGTTCACAGTTCACAGTTCACAGTTCACAGTTCACAGTTCACAGTTCACAGTTCACAGTTCACAGTTCACAGTTCACAGTTCACAGTTCACAGTTCACAGTTCACAGTTCACAGTTCACAGTTCACAGTTCATAGCTCGCAGTTCACAGTTCACAGTTCACAGTTCACAGTTCACAGTTCACAGTTCACAGTTCACAGTTCACAGTTCACAGTTCACAGTTCACAGTTCACAGTTCACAGTTCACAGTTCACAGTTCACAGTTCACAGTTCACAGTTCACAGTTCACAGTTCACAGTTCACAGTTCACAGTTCACAGTTCACAGTTCACAGTTCACAGTTCACAATCCGCCGTTCACAGTTCACAATTTGCAGTGCACACATCAAAGTTCACAGTTCACAGTTCACAATCCGCCGTTCACAGTTCACAATTTGCAGTGCACACTTCAAAGTTCACAGCTCGCAGTTCACAGTTCACAGTTCACAGTTCACAGTTCACAGTTCACAGTTCACAGTTCACAGTTCACAGTTCACAGTTCACAGTTCACAGTTCACAGTTCACAGTTCACAGTTCACAGTTCACAGTTCACAGTTCACAGTTCACAGTTCACAGTTCACAGTTCACAGTTCACAGTTCACAGTTCACAGTTCACAGTTCACAGTTCACAGTTCACAGTTCACAGTTCACAGTTCACAGTTCACAGTTCACAGTTCACAGTTCACAGTTCACAGTTCACAGTTCACAGTTCACAGTTCACAGTTCACAGTTCACAGTTCACAGTTCACAGTTCACAGTTCACAGTTCACAGTTCACAGTTCACAGTTCACAGTTCACAGTTCACAGTTCACAGTTCACAGTTCACAGTTCACAGTTCACAGTTCACAGTTCACAGTTAACAGTTCACAGTTCACAATCCGCCGTTCACAGTTCACAATTTGCAGTGCACACATCAAAGTTCACAGTTCACAGTTCACAATCCGCCGTTCACAGTTCACAATTTGCAGTGCACACTTCAAAGTTCACAGCTCGCAGTTCACAGTTCACAGTTCACAGTTCACAGTTCACAGTTCACAGTTCACAGTTCACAGTTCACAGTTCACAGTTCACAGTTCACACTTCACAGTTCACAGTTCACAGTTCACAGTGCACCGTTCTTAGTTCACAGCTCACAGTTCACAGTTCACAGTTAACAGTTCACAGTTCACAATCCGCTGTTCACAGTTCACAATTTGCAGTGCACACTTCAAAGTTCACAGCTCGCAGTTCACAGTTCACAGTTCACAGTTCACAGTTCACAGTTCACAGTTCACAGTTCACAGTTCACAGTTCACAGTTCACAGTTCACAGTTCACAGTTCACAGTTCACAGTTCACAGTTCACAGTTCACAGTTCACAGTTCACAGTTCACAGTTCACAGTTCACAGTTCACAGTTCACAGTTCATAGCTCGCAGTTCACAGTTCACAGTTCACTGTTCACAAATCGCAGTTCACAGTTCACATTTCACGCTTCACAGTTCACACTTCACAGTTCACAGTTCACAGTTCACAGTGCACCATTCTTAGTTCACAGCTCACAGTTCCCAGTTCACAGTTAACAGTTCACAGTTCACAATCCGCCGTTCACAGTTCACAATTTGCAGTGCACACTTCAAAGTTCACAGCTCGCAGTTCACAGTTCACAGTTCACAGTTCACAGTTCACAGTTCACAGTTCACAGTTCACAGTTCACAGTTCACAGTTCACAGTTCACAGTTCACAGTTCACAGTTCACAGTTCACAGTTCACAGTTCACAGTTCACAGTTCACAGTTCACAGTTCACAGTTCACAGTTCACAGTTCACAGGTCACAGTTCACAGTTCACAGTTCACAGTTCACAGTTCACAGTTCACAGTTCACAGTTCACAGTTCACAGTTCACAGTTCACAGTTCACAGTTCACAGTTCACAGTTCACAGTTCACAATCCGCCGTTCACAGTTCACAATTTGCAGTGCACACTTCAAAGTTCACAGCTCGCAGCTCGCAGTTCACAGTTCACAGTTCACAGTTCACAGTTCACTGTTCACAGTTCACAGTTCACAGTTCACAGTTCACAGTTCACAGTTCACAGTTCACAGTTCACAGTTCACAGTTCACAGTTCACAGTTCACAGTTCACAGTTCACAGTTCACAGTTCACAGTTCACAGTTCATAGCTCGCAGTTCACAGTTCACAGTTCACTGTTCACAAATCGCAGTTCACAGTTCACATTTCACGCTTCACAGTTCACACTTCACAGTTCACAGTTCACAGTTCACAGTGCACCGTTCTTAGTTCACAGCTCACAGTTCCCAGTTCACAGTTAACAGTTCACAGTTCACAATCCGCCGTTCACAGTTCACAATTTGCAGTGCACACTTCAAAGTTCACAGCTCGCAGTTCACAGTTCACAGTTCACAGTTCACAGTTCACAGTTCACAGTTCACAGTTCACAGTTCACAGTTCACAGTTCACAGTTCACAGTTCACAGTTCACAGTTCACAGTTCACAGTTCACAGTTCACAGTTCACAGTTCACAGTTCACAGTTCACAGTTCACAGTTCACAGGTCACAGTTCACAGTTCACAGTTCACAGTTCACAGTTCACAGTTCACAGTTCACAGTTCACAGTTCACAGTTCACAGTTCACAGTTCACAGTTCACAGTTCACAGTTCACAGTTCACAGTTCACAGTTCACAGTTCACAGTTCACAGTTCACAGTTCACAGTTCACAGTTCACAGTTCACAGTTCACAGTTCACAGTTCACAGTTCACAGTTCACAGTTCACAGTTCACAGTTCACAGTTCACAGTTCACAGTTCACAGTTCACAGTTCACAGTTCACAGTTCACAGTTCACAGTTCACAGTTCACAGTTCACAGTTCACAGTTCACAGTTCACAGTTCACAGTTCACAGTTCACAGTTCACAGTTCACAGTTCACAGTTCACAGTTCACAGTTCACAGTTCACAGTTCACAGTTCACAGTTCACAGTTCACAGTTCACAGTTCACAGTTCACAGTTCACAGTTCACAGTTCACAGTTCACAGTTCACAGTTCACAGTTCACAGTTCACAGTTAACAGTTCACAGTTCACAATCCGCCGTTCACAGTTCACAATTTGCAGTGCACACATCAAAGTTCACAGTTCACAGTTCACAATCCGCCGTTCACAGTTCACAATTTGCAGTGCACACTTCAAAGTTCACATCTCGCAGTTCACAGTTCACAGTTCACAGTTCACAGTTCACAGTTCACAGTTCACAGTTCACAGTTCACAGTTCACACTTCACAGTTCACAGTTCACAGTTCACAGTGCACCGTTCTTAGTTCACAGCTCACAGTTCACAGTTCACAGTTAACAGTTCACAGTTCACAATCCGCCGTTCACAGTTCACAATTTGCAGTGCACACTTCAAAGTTCACAGTTCACAGTTCACACTTCACAGTTCACAGTTCACAGTTCACAGTGCACCGTTCTTAGTTCACAGCTCACAGTTCACAGTTCACAGTTAACAGTTCACAGTTCACAATCCGCCGTTCACAGTTCACAATTTGCAGTGCACACTTCAAAGTTCACAGCTCGCAGTTCACAGTTCACAGCTCACAGTTCACAGTTCACAGTTCACAGTTCACAGTTCACAGTTCACAGTTCACAGTTCACAGTTCACAGTTCACAGTTCACAGTTCACAGTTCACAGTTCACAGTTCACAGTTCACAGTTCACAGTTCACAGTTCACAGTTCACAGTTCACAGTTCACAGTTCACAGTTCACAGTTCATAGCTCGCAGTTCACAGTTCACAGTTCACTGTTCACAAATCGCAGTTCACAGTTCACATTTCACGCTTCACAGTTCACACTTCACAGTTCACAGTTCACAGTTCACAGTGCACCATTCTTAGTTCACAGCTCACAGTTCACAGTTCACAGTTCACAGTTCACAGTTCACAGTTCACAGTTCACAGTTCACAGTTCACAGTTCACAGTTCACAGTTCACAGTTCACAGTTCACAGTTCACAGTTCACAGTTAACAGTTCACAGTTCACAATCCGCCGTTCACAGTTCACAATTTGCAGTGCACACATCAAAGTTCACAGTTCACAGTTCACAATCCGCCGTTCACAGTTCACAATTTGCAGTGCACACTTCAAAGTTCACAGCTCGCAGTTCACAGTTCACAGTTCACAGTTCACAGTTCACAGTTCACAGTTCACAGTTCACAGTTCACAGTTCACAGTTCACAGTTCACAGTTCACAGTTCACAGTTCACAGTTCACAGTTCACAGTTCACAGTTCACAGTTCACAGTTCACAGTTCACAGTTCACAGTTCACAGTTCACAGTTCACAGTTCACAGTTCACAGTTCACAGTTCACAGTTCACAGTTCACAGTTCACAGTTCACAGTTCACAGTTCACAGTTCACAGTTCACAGTTCAAAGTTCACAGTTCACAGTTCACAGTTCACAGTTCACAGTTCACAGTTCACAGTTCACAGTTCACAGTTCACAGTTCACAGTTCACAGTTCACAGTTCACAGTTCACAGTTCACAGTTCACAGTTCACAGTTCACAGTTCACAGTTCACAGTTCACAGTTCACAGTTCACAGTTCACAGTTCACAGTTCACAGTTCACAGTTCACAGTTCACAGTTCACAGTTCACAGTTCACAGTTCACAGTTCACAGTTCACAGTTCACAGTTCACAGTTCACAGTTCACAGTTCACAGTTCACAGGTCACAGTTCACAGTTCACAGTTCACAGTTCACAGTTCACAGTTCACAGTTCACAGTTCACAGTTCACAGTTCACAGTTCACAGTTCACAGTTCACAGTTCACAGTTCACAGTTCACAGTTCACAATCCGCCGTTCACAGTTCACAATTTGCAGTGCACACTTCAAAGTTCACAGCTCGCAGCTCGCAGTTCACAGTTCACAGTTCACAGTTCACAGTTCACTGTTCACAGTTCACAGTTCACAGTTCACAGTTCACAGTTCACAGTTCACAGTTCACAGTTCACAGTTCACAGTTCACAGTTCACAGTTCACAGTTCACAGTTCACAGTTCACAGTTCACAGTTCACAGTTCATAGCTCGCAGTTCACAGTTCACAGTTCACTGTTCACAAATCGCAGTTCACAGTTCACATTTCACGCTTCACAGTTCACACTTCACAGTTCACAGTTCACAGTTCACAGTGCACCGTTCTTAGTTCACAGCTCACAGTTCCCAGTTCACAGTTAACAGTTCACAGTTCACAATCCGCCGTTCACAGTTCACAATTTGCAGTGCACACTTCAAAGTTCACAGCTCGCAGTTCACAGTTCACAGTTCACAGTTCACAGTTCACAGTTCACAGTTCACAGTTCACAGTTCACAGTTCACAGTTCACAGTTCACAGTTCACAGTTCACAGTTCACAGTTCACAGTTCACAGTTCACAGTTCACAGTTCACAGTTCACAGTTCACAGTTCACAGGTCACAGTTCACAGTTCACAGTTCACAGTTCACAGTTCACAGTTCACAGTTCACAGTTCACAGTTCACAGTTCACAGTTCACAGTTCACAGTTCACAGTTCACAGTTCACAGTTCACAGTTCACAGTTCACAGTTCACAGTTCACAGTTCACAGTTCACAGTTCACAGTTCACAGTTCACAGTTCACAGTTCACAGTTCACAGTTCACAGTTCACAGTTCACAGTTCACAGTTCACAGTTCACAGTTCACAGTTCACAGTTCACAGTTCACAGTTCACAGTTCACAGTTCACAGTTCACAGTTCACAGTTCACAGTTCACAGTTCACAGTTCACAGTTCACAGTTCACAGTTCACAGTTCACAGTTCACAGTTCACAGTTCACAGTTCACAGTTCACAGTTCACAGTTCACAGTTCACAGTTCACAGTTCACAGTTCACAGTTCACAGTTCACAGTTCACAGTTCACAGTTCACAGTTCACAGTTCACAGTTCACAGTTCACAGTTCACAGTTCACAGTTCACAGTTCACAGTTCACAGTTAACAGTTCACAGTTCACAATCCGCCGTTCACAGTTCACAATTTGCAGTGCACACATCAAAGTTCACAGTTCACAGTTCACAATCCGCCGTTCACAGTTCACAATTTGCAGTGCACACTTCAAAGTTCACATCTCGCAGTTCACAGTTCACAGTTCACAGTTCACAGTTCACAGTTCACAGTTCACAGTTCACAGTTCACAGTTCACAGTTCACACTTCACAGTTCACAGTTCACAGTTCACAGTGCACCGTTCTTAGTTCACAGCTCACAGTTCACAGTTCACAGTTAACAGTTCACAGTTCACAATCCGCCGTTCACAGTTCACAATTTGCAGTGCACACTTCAAAGTTCACAGTTCACAGTTCACACTTCACAGTTCACAGTTCACAGTTCACAGTGCACCGTTCTTAGTTCACAGCTCACAGTTCACAGTTCACAGTTAACAGTTCACAGTTCACAATCCGCCGTTCACAGTTCACAATTTGCAGTGCACACTTCAAAGTTCACAGCTCGCAGTTCACAGTTCACAGCTCACAGTTCACAGTTCACAGTTCACAGTTCACAGTTCACAGTTCACAGTTCACAGTTCACAGTTCACAGTTCACAGTTCACAGTTCACAGTTCACAGTTCACAGTTCACAGTTCACAGTTCACAGTTCACAGTTCACAGTTCACAGTTCACAGTTCACAGTTCACAGTTCACAGTTCATAGCTCGCAGTTCACAGTTCACAGTTCACTGTTCACAAATCGCAGTTCACAGTTCACATTTCACGCTTCACAGTTCACACTTCACAGTTCACAGTTCACAGTTCACAGTGCACCATTCTTAGTTCACAGCTCACAGTTCACAGTTCACAGTTCACAGTTCACAGTTCACAGTTCACAGTTCACAGTTCACAGTTCACAGTTCACAGTTCACAGTTCACAGTTCACAGTTCACAGTTCACAGTTCACAGTTAACAGTTCACAGTTCACAATCCGCCGTTCACAGTTCACAATTTGCAGTGCACACATCAAAGTTCACAGTTCACAGTTCACAATCCGCCGTTCACAGTTCACAATTTGCAGTGCACACTTCAAAGTTCACAGCTCGCAGTTCACAGTTCACAGTTCACAGTTCACAGTTCACAGTTCACAGTTCACAGTTCACAGTTCACAGTTCACAGTTCACAGTTCACAGTTCACAGTTCACAGTTCACAGTTCACAGTTCACAGTTCACAGTTCACAGTTCACAGTTCACAGTTCACAGTTCACAGTTCACAGTTCACAGTTCACAGTTCACAGTTCACAGTTCACAGTTCACAGTTCACAGTTCACAGTTCACAGTTCACAGTTCACAGTTCACAGTTCACAGTTCACAGTTCACAGTTCACAGTTCACAGTTCACAGTTCAAAGTTCACAGTTCACAGTTCACAGTTCACAGTTCACAGTTCACAGTTCACAGTTCACAGTTCACAGTTCACAGTTCACAGTTCACAGTTCACAGTTCACAGTTCACAGTTCACAGTTCACAGTTCACAGTTCACAGTTCACAGTTCACAGTTCACAGTTCACAGTTCACAGTTCACAGTTCACAGTTCACAGTTCACAGTTCACAGTTCACAGTTCACAGTTCACAGTTCACAGTTCACAGTTCACAGTTCACAGTTCACAGTTAACAGTTCACAGTTCACAATCCGCCGTTCACAGTTCACAATTTGCAGTGCACACGTCAAAGTTCACAGTTCACAGTTCACAATCCGCCGTTCACAGTTCACAATTTGCAGTGCACACTTCAAAGTTCACAGCTCGCAGTTCACAGTTCACAGTTCACAGTTCACAGTTCACAGTTCACAGTTCACAGTTCACAGTTCACAGTTCACAGTTCACAGTTCACACTTCACAGTTCACAGTTCACAGTTCACAGTGCACCGTTCTTAGTTCACAGCTCACAGTTCACAGTTCACAGTTAACAGTTCACAGTTCACAATCCGCCGTTCACAGTTCACAATTTGCAGTGCACACTTCAAAGTTCACAGCTCGCAGTTCACAGTTCACAGTTCACAGTTCACTGTTCACAGTTCACAGTTCACAGTTCACAGTTCACAGTTCACAGTTCACAGTTCACAGTTCACAGTTCACAGTTCACAGTTCACAGTTCACAGTTCACAGTTCACAGTTCACAGTTCACAGTTCACAGTTCACAGTTCACAGTTCACAGTTCACAGTTCACAGTTCACAGTTCACAGTTCACAGTTCACAGTTCACAGTTCACAGTTCACAGTTCACAGTTCACAGTTCAAAGTTCACAGTTCACAGTTCACAGTTCACAGTTCACAGTTCACAGTTCACAGTTCACAGTTCACAGTTCACAGTTCACAGTTCACAGTTCACAGTTCACAGTTCACAGTTCACAGTTCACAGTTCACAGTTCACAGTTCACAGTTCACAGTTCACAGTTCACAGTTCACAGTTCACAGTTCACAGTTCACAGTTCACAGTTCACAGTTCACAGTTCACAGTTCACAGTTCACAGTTCACAGTTCACAGTTCACAGTTCACAGTTCACAGTTAACAGTTCACAGTTCACAATCCGCCGTTCACAGTTCACAATTTGCAGTGCACACGTCAAAGTTCACAGTTCACAGTTCACAATCCGCCGTTCACAGTTCACAATTTGCAGTGCACACTTCAAAGTTCACAGCTCGCAGTTCACAGTTCACAGTTCACAGTTCACAGTTCACAGTTCACAGTTCACAGTTCACAGTTCACAGTTCACAGTTCACAGTTCACACTTCACAGTTCACAGTTCACAGTTCACAGTGCACCGTTCTTAGTTCACAGCTCACAGTTCACAGTTCACAGTTAACAGTTCACAGTTCACAATCCGCCGTTCACAGTTCACAATTTGCAGTGCACACTTCAAAGTTCACAGCTCGCAGTTCACAGTTCACAGTTCACAGTTCACTGTTCACAGTTCACAGTTCACAGTTCACAGTTCACAGTTCACAGTTCACAGTTCACAGTTCACAGTTCACAGTTCACAGTTCACAGTTCACAGTTCACAGTTCACAGTTCACAGTTCACAGTTCACAGTTCACAGTTCACAGTTCACAGTTCACAGTTCACAGTTCACAGTTCATAGCTCGCAGTTCACAGTTCACAGTTCACTGTTCACAAATCGCAGTTCACAGTTCACATTTCACGCTTCACAGTTCACACTTCACAGTTCACAGTTCACAGTTCACAGTGCACCGTTCTTAGTTTACAGCTCACAGTTCCCAGTTCACAGTTAACAGTTCACAGTTCACAATCCGCCGTTCACAGTTCACAATTTGCAGTGCACACTTCAAAGTTCACAGCTCGCAGTTCACAGTTCACAGTTCACAGTTCACAGTTCACAGTTCACAGTTCACAGTTCACAGTTCACAGTTCACAGTTCACAGTTCACAGTTCACAGTTCACAGTTCACAGTTCACAGTTCACAGTTCACAGTTCACAGTTCACAGTTCACAGTTCACAGTTCACAGTTCACAGTTCACAGTTCACAGTTCACAGTTCACAGGTCACAGTTCACAGTTCACAGTTCACAGTTCACAGTTCACAGTTCACAGTTCACAGTTCACAGTTCACATTTCACAGATCACAGTTCACAGTTCACAATCCGCCGTTCACAGTTCACAATTTGCAGTGCACACTTCAAAGTTCACAGCTCGCAGTTCACAGTTCACAGTTCACAGTTCACAGTTCACTGTTCACAGTTCACAGTTCACAGTTCACAGTTCACAGTTCACAGTTCACAGTTCACAGTTCACAGTTCACAGTTCACAGTTCACAGTTCACAGTTCACAGTTCACAGTTCATAGCTCGCGTTCACAGTTCACAGTTCACTGTTCACAAATCGCAGTTCACAGTTCACATTTCACGCTTCACAGTTCACACTTCACAGTTCACAGTTCACAGTTCACAGTGCACCGTTCTTAGTTCACAGCTCACAGTTCCCAGTTCACAGTTAACAGTTCACAGTTCACAATCCGCCGTTCACAGTTCACAATTTGCAGTGCACACTTCAAAGTTCACAGCTCGCAGTTCACAGTTCACAGTTCACAGTTCACAGTTCACAGTTCACAGTTCACAGTTCACAGTTCACAGTTCACAGTTCACAGTTCACAGTTCACAGTTCACAGTTCACAGTTCACAGTTCACAGTTCACAGTTCACAGTTCACAGTTCACAGTTCACAGTTCACAGTTCACAGTTCACAGTTCACAGTTCACAGTTCACAGTTCACAGTTCACAGTTCACAGTTCACAGTTCACAGTTCACAGTTCACAGTTCACAGTTCACAGTTCACAGTTCACAGTTCACAGTTCACAGTTCACAGTTCACAGTTCACAGTTCACAGTTCACAGTTCACAGTTCACAGTTCATAGTTAACAGTTCACAGTTCACAATCCGCCGTTCACAGTTCACAATTTGCAGTGCACACATCAAAGTTCACAGTTCACAGTTCACAATCCGCCGTTCACAGTTCACAATTTGCAGTGCACACTTCAAAGTTCACAGCTCGCAGTTCACAGTTCACAGTTCACAGTTCACAGTTCACAGTTCACAGTTCACAGTTCACAGTTCACAGTTCACAGTTCACAGTTCACAGTTCACAGTTCACAGTTCACAGTTCATAGCTCGCAGTTCGCAGTTCACAGTTCACTGTTCACAAATCGCAGTTCACAGTTCACATTTCACGCTTCACAGTTCACACTTCACAGTTCACAGTTCACAGTTCACAGTGCACCGTTCTTAGTTTACAGCTCACAGTTCCCAGTTCACAGTTAACAGTTCACAGTTCACAATCCGCCGTTCACAGTTCACAATTTGCAGTGCACACTTCAAAGTTCACAGCTCGCAGTTCACAGTTCACAGTTCACAGTTCACAGTTCACAGTTCACAGTTCACAGTTCACAGTTCACAGTTCACAGTTCACAGTTCACAGTTCACAGTTCACAGTTCACAGTTCACAGTTCACAGTTCACAGTTCACAGTTCACAGTTCACAGTTCACAGTTCACAGTTCACAGTTCACAGTTCACAGTTCACAGTTCACAGGTCACAGTTCACAGTTCACAGTTCACAGTTCACAGTTCACAGTTCACAGTTCACAGTTCACAGTTCACAGTTCACATTTCACAGATCACAGTTCACAGTTCACAATCCGCCGTTCACAGTTCACAATTTGCAGTGCACACTTCAAAGTTCACAGCTCGCAGTTCACAGTTCACAGTTCACAGTTCACAGTTCACTGTTCACAGTTCACAGTTCACAGTTCACAGTTCACAGTTCACAGTTCACAGTTCACAGTTCACAGTTCACAGTTCACAGTTCACAGTTCACAGTTCACAGTTCATAGCTCGCGTTCACAGTTCACAGTTCACTGTTCACAAATCGCAGTTCACAGTTCACATTTCACGCTTCACAGTTCACACTTCACAGTTCACAGTTCACAGTTCACAGTGCACCGTTCTTAGTTCACAGCTCACAGTTCCCAGTTCACAGTTAACAGTTCACAGTTCACAATCCGCCGTTCACAGTTCACAATTTGCAGTGCACACTTCAAAGTTCACAGCTCGCAGTTCACAGTTCACAGTTCACAGTTCACAGTTCACAGTTCACAGTTCACAGTTCACAGTTCACAGTTCACAGTTCACAGTTCACAGTTCACAGTTCACAGTTCACAGTTCACAGTTCACAGTTCACAGTTCACAGTTCACAGTTCACAGTTCACAGTTCACAGTTCACAGTTCACAGTTCACAGTTCACAGTTCACAGTTCACAGTTCACAGTTCACAGTTCACAGTTCACAGTTCACAGTTCACAGTTCACAGTTCACAGTTCACAGTTCACAGTTCACAGTTCACAGTTCACAGTTCACAGTTCACAGTTCACAGTTCACAGTTCACAGTTCACAGTTCACAGTTCACAGTTCATAGTTAACAGTTCACAGTTCACAATCCGCCGTTCACAGTTCACAATTTGCAGTGCACACATCAAAGTTCACAGTTCACAGTTCACAATCCGCCGTTCACAGTTCACAATTTGCAGTGCACACTTCAAAGTTCACAGCTCGCAGTTCACAGTTCACAGTTCACAGTTCACAGTTCACAGTTCACAGTTCACAGTTCACAGTTCACAGTTCACAGTTCACAGTTCACAGTTCACACTTCACACTTCACACTTCACACTTCACACTTCACACTTCACACTTCACAGTTCACAGTTCACAGTTCACAGTTCACAGTTCACAGTTCACAGTTCACAGTTCACAGTTCACAGTTCACAGTTCACAGTTCACAGTTCACAGTTCACAGTTCACAGTTCACAGTTCACAGTTCACAGTTCACAGTTCACAGTTCACAGTTCACAGTTCACAGTTCACAGTTCACAGTTCACAGTTCACAGTTCACAGTTCACAGTTCACAGTTCACAGTTCACAGTTCACAGTTCACAGTTCACAGTTCACAGTTCACAGTTCACAGTTCACAGTTCACAGTTCACAGTTCACAGTTCACAGTTCACAGTTCACAGTTCACAGTTCACAGTTCACAGTTCACAGTTCACAGTTCACAGTTCACAGTTCACAGTTCACAGTTCACAGTTCACAGTTCACAGTTCACAGTTCACAGTTCACAGTTCACAGTTCACAGTTCACAGTTCACAGTTCACAGTTCACAGTTCACAGTTCACAGTTCACAGTTCACAGTTCACAGTTCACAGTTCACAGTTCACAGTTCACAGTTCACAGTTCACAGTTCACAGTTCACAGTTCACAGTTCACAGTTCACAGTTCACAGTTCACAGTTCACAGTTCACAGTTCACAGTTAACAGTTCACAGTTCACAATCCGCCGTTCACAGTTCACAATTTGCAGTGCACACATCAAAGTTCACAGTTCACAGTTCACAATCCGCCGTTCACAGTTCACAATTTGCAGTGCACACTTCAAAGTTCACAGCTCGCAGTTCACAGTTCACAGTTCACAGTTCACAGTTCACAGTTCACAGTTCACAGTTCACAGTTCACAGTTCACAGTTCACATTCACAGTTCACAGTTCACAGTTCACAGTGCACCGTTCTTAGTTCACAGCTCACAGTTCACAGTTCACAGTTAACAGTTCACAGTTCACAATCCGCCGTTCACAGTTCACAATTTGCAGTGCACACTTCAAAGTTCACAGCTCGCAGTTCACAGTTCACAGTTCACAGTTCACAGTTCACTGTTCACAGTTCACAGTTCACAGTTCACAGTTCACAGTTCAGTTCACAGTTCACAGTTCACAGTTCACAGTTCACAGTTCACAGTTCACAGTTCACAGTTCACAGTTCACAGTTCACAGTTCACAGTTCACAGTTCACAGTTCACAGTTCACAGTTCACAGTTCACAGTTCACAGTTCATAGCTCGCAGTTCACAGTTCACAGTTCACTGTTCACAAATCGCAGTTCACAGTTCACATTTCACGCTTCACAGTTCACACTTCACAGTTCACAGTTCACAGTTCACAGTGCACCGTTCTTAGTTCACAGCTCACAGTTCCCAGTTCACAGTTAACAGTTCACAGTTCACAATCCGCCGTTCACAGTTCACAATTTGCAGTGCACACTTCAAAGTTCACAGCTCGCAGTTCACAGTTCACAGTTCACAGTTCACAGTTCACAGTTCACAGTTCACAGTTCACAGTTCACAGTTCACAGTTCACAGTTCACAGTTCACAGTTCACAGTTCACAGTTCACAGTTCACAGTTCACAGTTCACAGTTCACAGTTCACAGTTCACAGTTCACAGTTCACAGTTCACAGTTCACAGGTCACAGTTCACAGTTCACAGTTCACAGTTCACAGTTCACAGTTCACAGTTCACAGTTCACAGTTCACAGTTCACAGTTCACAGTTCACAGTTCACAGTTCACAGTTCACAGTTCACAATCCGCCGTTCACAGTTCACAATTTGCAGTGCACACTTCAAAGTTCACAGCTCGCAGTTCACAGTTCACAGTTCACAGTTCACAGTTCACTGTTCACAGTTCACAGTTCACAGTTCACAGTTCACAGTTCACAGTTCACAGTTCACAGTTCACAGTTCACAGTTCACAGTTCACAGTTCACAGTTCACAGTTCACAGTTCACAGTTCACAGTTCACAGTTCACAGTTCACAGTTCACAGTTCATAGCTCGCGTTCACAGTTCACAGTTCACTGTTCACAAATCGCATTTCACAGTTCACATTTCACGCTTCACAGTTCACACTTCACAGTTCACAGTTCACAGTTCACAGTGCACCGTTCTTAGTTCACAGCTCACAGCATTCACAGTTAACAGTTCACAGTTCACAATCCGCCGTTCACAGTTCACAATTTGCAGTGCACACTTCAAAGTTCACAGCTCGCAGTTCACAGTTCACAGTTCACAGTTCACAGTTCACAGTTCACAGTTCACAGTTCACAGTTCACAGTTCACAGTTCACAGTTCACAGTTCACAGTTCACAGTTCACAGTTCACAGTTAACAGTTCACAGTTCACAGTTCACAGTTCACAGTTCACAGTTCACAGTTCACAGTTCACAGTTCACAGTTCACAGTTCACAGTTCACAGCTCGCAGTTTACAGTTCACAGTTCACAGTTCACAGTTCACAGTTCACAGTTCACAGTTCACAGTTCACAGTTCACAGTTCACAGTTCACAGTTCACAGTTCACAGTTAACAGTTCACAGTTCACAATCCGCCGTTCACAGTTCACAATTTGCAGTGCACACTTCAAAGTTCACAGTTCACAGTTCACAATCCGCCGTTCACAGTTCACAATTTGCAGTGCACACTTCAAAGTTCACAGCTCGCAGTTCACAGTTCACAATTCACAGTTCACAGTTCACAGTTCACAGTTCACAGTTCACAGTTCACAGTTCACAGTTCACAGTTCACAGTTCACAGTTCACAGTTCACAGTTCACTGTTCACAGTTCACAGTTCACAGTTCACAGTTCACAGTTCACAGTTCACAGTTCACAGTTCACAGTTCACAGTTCACAGTTCACAGTTCACAGTTCACAGTTCACAGTTCACAGTTCACAGTTCACAGTTCACAGTTCACAGTTCACAGTTCACAGTTCACAGTTCACAGTTCACAGTTCACAGTTCACAGTTCACAGTTCACAGTTCACAGTTCACAGTTCACAGTTCACAATCCGCCGTTCACAGTTCACAATTTGCAGTGCACACATCAAAGTTCACAGTTCACAGTTCACAATCCGCCGTTCACAGTTCACAATTTGCAGTGCACACTTCAAAGTTCACAGCTCGCAGTTCACAGTTCACAGTTCACAGTTCACAGTTCACAGTTCACAGTTCACAGTTCACAGTTCACAGTTCACAGTTCACAGTTCACAGTTCCCAGTTCACAGTTAACAGTTCACAGTTCACAATCCGCCGTTCACAGTTCACAATTTGCAGTGCACACTTCAAAGTTCACAGCTCGCAGTTCACAGTTCACAGTTCACAGTTCACAGTTCACAGTTCACAGTTCACAGTTCACAGTTCACAGTTCACAGTTCACAGTTCACAGTTCACAGTTCACAGTTCACAGTTCACAGTTCACAGTTCACAGTTCACAGTTCACAGTTCACAGTTCACAGTTCACAGTTCACAGTTCACAGTTCACAGTTCACAGTTCACAGTTCACAGTTCACAGTTCACAGTTCACAGTTCACAGTTCACAGTTCACAGTTCACAGTTCACAGTTCACAGTTCACAGTTCACAGTTCACAGTTCACAGTTCACAGGTCACAGTTCACAGTTCACAGTTCACAGTTCACAGTTAACAGTTCACAGTTCACAATCCGCCGTTCATAGTTCACAATTTGCAGTGCACACATCAAAGTTCACAGTTCACAGTTCACAAACCGCCGTTCACAGTTCACAATTTGCAGTGCACACTTCAAAGTTCACAGCTCGCAGTTCACAGTTCACAGTTCACAGTTCACAGTTCACAGTTCACAGTTCACAGTTCACAGTTCACAGTTCACAGTTCACAGTTCACAGTTCACAGTTCACAGTTCACAGTTCACAGTTCACAGTTCACAGTTCACAGTTCACAGTTCACAGTTCACAGTTCACAGTTCACAGTTCACAGTTCACAGTTCACAGTTCACAGTTCACAGTTCACAGTTCACAGTTCACAGTTAACAGTTCACAGTTCACAATCCGCCGTTCACAGTTCACAATTTGCAGTGCACACATCAAAGTTCACAGTTCACAGTTCACAATCCGCCGTTCACAGTTCACAATTTGCAGTGCACACTTCAAAGTTCACAGCTCGCAGTTCACAGTTCACAGTTCACAGTTCACAGTTCACTGTTCACAGTTCACAGTTCACAGTTCACAGTTCACAGTTCACAGTTCACAGTTCACAGTTCACAGTTCACACTTCACAGTTCACAGTTCACAGTTCACAGTGCACCGTTCTTAGTTCACAGCTCACAGTTCACAGTTCACAGTTAACAGTTCACAGTTCACAATCCGCCGTTCACAGTTCACAATTTGCAGTGCACACTTCAAAGTTCACAGCTCGCAGTTCACAGTTCACAGTTCACAGTTCACAGTTCACTGTTCACAGTTCACAGTTCACAGTTCACAGTTCACAGTTCACAGTTCACAGTTCACAGTTCACAGTTCACAGTTCACAGTTCACAGTTCACAGTTCACAGTTCACAGTTCACAGTTCACAGTTCACAGTTCACAGTTCACAGTTCACAGTTCACAGTTCACAGTGCACCGTTCTTAGTTCACAGCTCACAGTTCCCAGTTCACAGTTAACAGTTCACAGTTCACAATCCGCCGTTCACAGTTCACAATTTGCAGTGCACACTTCAAAGTTCACAGCTCGCAGTTCACAGTTCACAGTTCACAGTTCACAGTTCACAGTTCACAGTTCACAGTTCACAGTTCACAGTTCACAGTTCACAGTTCACACTTCACACTTCACACTTCACAGTTCACACTTCACAGTTCACACTTCACAGTTCACAGTTCACAGTTCACAGTTCACAGTTCACAGTTCACAGTTCACAGTTCACAGTTCACAGTTCACAGTTCACAGTTCACAGTTCACAGTTCACAGTTCACAGTTCACAGTTCACAGTTCACAGTTCACAGTTCACAGTTCACAGTTCACAGTTCACAGTTCACAGTTCACAGTTCACAGTTCACAGTTCACAGTTCACAGTTCACAGTTCACAGTTCACAGTTCACAGTTCACAGTTCACAGTTCACAGTTCACAGTTCACAGTTCACAGTTCACAGTTCACAGTTCACAGTTCACAGTTCACAGTTCACAGTTCACAGTTCACAGTTCACAGTTCACAGTTCACAGTTCACAGTTCACAGTTCACAGTTCACAGTTCACAGTTCACAGTTCACAGTTCACAGTTCACAGTTCACAGTTCACAGTTCACAGTTCACAGTTCACAGTTCACAGTTCACAGTTCACAGTTCACAGTTCACAGTTCACAGTTCACAGTTCACAGTTCACAGTTCACAGTTCACAGTTCACAGTTCACAGTTCACAGTTCACAGTTCACAGTTCACAGTTCACAGTTCACAGTTCACAGTTCACAGTTCACAGTTCACAGTTCACAGTTCACAGTTCACAGTTCACAGTTCACAGTTCACAGTTCACAGTTCACAGTTCACAGTTCACAGTTCACAGTTCACAGTTCACAGTTCACAGTTCACAGTTCACAGTTCACAGTTCACAGTTCACAGTTCACAGTTCACAGTTCACAGTTCACAGTTCACAGTTCACAGTTCACAGTTCACAATCCGCCGTTCACAGTTCACAATTTGCAGTGCACACATCAAAGTTCACAGTTCACAGTTCACAATCCGCCGTTCACAGTTCACAATTTGCAGTGCACACTTCAAAGTTCACAGCTCGCAGTTCACAGTTCACAGTTCACAGTTCACAGTTCACAGTTCACAGTTCACAGTTCACAGTTCACAGTTCACAGTTCACAGTTCACAGTTCACAGTTCACAGTTCACAGTTCACAGTTCACAGTTCACAGTTCACAGTTCACAGTTCACAGTTCACAGTTCACAGTTCACAGTTCACAGTTCACAGTTCACAGTTCACAGTTCATAGCTCGCAGTTCACAGTTCACAGTTCACTGTTCACAAATCGCAGTTCACAGTTCACATTTCACGCTTCACAGTTCACACTTCACAGTTCACAGTTCACAGTTCACAGTGCACCGTTCTTAGTTCACAGCTCACAGTTCCCAGTTCACAGTTCCCAGTTCACAGTTAACAGTTCACAGTTCACAATCCGCCGTTCACAGTTCACAATTTGCAGTGCACACTTCAAAGTTCACAGCTCGCAGTTCACAGTTCACAGTTCACAGTTCACAGTTCACAGTTCACAGTTCACAGTTCACAGTTCACAGTTCACAGTTCACAGTTCACAGTTCACAGTTCACAGTTCACAGTTCACAGTTCACAGTTCACAGTTCACAGTTCACAGTTCACAGTTCACAGTTCACAGTTCACAGTTCACAGTTCACAGTTCACAGTTCACAGTTCACAGTTCACAGTTCACAGTTCACAGTTCACAGTTCACAGTTCACAGTTCACAGTTCACAGTTCACAGTTCACAGTTCACAGTTCACAGTTCACAGTTCACAGTTCACAGTTCACAGTTCACAGTTCACAGTTCACAGTTCACAGTTCACAGTTCACAGTTCACAGTTCACAGTTCACAGTTCACAGTTCACAGTTCACAGTTCACAGTTCACAGTTCACAGTTCACAGTTCACAGTTCACAGTTCACAGTTCACAGTTCACAGTTCACAGTTCACAGTTCACAGTTCACAGTTCACAGTTCACAGTTCACAGTTCACAGTTCACAGTTAACAGTTCACAGTTCACAATCCGCCGTTCACAGTTCACAATTTGCAGTGCACACATCAAAGTTCACAGTTCACAGTTCACAATCCGCCGTTCACAGTTCACAATTTGCAGTGCACACTTCAAAGTTCACAGCTCGCAGTTCACAGTTCACAGTTCACAGTTCACAGTTCACAGTTCACAGTTCACAGTTCACAGTTCACAGTTCACAGTTCACATTCACAGTTCACAGTTCACAGTTCACAGTGCACCGTTCTTAGTTCACAGCTCACAGTTCACAGTTCACAGTTAACAGTTCACAGTTCACAATCCGCCGTTCACAGTTCACAATTTGCAGTGCACACTTCAAAGTTCACAGCTCGCAGTTCACAGTTCACAGTTCACAGTTCACAGTTCACTGTTCACAGTTCACAGTTCACAGTTCACAGTTCACAGTTCACAGTTCACAGTTCACAGTTCACAGTTCACAGTTCACAGTTCACAGTTCACAGTTCACAGTTCACAGTTCACAGTTCACAGTTCACAGTTCACAGTTCACAGTTCACAGTTCACAGTTCATAGCTCGCAGTTCACAGTTCACAGTTCACTGTTCACAAATCGCAGTTCACAGTTCACATTTCACGCTTCACAGTTCACACTTCACAGTTCACAGTTCACAGTTCACAGTGCACCGTTCTTAGTTCACAGCTCACAGTTCCCAGTTCACAGTTAACAGTTCACAGTTCACAATCCGCCGTTCACAGTTCACAATTTGCAGTGCACACTTCAAAGTTCACAGCTCGCAGTTCACAGTTCACAGTTCACAGTTCACAGTTCACAGTTCACAGTTCACAGTTCACAGTTCACAGTTCACAGTTCACAGTTCACAGTTCACAGTTCACAGTTCACAGTTCACAGTTCACAGTTCACAGTTCACAGTTCACAGTTCACAGTTCACAGTTCACAGTTCACAGTTCACAGTTCACAGTTCACAGGTCACAGTTCACAGTTCACAGTTCACAGTTCACAGTTCACAGTTCACAGTTCACAGTTCACAGTTCACAGTTCACAGTTCACAGTTCACAGTTCACAGTTCACAGTTCACAGTTCACAATCCGCCGTTCACAGTTCACAATTTGCAGTGCACACTTCAAAGTTCACAGCTCGCAGTTCACAGTTCACAGTTCACAGTTCACAGTTCACTGTTCACAGTTCACAGTTCACAGTTCACAGTTCACAGTTCACAGTTCACAGTTCACAGTTCACAGTTCACAGTTCACAGTTCACAGTTCACAGTTCACAGTTCACAGTTCACAGTTCACAGTTCACAGTTCACAGTTCACAGTTCACAGTTCACAGTTCACAGTTCATAGCTCGCGTTCACAGTTCACAGTTCACTGTTCACAAATCGCATTTCACAGTTCACATTTCACGCTTCACAGTTCACACTTCACAGTTCACAGTTCACAGTTCACAGTGCACCGTTCTTAGTTCACAGCTCACAGTTCCCAGTTCACAGTTAACAGTTCACAGTTCACAATCCGCCGTTCACAGTTCACAATTTGCAGTGCACACTTCAAAGTTCACAGCTCGCAGTTCACAGTTCACAGTTCACAGTTCACAGTTCACAGTTCACAGTTCACAGTTCACAGTTCACAGTTCACAGTTCACAGTTCACAGTTCACAGTTCACAGTTCACAGTTCACAGTTAACAGTTCACAGTTCACAGTTCACAGTTCACAGTTCACAGTTCACAGTTCACAGTTCACAGTTCACAGTTCACAGTTCACAGTTCACAGCTCGCAGTTTACAGTTCACAGTTCACAGTTCACAGTTCACAGTTCACAGTTCACAGTTCACAGTTCACAGTTCACAGTTCACAGTTCACAGTTCACAGTTCACAGTTAACAGTTCACAGTTCACAATCCGCCGTTCACAGTTCACAATTTGCAGTGCACACTTCAAAGTTCACAGTTCACAGTTCACAATCCGCCGTTCACAGTTCACAATTTGCAGTGCACACTTCAAAGTTCACAGCTCGCAGTTCACAGTTCACAATTCACAGTTCACAGTTCACAGTTCACAGTTCACAGTTCACAGTTCACAGTTCACAGTTCACAGTTCACAGTTCACAGTTCACAGTTCACAGTTCACTGTTCACAGTTCACAGTTCACAGTTCACAGTTCACAGTTCACAGTTCACAGTTCACAGTTCACAGTTCACAGTTCACAGTTCACAGTTCACAGTTCACAGTTCACAGTTCACAGTTCACAGTTCACAGTTCACAGTTCACAGTTCACAGTTCACAGTTCACAGTTCACAGTTCACAGTTCACAGTTCACAGTTCACAGTTCACAGTTCACAGTTCACAATCCGCCGTTCACAGTTCACAATTTGCAGTGCACACATCAAAGTTCACAGTTCACAGTTCACAATCCGCCGTTCACAGTTCACAATTTGCAGTGCACACTTCAAAGTTCACAGCTCGCAGTTCACAGTTCACAGTTCACAGTTCACAGTTCACAGTTCACAGTTCACAGTTCACAGTTCACAGTTCACAGTTCACAGTTCACAGTTCCCAGTTCACAGTTAACAGTTCACAGTTCACAATCCGCCGTTCACAGTTCACAATTTGCAGTGCACACTTCAAAGTTCACAGCTCGCAGTTCACAGTTCACAGTTCACAGTTCACAGTTCACAGTTCACAGTTCACAGTTCACAGTTCACAGTTCACAGTTCACAGTTCACAGTTCACAGTTCACAGTTCACAGTTCACAGTTCACAGTTCACAGTTCACAGTTCACAGTTCACAGTTCACAGTTCACAGTTCACAGTTCACAGTTCACAGTTCACAGTTCACAGTTCACAGTTCACAGTTCACAGTTCACAGTTCACAGTTCACAGTTCACAGTTCACAGTTCACAGTTCACAGTTCACAGTTCACAGTTCACAGGTCACAGTTCACAGTTCACAGTTCACAGTTCACAGTTAACAGTTCACAGTTCACAATCCGCCGTTCATAGTTCACAATTTGCAGTGCACACATCAAAGTTCACAGTTCACAGTTCACAAACCGCCGTTCACAGTTCACAATTTGCAGTGCACACTTCAAAGTTCACAGCTCGCAGTTCACAGTTCACAGTTCACAGTTCACAGTTCACAGTTCACAGTTCACAGTTCACAGTTCACAGTTCACAGTTCACAGTTCACAGTTCACAGTTCACAGTTCACAGTTCACAGTTCACAGTTCACAGTTCACAGTTCACAGTTCACAGTTCACAGTTCACAGTTCACAGTTCACAGTTCACAGTTCACAGTTCACAGTTCACAGTTCACAGTTCACAGTTCACAGTTCACAGTTCACAGTTCACAGTTCACAGTTCACAGTTCACAGTTCACAGTTCACAGTTCACAGTTCACAGTTCACAGTTCACAGTTCACAGTTCACAATCCGCCGTTCACAGTTCACAATTTGCAGTGCACACATCAAAGTTCACAGTTCACAGTTCACAATCCGCCGTTCACAGTTCACAATTTGCAGTGCACACTTCAAAGTTCACAGCTCGCAGTTCACAGTTCACAGTTCACAGTTCACAGTTCACTGTTCACAGTTCACAGTTCACAGTTCACAGTTCACAGTTCACAGTTCACAGTTCACAGTTCACAGTTCACACTTCACAGTTCACAGTTCACAGTTCACAGTGCACCGTTCTTAGTTCACAGCTCACAGTTCACAGTTCACAGTTAACAGTTCACAGTTCACAATCCGCCGTTCACAGTTCACAATTTGCAGTGCACACTTCAAAGTTCACAGCTCGCAGTTCACAGTTCACAGTTCACAGTTCACAGTTCACTGTTCACAGTTCACAGTTCACAGTTCACAGTTCACAGTTCACAGTTCACAGTTCACAGTTCACAGTTCACAGTTCACAGTTCACAGTTCACAGTTCACAGTTCACAGTTCACAGTTCACAGTTCACAGTTCACAGTTCACAGTTCACAGTGCACCGTTCTTAGTTCACAGCTCACAGTTCCCAGTTCACAGTTAACAGTTCACAGTTCACAATCCGCCGTTCACAGTTCACAATTTGCAGTGCACACTTCAAAGTTCACAGCTCGCAGTTCACAGTTCACAGTTCACAGTTCACAGTTCACAGTTCACAGTTCACAGTTCACAGTTCACAGTTCACAGTTCACACTTCACACTTCACACTTCACAGTTCACACTTCACAGTTCACACTTCACAGTTCACAGTTCACAGTTCACAGTTCACAGTTCACAGTTCACAGTTCACAGTTCACAGTTCACAGTTCACAGTTCACAGTTCACAGTTCACAGTTCACAGTTCACAGTTCACAGTTCACAGTTCACAGTTCACAGTTCACAGTTCACAGTTCACAGTTCACAGTTCACAGTTCACAGTTCACAGTTCACAGTTCACAGTTCACAGTTCACAGTTCACAGTTCACAGTTCACAGTTCACAGTTCACAGTTCACAGTTCACAGTTCACAGTTCACAGTTCACAGTTCACAGTTCACAGTTCACAGTTCACAGTTCACAGTTCACAGTTCACAGTTCACAGTTCACAGTTCACAGTTCACAGTTCACAGTTCACAGTTCACAGTTCACAGTTCACAGTTCACAGTTCACAGTTCACAGTTCACAGTTCACAGTTCACAGTTCACAGTTCACAGTTCACAGTTCACAGTTCACAGTTCACAGTTCACAGTTCACAGTTCACAGTTCACAGTTCACAGTTCACAGTTCACAGTTCACAGTTCACAGTTCACAGTTCACAGTTCACAGTTCACAGTTCACAGTTCACAGTTCACAGTTCACAGTTCACAGTTCACAGTTCACAGTTCACAGTTCACAGTTCACAGTTCACAGTTCACAGTTCACAGTTCACAGTTCACAGTTCACAGTTCACAGTTCACAGTTCACAGTTCACAGTTCACAGTTCACAGTTCACAGTTCACAGTTCACAGTTCACAGTTCACAGTTCACAGTTCACAGTTCACAGTTCACAGTTCACAGTTCACAGTTCACAATCCGCCGTTCACAGTTCACAATTTGCAGTGCACACATCAAAGTTCACAGTTCACAGTTCACAATCCGCCGTTCACAGTTCACAATTTGCAGTGCACACTTCAAAGTTCACAGCTCGCAGTTCACAGTTCACAGTTCACAGTTCACAGTTCACAGTTCACAGTTCACAGTTCACAGTTCACAGTTCACAGTTCACAGTTCACAGTTCACAGTTCACAGTTCACAGTTCACAGTTCACAGTTCACAGTTCACAGTTCACAGTTCACAGTTCACAGTTCACAGTTCACAGTTCACAGTTCACAGTTCATAGCTCGCAGTTCACAGTTCACAGTTCACTGTTCACAAATCGCAGTTCACAGTTCACATTTCACGCTTCACAGTTCACACTTCACAGTTCACAGTTCACAGTTCACAGTGCACCGTTCTTAGTTCACAGCTCACAGTTCCCAGTTCACAGTTCCCAGTTCACAGTTAACAGTTCACAGTTCACAATCCGCCGTTCACAGTTCACAATTTGCAGTGCACACTTCAAAGTTCACAGCTCGCAGTTCACAGTTCACAGTTCACAGTTCACAGTTCACAGTTCACAGTTCACAGTTCACAGTTCACAGTTCACAGTTCACAGTTCACAGTTCACAGTTCACAGTTCACAGTTCACAGTTCACAGTTCACAGTTCACAGTTCACAGTTCACAGTTCACAGTTCACAGTTCACAGTTCACAGTTCACAGTTCACAGTTCACAGTTCACAGTTCACAGTTCACAGTTCACAGTTCACAGTTCACAGTTCACAGTTCACAGTTCACAGTTCACAGTTCACAGTTCACAGTCCACAGTTCACAGTGCACCCTTCTTAGTTCACAGCTCACAGTTCCCAGTTCACAGTTAACAGTTCACAGTTCACAATCCGCCGTTCACAGTTCACAATTTGCAGTGCACACTACAAAGTTCACAGTTCACAGTTCACAGTTCACAGTTCACAGTCCACAGTTCACAGTTCACAGTGCACCCTTCTTAGTTCACAGCTCACAGTTCCCAGTTCACAGTTAACAGTTCACAGTTCACAATCCGCCGTTCACAGTTCACAATTTGCAGTGCACACTTCAAAGTTCACAGCTCGCAGTTTACAGTTCACAGTTCACAGTTCACAGTTCACAGTTCACAGTTCACAGTTCACAGTTCACAGTTACCAGTTCACAGTTCACAATCCGCCGTTCACAGTTCACAATTTGCAGTGCACACTTCAAAGTTCACAGTTCACAGTTCACAATCCGCCGTTCACAGTTCACAATTTGCAGTGCACACTTCAAAGTTCACAGCTCGCAGTTCACAGTTCACAGTTCACAGTTCACAGTTCACAGTTCACAGTTCACAGTTCACAGTTCACAGTTCACAGTTCACAGTTCACAGTTCACAGTTCGCAGTTCGGAGTTCACAGTTCACAGTTCACAGTTCATAGCTCGCAGTTCACAGTTCACAGTTCACTGTTCACAAATCGCAGTTCACAGTTCACAGTTCACGCTTCACAGTTCACACTTCACAGTTCACAGTTCACAGTTCACAGTGCACCGTTCTTAGTTCACAGCTCACAGTTCACAGTTCACAGTTAACAGTTCACAGTTCACAATCCGCCGTTCACAGTTCACAATTTGCAGTGCACACTTCAAAGTTCACAGCTCGCAGTTCACAGTTCACAGTTCACAGTTCACAGTTCACAGTTCACAGTTCACAGTTCACAGTTCACAGTTCACAGTTCACAGTTCACAGTTCACAGTTCACAGTTCACAGTTCACAGTTCACAGTTCACAGTTCACAGTTCACAGTTCACAGTTCACAGTTCACAGTTCACAGTTCACAGTTCACAGTTCACAGTTCACAGTTCACAGTTCACAGTTCACAGTTCACAGTTCACAGTTCACAGTTCACAGTTCACAGTTCACAGTTCACAGTTCACAGTTCACAGTTCACAGTTCACAGTTCACAGTTCACAGTTCACAGTTCACAGTTCACAGTTCACAGTTCACAGTTCACAGTTCACAGTTCACAGTTCACAGTTCACAGTTCACAGTTCACAGTTCACAGTTCACAGTTCACAGTTCACAGTTCACAGTTCACAGTTCACAGTTCACAGTTCACAGTTCACAGTTCACAGTTCACAGTTCACAGTTCACAGTTCACAGTTCACAGTTCACAGTTCACAGTTCACAGTTCACAGTTCACAGTTCACAGTTCACAGTTCACAGTTCACAGTTCACAGTTCACAGTTCACAGTTCACAGTTCACAGTTAACAGTTCACAGTTCACAATCCGCCGTTCACAGTTCACAATTTGCAGTGCACACATCAAAGTTCACAGTTCACAGTTCACAATCCGCCGTTCACAGTTCACAATTTGCAGTGCACACTTCAAAGTTCACAGCTCGCAGTTCACAGTTCACAGTTCACAGTTCACAGTTCACAGTTCACAGTTCACAGTTCACAGTTCACAGTTCACACTTCACAGTTCACAGTTCACAGTTCACAGTGCACCGTTCTTAGTTCACAGCACACAGTTCACAGTTCACAGTTAACAGTTCACAGTTCACAATCCGCCGTTCACAGTTCACAATTTGCAGTGCACACTTCAAAGTTCACAGCTCGCAGTTCACAGTTCACAGTTCACAGTTCACAGTTCACTGTTCACAGTTCACAGTTCACAGTTCACAGTTCACAGTTCACAGTTCACAGTTCACAGTTCACAGTTCACAGTTCACAGTTCACAGTTCACAGTTCACAGTTCACAGTTCACAGTTCACAGTTCACAGTTCACAGTTCACAGTTCACAGTTCACAGTTCACAGTTCATAGCTCGCAGTTCACAGTTCACAGTTCACTGTTCACAAATCGCAGTTCACAGTTCACATTTCACGCTTCACAGTTCACACTTCACAGTTCACAGTTCACAGTTCACAGTGCACCGTTCTTAGTTCACAGCTCACAGTTCCCAGTTCACAGTTAACAGTTCACAGTTCACAATCCGCCGTTCACAGTTCACAATTTGCAGTGCACACTTCAAAGTTCACAGCTCGCAGTTCACAGTTCACAGTTCACAGTTCACAGTTCACAGTTCACAGTTCACAGTTCACAGTTCACAGTTCACAGTTCACAGTTCACAGTTCACAGTTCACAGTTCACAGTTCACAGTTCACAGTTCACAGTTCACAGTTCACAGTTCACAGTTCACAGTTCACAGTTCACAGTTCACAGTTCACAGTTCACAGTTCACAGTTCACAGTTCACAGTTCACAGGTCACAGTTCACAGTTCACAGTTCACAGTTCACAGTTCACAGTTCACAGTTCACAGTTCACAGTTCACAGTTCACAGTTCACAGTTCACAGTTAACAGTTCACAGTTCACAATCCGCCGTTCACAGTTCACAATTTGCAGTGCACACTACAAAGTTCACAGTTCACAGTTCACAGTTCACAGTTCACAGTCCACAGTTCACAGTTCACAGTGCACCCTTCTTAGTTCACAGCTCACAGTTCCCAGTTCACAGTTAACAGTTCACAGTTCACAATCCGCCGTTCACAGTTCACAATTTGCAGTGCACACTTCAAAGTTCACAGCTCGCAGTTTACAGTTCACAGTTCACAGTTCACAGTTCACAGTTCACAGTTCACAGTTCACAGTTCACAGTTACCAGTTCACAGTTCACAATCCGCCGTTCACAGTTCACAATTTGCAGTGCACACTTCAAAGTTCACAGTTCACAGTTCACAATCCGCCGTTCACAGTTCACAATTTGCAGTGCACACTTCAAAGTTCACAGCTCGCAGTTCACAGTTCACAGTTCACAGTTCACAGCTCACAGTTCACAGTTCACAGTTCACAGTTCACAGTTCACAGTTCACAGTTCACAGTTCACAGTTCGCAGTTCGGAGTTCACAGTTCACAGTTCACAGTTCATAGCTCGCAGTTCACAGTTCACAGTTCACTGTTCACAAATCGCAGTTCACAGTTCACAGTTCACGCTTCACAGTTCACACTTCACAGTTCACAGTTCACAGTTCACAGTGCACCGTTCTTAGTTCACAGCTCACAGTTCACAGTTCACAGTTAACAGTTCACAGTTCACAATCCGCCGTTCACAGTTCACAATTTGCAGTGCACACTTCAAAGTTCACAGCTCGCAGTTCACAGTTCACAGTTCACAGTTCACAGTTCACAGTTCACAGTTCACAGTTCACAGTTCACAGTTCACAGTTCACAGTTCACAGTTCACAGTTCACAGTTCACAGTTCACAGTTCACAGTTCACAGTTCACAGTTCACAGTTCACAGTTCACAGTTCACAGTTCACAGTTCACAGTTCACAGTTCACAGTTCACAGTTCACAGTTCACAGTTCACAGTTCACAGTTCACAGTTCACAGTTCACAGTTCACAGTTCACAGTTCACAGTTCACAGTTCACAGTTCACAGTTCACAGTTCACAGTTCACAGTTCACAGTTCACAGTTCACAGTTCACAGTTCACAGTTCACAGTTCACAGTTCACAGTTCACAGTTCACAGTTCACAGTTCACAGTTCACAGTTCACAGTTCACAGTTCACAGTTCACAGTTCACAGTTCACAGTTCACAGTTCACAGTTCACAGTTCACAGTTCACAGTTCACAGTTCACAGTTCACAGTTCACAGTTCACAGTTCACAGTTCACAGTTCACAGTTCACAGTTCACAGTTCACAGTTCACAGTTCACAGTTCACAGTTCACAGTTCACAGTTCACAGTTCACAGTTAACAGTTCACAGTTCACAATCCGCCGTTCACAGTTCACAATTTGCAGTGCACACATCAAAGTTCACAGTTCACAGTTCACAATCCGCCGTTCACAGTTCACAATTTGCAGTGCACACTTCAAAGTTCACAGCTCGCAGTTCACAGTTCACAGTTCACAGTTCACAGTTCACAGTTCACAGTTCACAGTTCACAGTTCACAGTTCACACTTCACAGTTCACAGTTCACAGTTCACAGTGCACCGTTCTTAGTTCACAGCACACAGTTCACAGTTCACAGTTAACAGTTCACAGTTCACAATCCGCCGTTCACAGTTCACAATTTGCAGTGCACACTTCAAAGTTCACAGCTCGCAGTTCACAGTTCACAGTTCACAGTTCACAGTTCACTGTTCACAGTTCACAGTTCACAGTTCACAGTTCACAGTTCACAGTTCACAGTTCACAGTTCACAGTTCACAGTTCACAGTTCACAGTTCACAGTTCACAGTTCACAGTTCACAGTTCACAGTTCACAGTTCACAGTTCACAGTTCAC
The DNA here is from genome assembly GCA_963971365.1 of Lasioglossum villosulum. NCBI lineage: Eukaryota > Metazoa > Arthropoda > Insecta > Hymenoptera > Halictidae > Lasioglossum > Lasioglossum villosulum. The sequence goes on along the minus strand of CAXARU010000144.1, from coordinate 678,316 downwards.
AGTTCATAGCTCGCAGTTCACAGTTCACAGTTCACTGTTCACAAATCGCAGTTCACAGTTCACATTTCACGCTTCACAGTTCACACTTCACAGTTCACAGTTCACAGTTCACAGTGCACCGTTCTTAGTTCACAGCTCACAGTTCCCAGTTCACAGTTAACAGTTCACAGTTCACAATCCGCCGTTCACAGTTCACAATTTGCAGTGCACACTTCAAAGTTCACAGCTCGCAGTTCACAGTTCACAGTTCACAGTTCACAGTTCACAGTTCACAGTTCACAGTTCACAGTTCACAGTTCACAGTTCACAGTTCACAGTTCACAGTTCACAGTTCACAGTTCACAGTTCACAGTTCACAGTTCACAGTTCACAGTTCACAGTTCACAGTTCACAGTTCACAGTTCACAGTTCACAGTTCACAGTTCACAGTTCACAGTTCACAGTTCACAGGTCACAGTTCACAGTTCACAGTTCACAGTTCACAGTTCACAGTTCACAGTTCACAGTTCACAGTTCACAGTTCACAGTTCACAGTTCACAGTTCACAGTTCACAGTTCACAGTTCACAGTTCACAGTTCACAGTTCACAGTTCACAGTTCACAGTTCACAGTTCACAGTTCACAGTTCACAGTTCACAGTTCACAGTTCACAGTTCACAGTTCACAGTCCACAGTTCACAGTTCACAGTGCACCCTTCTTAGTTCACAGCTCACAGTTCCCAGTTCACAGTTAACAGTTCACAGTTCACAATCCGCCGTTCACAGTTCACAATTTGCAGTGCACACTACAAAGTTCACAGTTCACAGTTCACAGTTCACAGTTCACAGTCCACAGTTCACAGTTCACAGTGCACCCTTCTTAGTTCACAGCTCACAGTTCCCAGTTCACAGTTAACAGTTCACAGTTCACAATCCGCCGTTCACAGTTCACAATTTGCAGTGCACACTTCAAAGTTCACAGCTCGCAGTTTACAGTTCACAGTTCACAGTTCACAGTTCACAGTTCACAGTTCACAGTTCACAGTTCACAGTTCACAGTTCACAGTTCACAGTTCACAGTTAACAGTTCACAGTTCACAATCCGCCGTTCACAGTTCACAATTTGCAGTGCACACTTCAAAGTTCACAGTTCACAGTTCACAATCCGCCGTTCACAGTTCACAATTTGCAGTGCACACTTCAAAGTTCACAGCTCGCAGTTCACAGTTCACAGTTCACAGTTCACAGTTCACAGTTCACAGTTCACAGTTCACAGTTCACAGTTCACAGTTCACAGTTCACAGTTCACAGTTCACAGTTCACAGTTCGCAGTTCGCAGTTCGGAGTTCACAGTTCACAGTTCACAGTTCATAGCTCGCAGTTCACAGTTCACAGTTCACTGTTCACAAATCGCAGTTCACAGTTCACAGTTCACGCTTCACAGTTCACACTTCACAGTTCACAGTTCACAGTTCACAGTGCACCGTTCTTAGTTCACAGCTCACAGTTCACAGTTCACAGTTAACAGTTCACAGTTCACAATCCGCCGTTCACAGTTCACAATTTGCAGTGCACACTTCAAAGTTCACAGCTCGCAGTTCACAGTTCACAGTTCACAGTTCACAGTTCACAGTTCACAGTTCACAGTTCACAGTTCACAGTTCACAGTTCACAGTTCACAGTTCACAGTTCACAGTTCACAGTTCACAGTTCACAGTTCACAGTTCACAGTTCACAGTTCACAGTTCACAGTTCACAGTTCACAGTTCACAGTTCACAGTTCACAGTTCACAGTTCACAGTTCACAGTTCACAGTTCACAGTTCACAGTTCACAGTTCATAGCTCGCAGTTCACAGTTCACAGTTCACTGTTCACAAATCGCAGTTCACAGTTCACAGTTCACAGTTCACAGTTCACAGTTCACAGTTCACAGTTCACAGTTCACAGTTCACAGTTCACAGTTCACAGTTCACAGTTCACAGTTCACAGTTCACAGTTCACAGTTCACAGTTCACAGTTCACAGTTCACAGTTCACAGTTCACAGTTCACAGTTCACAGTTCACAGTTCACAGTTCACAGTTCACAGTTCACAGTTCACAGTTCACAGTTCACAGTTCACAGTTCACAGTTCACAGTTCATAGCTCGCAGTTCACAGTTCACAGTTCACTGTTCACAAATCGCAGTTCACAGTTCACATTTCACGCTTCACAGTTCACACTTCACAGTTCACAGTTCACAGTTCACAGTGCACCGTTCTTAGTTCACAGCTCACAGTTCCCAGTTCACAGTTAACAGTTCACAGTTCACAATCCGCCGTTCACAGTTCACAATTTGCAGTGCACACTTCAAAGTTCACAGCTCGCAGTTCACAGTTCACAGTTCACAGTTCACAGTTCACAGTTCACAGTTCACAGTTCACAGTTCACAGTTCACAGTTCACAGTTCACAGTTCACAGTTCACAGTTCACAGTTCACAGTTCACAGTTCACAGTTCACAGTTCACAGTTCACAGTTCACAGTTCACAGTTCACAGTTCACAGTTCACAGTTCACAGTTCACAGTTCACAGTTCACAGTTCACAGTTCACAGTTCACAGTTCACAGTTCACAGTTCACAGTTCACAGTTCACAGTTCACAGTTCACAGTTCACAGTTCACAGTTCACAGTCCACAGTTCACAGTTCACAGTGCACCCTTCTTAGTTCACAGCTCACAGTTCCCAGTTCACAGTTAACAGTTCACAGTTCACAATCCGCCGTTCACAGTTCACAATTTGCAGTGCACACTACAAAGTTCACAGTTCACAGTTCACAGTTCACAGTTCACAGTCCACAGTTCACAGTTCACAGTGCACCCTTCTTAGTTCACAGCTCACAGTTCCCAGTTCACAGTTAACAGTTCACAGTTCACAATCCGCCGTTCACAGTTCACAATTTGCAGTGCACACTTCAAAGTTCACAGCTCGCAGTTTACAGTTCACAGTTCACAGTTCACAGTTCACAGTTCACAGTTCACAGTTCACAGTTCACAGTTCACAGTTAACAGTTCACAGTTCACAATCCGCCGTTCACAGTTCACAATTTGCAGTGCACACTTCAAAGTTCACAGTTCACAGTTCACAATCCGCCGTTCACAGTTCACAATTTGCAGTGCACACTTCAAAGTTCACAGCTCGCAGTTCACAGTTCACAGTTCACAGTTCACAGTTCACAGTTCACAGTTCACAGTTCACAGTTCACAGTTCACAGTTCACAGTTCACAGTTCACAGTTCGCAGTTCGGAGTTCACAGTTCACAGTTCACAGTTCATAGCTCGCAGTTCACAGTTCACAGTTCACTGTTCACAAATCGCAGTTCACAGTTCACAGTTCACGCTTCACAGTTCACACTTCACAGTTCACAGTTCACAGTTCACAGTGCACCGTTCTTAGTTCACAGCTCACAGTTCACAGTTCACAGTTAACAGTTCACAGTTCACAATCCCCCGTTCACAGTTCACAATTTGCAGTGCACACTTCAAAGTTCACAGCTCGCAGTTCACAGTTCACAGTTCACAGTTCACAGTTCACAGTTCACAGTTCACAGTTCACAGTTCACAGTTCACAGTTCACAGTGCACCGTTCTTAGTTCACAGCTCACAGTTCACAGTTCACAGTTCACAGTTCACAGTTCACAGTTCACAGTTCACAGTTCACAGTTCACAGTTCACAGTTCACAGTTCACAGTTCACAGTTCACAGTTCACAGTTCACAGTTCACAGTTCACAGTTCACAGTTCACAGTTCACAGTTCACAGTTCACAGTTCACAGTTCACAGTTCACAGTTCACAGTTCACAGTTCACAGTTCACAGTTCACAGTTCACAGTTCACAGTTCATAGCTCGCAGTTCACAGTTCACAGTTCACTGTTCACAAATCGCAGTTCACAGTTCACAGTTCACAGTTCACAGTTCACAGTTCACAGTTCACAGTTCACAGTTCACAGTTCACAGTTCACAGTTCACAGTTCACAGTTCACAGTTCACAGTTCACAGTTCATAGCTCGCAGTTCACAGTTCACAGTTCACTGTTCACAAATCGCAGTTCACAGTTCACATTTCACGCTTCACAGTTCACACTTCACAGTTCACAGTTCACAGTTCACAGTGCACCGTTCTTAGTTCACAGCTCACAGTTCCCAGTTCACAGTTAACAGTTCACAGTTCACAATCCGCCGTTCACAGTTCACAATTTGCAGTGCACACTTCAAAGTTCACAGCTCGCAGTTCACAGTTCACAGTTCACAGTTCACAGTTCACAGTTCACAGTTCACAGTTCACAGTTCACAGTTCACAGTTCACAGTTCACAGTTCACAGTTCACAGTTCACAGTTCACAGTTCACAGTTCACAGTTCACAGTTCACAGTTCACAGTTCACAGTTCACAGTTCACAGTTCACAGTTCACAGTTCACAGTTCACAGTTCACAGTTCACAGTTCACAGGTCACAGTTCACAGTTCACAGTTCACAGTTCACAGTTCACAGTTCACAGTTCACAGTTCACAGTTCACAGTTCACAGTTCACAGTTCACAGTTCACAGTTCACAGTTCACAGTTCACAGTTCACAGTTCACAGTTCACAGTCCACAGTTCACAGTTCACAGTGCACCCTTCTTAGTTCACAGCTCACAGTTCCCAGTTCACAGTTAACAGTTCACAGTTCACAATCCGCCGTTCACAGTTCACAATTTGCAGTGCACACTTCAAAGTTCACAGCTCGCAGTTTACAGTTCACAGTTCACAGTTCACAGTTCACAGTTCACAGTTCACAGTTCACAGTTCACAGTTCACAGTTCACAGTTCACAGTTAACAGTTCACAGTTCACAATCCGCCGTTCACAGTTCACAATTTGCAGTGCACACTTCAAAGTTCACAGTTCACAGTTCACAATCCGCCGTTCACAGTTCACAATTTGCAGTGCACACTTCAAAGTTCACAGCTCGCAGTTCACAGTTCACAGTTCACAGTTCACAGTTCACAGTTCACAGTTCACAGTTCACAGTTCACAGTTCACAGTTCACAGTTCACAATCCGCCGTTCACAGTTCACAATTTGCAGTGCACACTTCAAAGTTCACAGTTCACAGTTCACAATCCGCCGTTCACAGTTCACAATTTGCAGTGCACACTTCAAAGTTCACAGCTCGCAGTTCACAGTTCACAGTTCACAGTTCACAGTTCACAGTTCACAGTTCACAGTTCACAGTTCACAGTTCACAGTTCACAGTTCACAGTTCACAGTTCACAGTTCACAGTTCGCAGTTCGGAGTTCACAGTTCACAGTTCACAGTTCATAGCTCGCAGTTCACAGTTCACAGTTCACTGTTCACAAATCGCAGTTCACAGTTCACAGTTCACGCTTCACAGTTCACACTTCACAGTTCACAGTTCACAGTTCACAGTTCACAGTGCACCGTTCTTAGTTCACAGCTCACAGTTCACAGTTCACAGTTCACAGTTAACAGTTCACAGTTCACAATCCGCCGTTCACAGTTCACAATTTGCAGTGCACACTTCAAAGTTCACAGCTCGCAGTTCACAGTTCACAGTTCACAGTTCACAGTTCACAGTTCACAGTTCACAGTTCACAGTTCACAGTTCACAGTTCACAGTTCACAGTTCACAGTTCACAGTTCACAGTTCACAGTTCACAGTTCACAGTTCACAGTTCACAGTTCACAGTTCACAGTTCACAGTTCACAGTTCACAGTTCACAGTTCACAGTTCACAGTTCACAGTTCACAGTTCACAGTTCACAGTTCACAGTTCACAGTTCACAGTTCACAGTTCACAGTTCACAGTTCACAGTTCACAGTTCACAGTTCACAGTTCACAGTTCACAGTTCACAGTTCACAGTTCACAGTTCACAGTTCACAGTTCACAGTTCACAGTTCACAGTTCACAGTTCACAGTTCACAGTTCACAGTTCACAGTTCACAGTTCACAGTTCACAGTTCACAGTTCACAGTTCACAGTTCACAGTTCACAGTTCACAGTTCACAGTTCACAGTTCACAGTTCACAGTTCACAGTTCACAGTTCACAGTTCACAGTTCACAGTTCACAGTTCACAGTTCACAGTTCACAGTTCACAGTTCACAGTTCACACTTCACAGTCCACAGTTCGCAGTTCACAGTGCTCCCTTCTCAGTTCACAGCTCACAGTTTCCAGTTCACAGTTAACAGTTCACAGTTCACAATCCCCCGTTCACAGTTCACAATTTGCAGTGCACACTTCAAAGTTCACAGCTCGCAGTTCACAGTTCACAGTTCACAGTTCACAGTTCACAGTTCACAGTTCACAGTTCACAGTTCACAGTTCACAGTTCACAGTTCACAGTTCACAGTGCACCGTTCTTAGTTCACAGCTCACAGTTCACAGTTCACAGTTCACAGTTCACAGTTCACAGTTCACAGTTCACAGTTCACAGTTCACAGTTCACAGTTCACAGTTCACAGTTCACAGTTCACAGTTCACAGTTCACAGTTCACAGTTCACAGTTCACAGTTCACAGTTCACAGTTCACAGTTCACAGTTCACAGTTCACAGTTCACAGTTCACAGTTCACAGTTCACAGTTCATAGCTCGCAGTTCACAGTTCACAGTTCACTGTTCACAAATCGCAGTTCACAGTTCACAGTTCACAGTTCACAGTTCACAGTTCACAGTTCACAGTTCACAGTTCACAGTTCACAGTTCACAGTTCACAGTTCACAGTTCACAGTTCACAGTTCACAGTTCACAGTTCACAGTTCACAGTTCACAGTTCACAGTTCACAGTTCATAGCTCGCAGTTCACAGTTCACAGTTCACTGTTCACAAATCGCAGTTCACAGTTCACATTTCACGCTTCACAGTTCACACTTCACAGTTCACAGTTCACAGTTCACAGTGCACCGTTCTTAGTTCACAGCTCACAGTTCCCAGTTCACAGTTAACAGTTCACAGTTCACAATCCGCCGTTCACAGTTCACAATTTGCAGTGCACACTTCAAAGTTCACAGCTCGCAGTTCACAGTTCACAGTTCACAGTTCACAGTTCACAGTTCACAGTTCACAGTTCACAGTTCACAGTTCACAGTTCACAGTTCACAGTTCACAGTTCACAGTTCACAGTTCACAGTTCACAGTTCACAGTTCACAGTTCACAGTTCACAGTTCACAGTTCACAGTTCACAGTTCACAGTTCACAGTTCACAGTTCACAGTTCACAGTTCACAGTTCACAGTTCACAGTTCACAGTTCACAGTTCACAGTTCACAGGTCACAGTTCACAGTTCACAGTTCACAGTTCACAGTTCACAGTTCACAGTTCACAGTTCACAGTTCACAGTTCACAGTTCACAGTTCACAGTTCACAGTTCACAGTTCACAGTTCACAGTTCACAGTTCACAGTCCACAGTTCACAGTTCACAGTGCACCCTTCTTAGTTCACAGCTCACAGTTCCCAGTTCACAGTTAACAGTTCACAGTTCACAATCCGCCGTTCACAGTTCACAATTTGCAGTGCACACTTCAAAGTTCACAGCTCGCAGTTTACAGTTCACAGTTCACAGTTCACAGTTCACAGTTCACAGTTCACAGTTCACAGTTCACAGTTCACAGTTCACAGTTAACAGTTCACAGTTCACAATCCGCCGTTCACAGTTCACAATTTGCAGTGCACACTTCAAAGTTCACAGTTCACAGTTCACAATCCGCCGTTCACAGTTCACAATTTGCAGTGCACACTTCAAAGTTCACAGCTCGCAGTTCACAGTTCACAGTTCACAGTTCACAGTTCACAGTTCACAGTTCACAGTTCACAGTTCACAGTTCACAGTTCACAGTTCACAATCCGCCGTTCACAGTTCACAATTTGCAGTGCACACTTCAAAGTTCACAGTTCACAGTTCACAATCCGCCGTTCACAGTTCACAATTTGCAGTGCACACTTCAAAGTTCACAGCTCGCAGTTCACAGTTCACAGTTCACAGTTCACAGTTCACAGTTCACAGTTCACAGTTCACAGTTCACAGTTCACAGTTCACAGTTCACAGTTCACAGTTCACAGTTCACAGTTCGCAGTTCGGAGTTCACAGTTCACAGTTCACAGTTCATAGCTCGCAGTTCACAGTTCACAGTTCACTGTTCACAAATCGCAGTTCACAGTTCACAGTTCACGCTTCACAGTTCACACTTCACAGTTCACAGTTCACAGTTCACAGTTCACAGTGCACCGTTCTTAGTTCACAGCTCACAGTTCACAGTTCACAGTTCACAGTTAACAGTTCACAGTTCACAATCCGCCGTTCACAGTTCACAATTTGCAGTGCACACTTCAAAGTTCACAGCTCGCAGTTCACAGTTCACAGTTCACAGTTCACAGTTCACAGTTCACAGTTCACAGTTCACAGTTCACAGTTCACAGTTCACAGTTCACAGTTCACAGTTCACAGTTCACAGTTCACAGTTCACAGTTCACAGTTCACAGTTCACAGTTCACAGTTCACAGTTCACAGTTCACAGTTCACAGTTCACAGTTCACAGTTCACAGTTCACAGTTCACAGTTCACAGTTCACAGTTCACAGTTCACAGTTCACAGTTCACAGTTCACAGTTCACAGTTCACAGTTCACAGTTCACAGTTCACAGTTCACAGTTCACAGTTCACAGTTCACAGTTCACAGTTCACAGTTCACAGTTCACAGTTCACAGTTCACAGTTCACAGTTCACAGTTCACAGTTCACAGTTCATAGCTCGCAGTTCACAGTTCACAGTTCACTGTTCACAAATCGCAGTTCACAGTTCACAGTTCACAGTTCACAGTTCACAGTTCACAGTTCACAGTTCACAGTTCACAGTTCACAGTTCACAGTTCACAGTTCACAGTTCACAGTTCACAGTTCACAGTTCACAGTTCACAGTTCACAGTTCACAGTTCACAGTTCACAGTTCACATTTCACATTTCACAGTTCACAGTTCACAGTTCACAGTTCACAGTTCACAGTTCACAGTTCACAGTTCACAGTTCACAGTTCACAGTTCACAGTTCACAGTTCACAGTTCACAGTTCACAGTTCACAGTTCACAGTTCACAGTTCACAGTTCACAGTTCACAGTTCACAGTTCACAGTTCACAGTTCACAGTTCACAGTTCACAGGTCACAGTTCACAGTTCACAGTTCACAGTTCACAGTTCACAGTTCACAGTTCACAGTTCACAGTTCACAGTTCACAGTTCACAGTTCACAGTTCACAGTTCACAGTTCACAGTTCACAGTTCACAGTTCACAGTTCACAGTTCACAGTTCACAGTTCACAGTTCACAGTTCACAGTTCACAGTTCACAGTTCACAGTTCACAGTTCACAGTTCACAGTTCACAGTTCACAGTTCACAGTTCACAGTTCACAGTTCACAGTTCACAGTCCACAGTTCACAGTTCACAGTGCACCCTTCTTAGTTCACAGCTCACAGTTCCCAGTTCACAGTTAACAGTTCACAGTTCACAATCCGCCGTTCACGGTTCACAATTTGCAGTGCACACTACAAAGTTCACAGTTCACAGTTCACAGTCCACAGTTCACAGTTCACAGTGCACCCTTCTTAGTTCACAGCTCACAGTTCCCAGTTCACAGTTAACAGTTCACAGTTCACAATCCGCCGTTCACAGTTCACAATTTGCAGTGCACACTTCAAAGTTCACAGCTCGCAGTTTACAGTTCACAGTTCACAGTTCACAGTTCACAGTTCACAGTTCACAGTTCACAGTTCACAGTTCACAGTTCACAGTTCACAGTTAACAGTTCACAGTTCACAATCCGCCGTTCACAGTTCACAATTTGCAGTGCACACTTCAAAGTTCACAGTTCACAGTTCACAATCCGCCGTTCACAGTTCACAATTTGCAGTGCACACTTCAAAGTTCACAGCTCGCAGTTCACAGTTCACAGTTCACAGTTCACAGTTCACAGTTCACAGTTCACAGTTCACAGTTCACAGTTCACAGTTCACAGTTCACAATCCGCCGTTCACAGTTCACAATTTGCAGTGCACACTTCAAAGTTCACAGTTCACAGTTCACAATCCGCCGTTCACAGTTCACAATTTGCAGTGCACACTTCAAAGTTCACAGCTCGCAGTTCACAGTTCACAGTTCACAGTTCACAGTTCACAGTTCACAGTTCACAGTTCACAGTTCACAGTTCACAGTTCACAGTTCACAGTTCACAGTTCACAGTTCACAGTTCGCAGTTCGGAGTTCACAGTTCACAGTTCACAGTTCATAGCTCGCAGTTCACAGTTCACAGTTCACTGTTCACAAATCGCAGTTCACAGTTCACAGTTCACGCTTCACAGTTCACACTTCACAGTTCACAGTTCACAGTTCACAGTGCACCGTTCTTAGTTCACAGCTCACAGTTCACAGTTCACAGTTAACAGTTCACAGTTCACAATCCGCCGTTCACAGTTCACAATTTGCAGTGCACACTTCAAAGTTCACAGCTCGCAGTTCACAGTTCACAGTTCACAGTTCACAGTTCACAGTTCACAGTTCACAGTTCACAGTTCACAGTTCACAGTTCACAGTTCACAGTTCACAGTTCACAGTTCACAGTTCACAGTTCACAGTTCACAGTTCACAGTTCACAGTTCACAGTTCACAGTTCACAGTTCACAGTTCACAGTTCACAGTTCACAGTTCACAGTTCACAGTTCACAGTTCACAGTTCACAGTTCACAGTTCACAGTTCACAGTTCACAGTTCACAGTTCACAGTTCACAGTTCACAGTTCACAGTTCACAGTTCACAGTTCACAGTTCACAGTTCACAGTTCACAGTTCACAGTTCACAGTTCATAGCTCGCAGTTCACAGTTCACAGTTCACTGTTCACAAATCGCAGTTCACAGTTCACAGTTCACAGTTCACAGTTCACAGTTCACAGTTCACAGTTCACAGTTCACAGTTCACAGTTCACAGTTCACAGTTCACAGTTCACAGTTCACAGTTCACAGTTCACAGTTCACAGTTCACAGTTCATAGCTCGCAGTTCACAGTTCACAGTTCACTGTTCACAAATCGCAGTTCACAGTTCACATTTCACGCTTCACAGTTCACACTTCACAGTTCACAGTTCACAGTTCACAGTGCACCGTTCTTAGTTCACAGCTCACAGTTCCCAGTTCACAGTTAACAGTTCACAGTTCACAATCCGCCGTTCACAGTTCACAATTTGCAGTGCACACTTCAAAGTTCACAGCTCGCAGTTCACAGTTCACAGTTCACAGTTCACAGTTCACAGTTCACAGTTCACAGTTCACAGTTCACAGTTCACAGTTCACAGTTCACAGTTCACAGTTCACAGTTCACAGTTCACAGTTCACAGTTCACAGTTCACAGTTCACAGTTCACAGTTCACAGTTCACAGTTCACAGTTCACAGTTCACAGTTCACAGTTCACAGTTCACAGTTCACAGTTCACAGTTCACAGTTCACAGTTCACAGTTCACAGTTCACAGTTCACAGTTCACAGTTCACAGTTCACAGTTCACAGTTCACAGTTCACAGTTCACAGGTCACAGTTCACAGTTCACAGTTCACAGTTCACAGTTCACAGTTCACAGTTCACAGTTCACAGTTCACAGTTCACAGTTCACAGTTCACAGTTCACATTTCACATTTCACAGTTCACAGTTCACAGTTCACAGTTCACAGTTCACAGTTCACAGTTCACAGTTCACAGTTCACAGTCCACAGTTCACAGTTCACAGTGCACCCTTCTTAGTTCACAGCTCACAGTTCCCAGTTCACAGTTAACAGTTCACAGTTCACAATCCGCCTTTCACGGTTCACAATTTGCAGTGCACACTACAAAGTTCACAGTTCACAGTTCACAGTCCACAGTTCACAGTTCACAGTGCACCCTTCTTAGTTCACAGCTCACAGTTCCCAGTTCACAGTTAACAGTTCACAGTTCACAATCCGCCGTTCACAGTTCACAATTTGCAGTGCACACTTCAAAGTTCACAGCTCGCAGTTTACAGTTCACAGTTCACAGTTCACAGTTCACAGTTCACAGTTCACAGTTCACAGTTCACAGTTCACAGTTAACAGTTCACAGTTCACAATCCGCCGTTCACAGTTCACAATTTGCAGTGCACACTTCAAAGTTCACAGTTCACAGTTCACAATCCGCCGTTCACAGTTCACAATTTGCAGTTCACAGTTCACAGTTCACAGTTCACAGTTCACAGTTCACAGTTCACAGTTCACAGTTCACAGTTCACAGTTCACAGTTCACAGTTCACAGTTCGCAGTTCTGAGTTCACAGTTTACAGTTCACAGTTCATAGCTCGCAGTTCACAGTTCACAGTTCACAGTTCACAGTTCACAGTTCACAGTTCACAGTTCACAGTTCACAGTTCACAGTTCACAGTTCACAGTTCACAGTTCACAGTTCACAGTTCACAGTTCACAGTTCACAGTTCACAGGTCACAGTTCACAGTTCACAGTTCACAGTTCACAGTTCACAGTTCACAGTTCACAGTTCACAGTTCACAGTTCACAGTTCACAGTTCACAGTTCACAGTTCACAGTTCACAGTTCACAGTTCACAGTTCACAGTTCACAGTTCACAGTTCACAGTTCACAGTTCACAGTTCGCAGTTCTGAGTTCACAGTTCACAGTTCACAGTTCATAGCTCGCAGTTCACAGTTCACAGTTCACAGTTCACAGTTCACAGTTCACAGTTCACAGTTCACAGTTCACAGTTCACAGTTCACAGTTCACAGTTCACAGTTCACAGTTCACAGTTCACAGTCCACAGTTCACAGTTCACAGTGCACCCTTCTTAGTTCACAGCTCACAGTTCCCAGTTCACAGTTAACAGTTCACAGTTCACAATCCGCCGTTCACGGTTCACAATTTGCAGTGCACACTACAAAGTTCACAGTTCACAGTTCACAGTCCACAGTTCACAGTTCACAGTGCACCCTTCTTAGTTCACAGCTCACAGTTCCCAGTTCACAGTTAACAGTTCACAGTTCACAATCCGCCGTTCACAGTTCACAATTTGCAGTGCACACTTCAAAGTTCACAGCTCGCAGTTTACAGTTCACAGTTCACAGTTCACAGTTCACAGTTCACAGTTCACAGTTCACAGTTCACAGTTCACAGTTCACAATTTGCAGTTCACAGTTCACAGTTCACAGTTCACAGTTCACAGTTCACAGTTCACAGTTCACAGTTCACAGTTCACAGTTCACAGTTCACAGTTCACAGTTCGCAGTTCGGAGTTCACAGTTCACAGTTCACAGTTCACAGTTCACAGTTCACAATCCGCCGTTCACAGTTCACAATTTGCAGTGCACACTTCAAAGTTCACAGTTCACAGTTCACAATCCGCCGTTCACAGTTCACAATTTGCAGTGCACACTTCAAAGTTCACAGCTCGCAGTTCACAGTTCACAGTTCACAGTTCACAGTTCACAGTTCACAGTTCACAGTTCACAGTTCACAGTTCACAGTTCACAGTTCACAGTTCACAGTTCACAGTTCACAGTTCACAGTTCGCAGTTCGGAGTTCACAGTTCACAGTTCACAGTTCATAGCTCGCAGTTCACAGTTCACAGTTCACTGTTCACAAATCGCAGTTCACAGTTCACAGTTCACGCTTCACAGTTCACACTTCACAGTTCACAGTTCACAGTTCACAGTGCACCGTTCTTAGTTCACAGCTCACAGTTCACAGTTCACAGTTAACAGTTCACAGTTCACAATCCGCCGTTCACAGTTCACAATTTGCAGTGCACACTTCAAAGTTCACAGCTCGCAGTTCACAGTTCACAGTTCACAGTTCACAGTTCACAGTTCACAGTTCACAGTTCACAGTTCACAGTTCACAGTTCACAGTTCACAGTTCACAGTTCACAGTTCACAGTTCACAGTTCACAGTTCACAGTTCACAGTTCACAGTTCACAGTTCACAGTTCACAGTTCACAGTTCACAGTTCACAGTTCACAGTTCACAGTTCACAGTTCACAGTTCACAGTTCACAGTTCACAGTTCACAGTTCACAGTTCACAGTTCACAGTTCACAGTTCACAGTTCACAGTTCACAGTTCACAGTTCACAGTTCACAGTTCACAGTTCACAGTTCACAGTTCACAGTTCATAGCTCGCAGTTCACAGTTCACTGTTCACAAATCGCAGTTCACAGTTCACAGTTCACAGTTCACAGTTCACAGTTCACAGTTCACAGTTCACAGTTCACAGTTCACAGTTCACAGTTCACAGTTCACAGTTCACAGTTCATAGCTCGCAGTTCACAGTTCACAGTTCACTGTTCACAAATCGCAGTTCACAGTTCACATTTCACGCTTCACAGTTCACACTTCACAGTTCACAGTTCACAGTTCACAGTGCACCGTTCTTAGTTCACAGCTCACAGTTCCCAGTTCACAGTTAACAGTTCACAGTTCACAATCCGCCGTTCACAGTTCACAATTTGCAGTGCACACTTCAAAGTTCACAGCTCGCAGTTCACAGTTCACAGTTCACAGTTCACAGTTCACAGTTCACAGTTCACAGTTCACAGTTCACAGTTCACAGTTCACAGTTCACAGTTCACAGTTCACAGTTCACAGTTCACAGTTCACAGTTCACAGTTCACAGTTCACAGTTCACAGTTCACAGTTCACAGTTCACAGTTCACAGTTCACAGTTCACAGTTCACAGTTCACCGTTCACAGTTCACAGTTCACAGTTCACAGTTCACAGTTCACAGTTCACAGTTCACAGTTCACAGTTCACAGTTCACAGTTCACAGTTCACAGTTCACAGTTCACAGTTCACAGGTCACAGTTCACAGTTCACAGTTCACAGTTCACAGTTCACAGTTCACAGTTCACAGTTCACAGTTCACAGTTCACAGTTCACAGTTCACAGTTCACAGTTCACATTTCACAGTTCACAGTTCACAGTTCACAGTTCACAGTTCACAGTTCACAGTTCACAGTTCACAGTTCACAGTTCACAGTCCACAGTTCACAGTTCACAGTGCACCCTTCTTAGTTCACAGCTCACAGTTCCCAGTTCACAGTTAACAGTTCACAGTTCACAATCCGCCGTTCACGGTTCACAATTTGCAGTGCACACTACAAAGTTCACAGTTCACAGTTCACAGTCCACAGTTCACAGTTCACAGTGCACCCTTCTTAGTTCACAGCTCACAGTTCCCAGTTCACAGTTAACAGTTCACAGTTCACAATCCGCCGTTCACAGTTCACAATTTGCAGTGCACACTTCAAAGTTCACAGCTCGCAGTTTACAGTTCACAGTTCACAGTTCACAGTTCACAGTTCACAGTTCACAGTTCACAGTTCACAGTTCACAGTTCACAGTTAACAGTTCACAGTTCACAATCCGCCGTTCACAGTTCACAATTTGCAGTGCACACTTCAAAGTTCACAGTTCACAGTTCACAATCCGCCGTTCACAGTTCACAATTTGCAGTGCACACTTCAAAGTTCACAGCTCGCAGTTCACAGTTCACAGTTCACAGTTCACAGTTCACAGTTCACAGTTCACAGTTCACAGTTCACAGTTCACAGTTCACAGTTCACAGTTCACAGTTCACAGTTCACAGTTCACAGTTCACAGTTCACAGTTCACAGTTCACAGTTCGCAGTTCTGAGTTCACAGTTCACAGTTCACAGTTCATAGCTCGCAGTTCACAGTTCACAGTTCACTGTTCACAAATCGCAGTTCACAGTTCACAGTTCACGCTTCACAGTTCACACTTCACAGTTCACAGTTCACAGTTCACAGTGCACCGTTCTTAGTTCACAGCTCACAGTTCACAGTTCACAGTTAACAGTTCACAGTTCACAATCCGCCGTTCACAGTTCACAATTTGCAGTGCACACTTCAAAGTTCACAGCTCGCAGTTCACAGTTCACAGTTCACAGTTCACAGTTCACAGTTCACAGTTCACAGTTCACAGTTCACAGTTCACAGTTCACAGTTCACAGTTCACAGTTCACAGTTCACAGTTCACAGTTCACAGTTCACAGTTCACAGTTCACAGTTCACAGTTCACAGTTCACAGTTCACAGTTCACAGTTCACAGTTCACAGTTCACAGTTCACAGTTCACAGTTCACAGTTCACAGTTCACAGTTCACAGTTCACAGTTCACAGTTCACAGTTCACAGTTCACAGTTCACAGTTCACAGTTCACAGTTCACAGTTCACAGTTCACAGTTCACAGTTCACAGTTCACAGTTCACAGTTCACAGTTCACAGTTCACAGTTCACAGTTCAGAGCTCGCAGTTCACAGTTCACAGTTCACTGTTCACAAATCGCAGTTCACAGTTCAAAGTTCACAGTTCACTGTTCACAGTTCACAGTTCACAGTTCACAGTTCACAGTTCACAGTTCACAGTTCACAGTTCACAGTTCACAGTTCACTGTTCACAGTTCACAGTTCACAGTTCACAGTTCACAGTTCACAGTTCACAGTTCACAGTTCACAGTTCACAGTTCACAGTTCACAGTTCACAGTTCACAGTTCACAGTTCACAGTTCACAGTTCACAGTTCACAGTTCACAGTTCACAGTTCACAGTTCACAGTTCACAGTTCACAGTTCACAGTTCACAGTTCACAGTTCACAGTTCACAGTTAACAGTTCACAGTTCACAATCCGCCGTTCACAGTTCACAATTTGCAGTGCACACATCAAAGTTCACAGTTCACAGTTCACAATCCGCCGTTCACAGTTCACAATTTGCAGTGCACACTTCAAAGTTCACAGCTCGCAGTTCTCAGTTCACAGTTCACAGTTCACAGTTCACAGTTCACGGTTCACTGTTCACGGTTCACAGTTCACAGTTCACAGTTCACAGTTCACAGTTCACAGTTCACAGTTCACAGTTCACAGTTCACAGTTCACAGTTCACAGTTCACAGTTCACAGTTCACAGTTCACAGTTCACAGTTCACAGTTCACAGTTCACAGTTCACAGTTCACAGTTCACAGTTCACAGTTCACAGTTCACAGTTCACAGTTCACAGTTCACAGTTCACAGTTCACAGTTCACAGTTCACAGTTCACAGTTCACAGTTCACAGTTCACAGTTCACAGTTCACAGTTCACAGTTCACAGTTCACAGTTCACAGTTCACAGTTCACAGTTCACAGTTCACAGTTCACAGTTCACAGTTCACAGTTCACAGTTCATAGCTCGCAGTTCACAGTTCACAGTTCACTGTTCACAAATCGCAGTTCACAGTTCAAAGTTCACAGTTCACTGTTCACAGTTCACAGTTCACAGTTCACAGTTCACAGTTCACAGTTCACAGTTCACAGTTCACAGTTCACAGTTCACAGTTCACTGTTCACAGTTCACAGTTCACAGTTCACAGTTCACAGTTCACAGTTCACAGTTCACAGTTCACAGTTCACAGTTCACAGTTCACAGTTCACAGTTCACAGTTCACAGTTCACAGTTCACAGTTCACAGTTCACAGTTCACAGTTCACAGTTCACAGTTCACAGTTCACAGTTCACAGTTCACAGTTCACAGTTCACAGTTCACAGTTCACAGTTCACAGTTCACAGTTCACAGTTCACAGTTCACAGTTCACAGTTCACAGTTCATAGCTCGCAGTTCACAGTTCACTGTTCACAAATCGCAGTTCACAGTTCACAGTTCACAGTTCACAGTTCACAGTTCACAGTTCACAGTTCACAGTTCACAGTTCACAGTTCACAGTTCACAGTTCACAGTTCACAGTTCATAGCTCGCAGTTCACAGTTCACAGTTCACTGTTCACAAATCGCAGTTCACAGTTCACATTTCACGCTTCACAGTTCACACTTCACAGTTCACAGTTCACAGTTCACAGTGCACCGTTCTTAGTTCACAGCTCACAGTTCCCAGTTCACAGTTAACAGTTCACAGTTCACAATCCGCCGTTCACAGTTCACAATTTGCAGTGCACACTTCAAAGTTCACAGCTCGCAGTTCACAGTTCACAGTTCACAGTTCACAGTTCACAGTTCACAGTTCACAGTTCACAGTTCACAGTTCACAGTTCACAGTTCACAGTTCACAGTTCACAGTTCACAGTTCACAGTTCACAGTTCACAGTTCACAGTTCACAGTTCACAGTTCACAGTTCACAGTTCACAGTTCACAGTTCACAGTTCACAGTTCACAGTTCACAGTTCACAGTTCACAGTTCACAGTTCACAGTTCACAGTTCACAGTTCACAGTTCACAGTTCACAGTTCACAGTTCACCGTTCACAGTTCACAGTTCACAGTTCACAGTTCACAGTTCACAGTTCACAGTTCACAGTTCACAGTTCACAGTTCACAGTTCACAGTTCACAGTTCACAGTTCACAGTTCACAGGTCACAGTTCACAGTTCACAGTTCACAGTTCACAGTTCACAGTTCACAGTTCACAGTTCACAGTTCACAGTTCACAGTTCACAGTTCACAGTTCACAGTTCACATTTCACAGTTCACAGTTCACAGTTCACAGTTCACAGTTCACAGTTCACAGTTCACAGTTCACAGTTCACAGTTCACAGTTCACAGTTCACAGTCCACAGTTCACAGTTCACAGTGCACCCTTCTTAGTTCACAGCTCACAGTTCCCAGTTCACAGTTAACAGTTCACAGTTCACAATCCGCCGTTCACGGTTCACAATTTGCAGTGCACACTACAAAGTTCACAGTTCACAGTTCACAGTCCACAGTTCACAGTTCACAGTGCACCCTTCTTAGTTCACAGCTCACAGTTCCCAGTTCACAGTTAACAGTTCACAGTTCACAATCCGCCGTTCACAGTTCACAATTTGCAGTGCACACTTCAAAGTTCACAGCTCGCAGTTTACAGTTCACAGTTCACAGTTCACAGTTCACAGTTCACAGTTCACAGTTCACAGTTCACAGTTCACAGTTCACAGTTAACAGTTCACAGTTCACAATCCGCCGTTCACAGTTCACAATTTGCAGTGCACACTTCAAAGTTCACAGTTCACAGTTCACAATCCGCCGTTCACAGTTCACAATTTGCAGTGCACACTTCAAAGTTCACAGCTCGCAGTTCACAGTTCACAGTTCACAGTTCACAGTTCACAGTTCACAGTTCACAGTTCACAGTTCACAGTTCACAGTTCACAGTTCACAGTTCACAGTTCACAGTTCACAGTTCACAGTTCACAGTTCACAGTTCACAGTTCACAGTTCGCAGTTCTGAGTTCACAGTTCACAGTTCACAGTTCATAGCTCGCAGTTCACAGTTCACAGTTCACTGTTCACAAATCGCAGTTCACAGTTCACAGTTCACGCTTCACAGTTCACACTTCACAGTTCACAGTTCACAGTTCACAGTGCACCGTTCTTAGTTCACAGCTCACAGTTCACAGTTCACAGTTAACAGTTCACAGTTCACAATCCGCCGTTCACAGTTCACAATTTGCAGTGCACACTTCAAAGTTCACAGCTCGCAGTTCACAGTTCACAGTTCACAGTTCACAGTTCACAGTTCACAGTTCACAGTTCACAGTTCACAGTTCACAGTTCACAGTTCACAGTTCACAGTTCACAGTTCACAGTTCACAGTTCACAGTTCACAGTTCACAGTTCACAGTTCACAGTTCACAGTTCACAGTTCACAGTTCACAGTTCACAGTTCACAGTTCACAGTTCACAGTTCACAGTTCACAGTTCACAGTTCACAGTTCACAGTTCACAGTTCACAGTTCACAGTTCACAGTTCACAGTTCACAGTTCACAGTTCACAGTTCACAGTTCACAGTTCACAGTTC
Source organism: Lasioglossum villosulum (assembly GCA_963971365.1). Taxonomy (NCBI): domain Eukaryota; kingdom Metazoa; phylum Arthropoda; class Insecta; order Hymenoptera; family Halictidae; genus Lasioglossum; species Lasioglossum villosulum. Next base: position 658,466 of record CAXARU010000144.1, on the reverse strand, counting down.
ACAGTTCACAGTTCACAGTTCAGAGCTCGCAGTTCACAGTTCACAGTTCACTGTTCACAAATCGCAGTTCACAGTTCAAAGTTCACAGTTCACTGTTCACAGTTCACAGTTCACAGTTCACAGTTCACAGTTCACAGTTCACAGTTCACAGTTCACAGTTCACAGTTCACTGTTCACAGTTCACAGTTCACAGTTCACAGTTCACAGTTCACAGTTCACAGTTCACAGTTCACAGTTCACAGTTCACAGTTCACAGTTCACAGTTCACAGTTCACAGTTCACAGTTCACAGTTCACAGTTCACAGTTCACAGTTCACAGTTCACAGTTCACAGTTCACAGTTCACAGTTCACAGTTCACAGTTCACAGTTCACAGTTAACAGTTCACAGTTCACAATCCGCCGTTCACAGTTCACAATTTGCAGTGCACACATCAAAGTTCACAGTTCACAGTTCACAATCCGCCGTTCACAGTTCACAATTTGCAGTGCACACTTCAAAGTTCACAGCTCGCAGTTCTCAGTTCACAGTTCACAGTTCACAGTTCACAGTTCACGGTTCACTGTTCACGGTTCACAGTTCACAGTTCACAGTTCACAGTTCACAGTTCACAGTTCACAGTTCACAGTTCACAGTTCACAGTTCACAGTTCACAGTTCACAGTTCACAGTTCACAGTTCACAGTTCACAGTTCACAGTTCACAGTTCACAGTTCACAGTTCACAGTTCACAGTTCACAGTTCACAGTTCACAGTTCACAGTTCACAGTTCACAGTTCACAGTTCACAGTTCACAGTTCACAGTTCACAGTTCACAGTTCACAGTTCACAGTTCACAGTTCACAGTTCACAGTTCACAGTTCACAGTTCACAGTTCACAGTTCACAGTTCACAGTTCACAGTTCACAGTTCACAGTTCACAGTTCATAGCTCGCAGTTCACAGTTCACAGTTCACTGTTCACAAATCGCAGTTCACAGTTCAAAGTTCACAGTTCACTGTTCACAGTTCACAGTTCACAGTTCACAGTTCACAGTTCACAGTTCACAGTTCACAGTTCACAGTTCACAGTTCACAGTTCACTGTTCACAGTTCACAGTTCACAGTTCACAGTTCACAGTTCACAGTTCACAGTTCACAGTTCACAGTTCACAGTTCACAGTTCACAGTTCACAGTTCACAGTTCACAGTTCACAGTTCACAGTTCACAGTTCACAGTTCACAGTTCACAGTTCACAGTTCACAGTTCACAGTTCACAGTTCACAGTTCACAGTTCACAGTTCACAGTTCACAGTTCACAGTTCACAGTTCACAGTTAACAGTTCACAATCCGCCGTTCACAGTTCACAATTTGCAGTGCACACATCAAAGTTCACAGTTCACAGTTCACAATCCGCCGTTCACAGTTCACAATTTGCAGTGCACACTTCAAAGTTCACAGCTCGCAGTTCACAGTTCACAGTTCACAGTTCACAGTTCACAGTTCACAGTTCACGGTTCACAGTTCACAGTTCACAGTTCACAGTTCACAGTTCACAGTTCACAGTTCACAGTTCACAGTTCACAGTTCACAGTTCACAGTTCACAGTTCACAGTTCACAGTTCACAGTTCACAGTTCACAGTTCACAGTTCACAGTTCACAGTTCACAGTTCACAGTTCACAGTTCACAGTTCACAGTTCACAGTTCACAGTTCACAGTTCACAGTTCACAGTTCACAGTTCACAGTTCACAGTTCACAGTTCACAGTTCACAGTTCACAGTTCACAGTTCACAGTTCACAGTTCACAGTTCACAGTTCACAGTTCATAGTTCACAGTTCACAGTTCACAGTTCACAGTTCACAGTTCACAGTTCACAGTTCACAGTTCACAGTTCACAGTTCACAGTTCACAGTTCACAGTTCACAGTTCACAGTTCACAGTTCACAGTTCACAGTTCACAGTTCACAGTTCACAGTTCACAGTTCACAGTTCACAGTTCACAGTTCACAGTTCACAGTTCACAGTTCACAGTTCACAGTTCACAGTTCACAGTTCACAGTTCACACTTCACAGTTCACAGTTCACAGTTCACAATCCGCCGTTCACAGTTCACAATTTGCAGTGCACACTTCAAAGTTCACAGTTCACAGTTCACAATCCGCCGTTCACAGTTCACAATTTGCAGTGCACACTTCAAAGTTCACAGCTCGCAGTTCACAGTTCACAGTTCACAGTTCACAGTTCACAGTTCACAGTTCACAGTTCACAGTTCACAGTTCACAGTTCACAGTTCACAGTTCACAGTTCACAGTTCACAGTTCACAGTTCACAGTTCACAGTTCACAGTTCACAGTTCATAGCTCGCAGTTCACAGTTCACAGTTCACTGTTCACAAATCGCAGTTCACAGTTCACAGTTCACGCTTCACAGTTCACACTTCACAGTTCACAGTTCACAGTTCACAGTGCACCGTTCTTAGTTCACAGCTCACAGTTCACAGTTCACAGTTCACAATCCGCCGTTCACAGTTCACAATTTGCAGTGCACACTTCAAAGTTCACAGCTCGCAGTTCACAGTTCACAGTTCACAGTTCACAGTTCACAGTTCACAGTTCACAGTTCACAGTTCACAGTTCACAGTTCACAGTTCACAGTTCACAGTTCACAGTTCACAGTTCACAGTTCACAGTTCACAGTTCACAGTTCACAGTTCACAGTTCACAGTTCACAGTTCACAGTTCACAGTTCACAGTTCACAGTTCACAGTTCACAGTTCACAGTTCACAGTTCACAGTTCACAGTTCACAGTTCACAGTTCACAGTTCACAGTTCACAGTTCACAGTTCACAGTTCACAGTTCACAGTTCACAGTTCACAGTTCACAGTTCACAGTTCACAGTTCACAGTTCACAGTTCACAGTTCACAGTTCACAGTTCACAGTTCACAGTTCACAGTTCACAGTTCACAGTTCACAGTTCACAGTTCACAGTTCACAGTTCACAGTTCACAGTTCACAGTTCACAGTTCACAGTTCACAGTTCACAGTTCACAGTTCACAGTTCACAGTTCACAGTTCACAGCACGCAGTTCACAGTTCACAGTTCACTGTTCACAAATCGCAGTTCACAGTTCACATTTCACGCTTCACAGTTCACACTTCACAGTTCACAGTTCACAGTTCACAGTGCACCGTTCTTAGTTCACAGCTCACAGTTCCCAGTTCACAGTTAACAGTTCACAGTTCACAATCCGCCGTTCACAGTTCACAATTTGCAGTGCACACTTCAAAGTTCACAGCTCCCAGTTCACAGTTCACAGTTCACAGTTCACAGTTCACAGTTCACAGTTCACAGTTCACAGTTCACAGTTCACAGTTCACAGTTCACAGTTCACAGTTCACAGTTCACAATCCGCCGTTCACAGTTCACAATTTGCAGTGCACACTTCAAAGTTCACAGCTCGCAGTTCACAGTTCACAGTTCACAGTTCACAGTTCACAGTTCACAGTTCACAGTTCACAGTTCACAGTTCACAGTTCACAGTTCACAGTTCACAGTTCACAGTTCACAGCTCGCAGTTCACAGTTCACAGTTCACAGTTCACAGTTCACAGTTCACAGTTCACAGTTCACAGTTCACAGTTCACAGTTCACAGTTCACAGTTCACAGTTCACAGTTCACAGTTCACAGTTCACAGTTCACAGTTCACAGTTCACAGTTCACAGTTCACAGTTCACAGTTCACAGTTCACAGTCCACAGTTCACAGTTCACAGTGCACCCTTCTTAGTTCACAGCTCACAGTTCCCAGTTCACAGTTAACAGTTCACAGTTCACAATCCGCCGTTCACAGTTCACAATTTGCAGTGCACACTTCAAAGTTCACAGTTCACAGTTCACAGTTCACAGTTCACAGTCCACAGTTCACAGTTCACAGTGCACCCTTCTTAGTTCACAGCTCACAGTTCCCAGTTCACAGTTAACAGTTCACAGTTCACAATCCGCCGTTCACAGTTCACAATTTGCAGTGCACACTTCAAAGTTCACAGCTCGCAGTTTACAGTTCACAGTTCACAGTTCACAGTTCACAGTTCACAGTTCACAGTTCACAGTTCACAGTTGACAGTTCGCAATCCGCCGTTCACAGTTCACAATTTGCAGTGCACACTTCAAAGTTCACAGTTCACAGTTCACAATCCGCCGTTCACAGTTCACAATTTGCAGTGCACACTTCAAAGTTCACAGCTCGCAGTTCACAGTTCACAGTTCACAGTTCACAGTTCACAGTTCACAGTTCACAGTTCACAGTTCACAGTTCACAGTTCACAGTTCACAGTTCACAGTTCACAGTTCACAGTTCACAGTTCACAGTTCACAGTTCACAGTTCACAGTTCACAGTTCACAGTTCACAGTTCACAGTTCAAAGCTCGCAGTTCACAGTTCACAGTTCACTGTTCACAAATCGCAGTTCACAGTTCACAGTTCACGCTTCACAGTTCACACTTCACAGTTCACAGTTCACAGTTCACAGTGCACCGTTCTTAGTTCACAGCTCACAGTTCACAGTTCACAGTTAACAGTTCACAGTTCACAATCCGCCGTTCACAGTTCACAATTTGCAGTGCACACTTCAAAGTTCACAGCTCGCAGTTCACAGTTCACAGTTCACAGTTCACAGTTCACAGTTCACAGTTCACAGTTCACAGTTCACAGTTCACAGTTCACAGTTCACAGTTCACAGTTCACAGTTCACAGTTCACAGTTCACAGTTCACAGTTCACAGTTCACAGTTCACAATCCGCCGTTCACAGTTCACAATTTGCAGTGCACACTTCAAAGTTCACAGTTCACAGTTCACAGTTCACAGTTCACAGTCCACAGTTCCCAGTTCACAGTGCACCCTTCTTAGTTCACAGCTCACAGTTCCCAGTTCACAGTTAACAGTTCACAGTTCGCAATCCGCCGTTCACAGTTCACAATTTGCAGTGCACACTTCAAAGTTCACAGCTCGCAGTTTACAGTTCACAGTTCACAGTTCACAGTTCACAGTTCACAGTTCACAGTTCACAGTTCACAGTTCACAGTTCACAGTTCACAGTTGACAGTTCACAATCCGCCGTTCACAGTTCACAATTTGCAGTGCACACTTCAAAGTTCACAGTTCACAGTTCACAATCCGCCGTTCACAGTTCACAATTTGCAGTGCACACTTCAAAGTTCACAGCTCGCAGTTCACAGTTCACAGTTCACAGTTCACAGTTCACAGTTCACAGTTCACAGTTCACAGTTCACAGTTCACAGTTCACAGTTCACAGTTCACAGTTCACAGTTCACAGTTCACAGTTCACAGTTCACAGTTCACAGTTCACAGTTCACAGTTCACAGTTCACAGTTCACAGTTCACAGTTCACAGTTCATAGCTCGCAGTTCACAGTTCACAGTTCACTGTTCACAAATCGCAGTTCACAGTTCACAGTTCACGCTTCACAGTTCACACTTCACAGTTCACAGTTCACAGTTCACAGTGCACCGTTCTTAGTTCACAGCTCACAGTTCACAGTTCACAGTTAACAGTTCACAGTTCACAATCCGCCGTTCACAGTTCACAATTTGCAGTGCACACTTCAAAGTTCACAGCTCGCAGTTCACAGTTCACAGTTCACAGTTCACAGTTCACAGTTCACAGTTCACAGTTCACAGTTCACAGTTCACAGTTCACAGTTCACAGTTCACAGTTCACAGTTCACAGTTCACAGTTCACAGTTCACAGTTCACAGTTCACTGTTCACAGTTCACAGTTCACAGTTCACAATCCGCCGTTCACAGTTCACAATTTGCAGTGCACACTTCAAAGTTCACAGTTCACAGTTCACAGTTCACAGTTCACAGTTCACAGTCCACAGTTCACAGTTCACAGTGCACCCTTCTTAGTTCACAGCTCACAGTTCCCAGTTCACAGTTAACAGTTCACAGTTCACAATCCGCCGTTCACAGTTCACAATTTGCAGTGCACACTTCAAAGTTCACAGCTCGCAGTTTACAGTTCACAGTTCACAGTTCACAGTTCACAGTTCACAGTTCACAGTTCACAGTTGACAGTTCACAATCCGCCGTTCACAGTTCACAATTTGCAGTGCACACTTCAAAGTTCACAGTTCACAGTTCACAATCCGCCGTTCACAGTTCACAATTTGCAGTGCACACTTCAAAGTTCACAGCTCGCAGTTCACAGTTCACACTTCACAGTTCACAGTTCACAGTTCACAGTGCACCGTTCTTAGTTCACAGCTCACAGTTCACAGTTCACAGTTCACAATCCGCCGTTCACAGTTCACAATTTGCAGTGCACACTTCAAAGTTCACAGCTCGCAGTTCACAGTTCACAGTTCACAGTTCACAGTTCACAGTTCACAGTTCACAGTTCACAGTTCACAGTTCACAGTTCACAGTTCACAGTTCACAGTTCACAGTTCACAGTTCACAGTTCACAGTTCACAGTTCACAGTTCACTGTTCACAAATCGCAGTTCACAGTTCACAGTTCACGCTTCACAGTTCACACTTCACAGTTCACAGTTCACAGTTCACAGTGCACCGTTCTTAGTTCACAGCTCACAGTTCACAGTTCACAGTTAACAGTTCACAGTTCACAATCCGCCGTTCACAGTTCACAGTTCACAGTTCACAGTTCACAGTTCACAGTTCACAGTTCACAGTTCACAGTTCACAGCTCGCAGTTCACAGTTCACAGTTCACAGTTCACAGTTCACAGTTCACAGTTCACAGTTCACAGTTCACAGTTCACAGTTCACAGTTCACAGTTCACAGTTCACAGTTCACAGTTCACAGTTCACAGTTCACAGTTCACAGTTCACAGTTCACAGTTCACAGTTCACAGTTCACAGTTCACAGTTCACAGTTCACAGTTCACAGTTCACAGTTCACAGTTCACTGTTCACAAATCGCAGTTCACAGTTCACAGTTCACGCTTCACAGTTCACACTTCACAGTTCACAGTTCACAGTTCACAGTGCACCGTTCTTAGTTCACAGCTCACAGTTCACAGTTCACAGTTAACAGTTCACAGTTCACAATCCGCCGTTCACAGTTCACAGTTCACAGTTCACAGTTCACAGTTCACAGTTCACAGTTCACAGTTCCCAGTTCACAGTTAACAGTTCACAGTTCACAATCCGCCGTTCACAGTTCACAATTTGCAGTGCACACTTCAAAGTTCACAGCTCGCAGTTTACAGTTCACAGTTCACAGTTCACAATTTGCAGTGCACACTTCAAAGTTCACAGTTCACAGTTCACAGTTCACAGTTCACAGTTCACAGTTCACAGTTCACAGTTCACAGTTCACAGTTCACAGTTCACAGTTCACAGTTCACAGTTCACAGTTCACAGTTCACAGTTCACAGTTCACAGTTCACAGTTCACAGTTCACAGTTCACAGTTCACAGTTCACAGTTCACAGTTCACAGTTCAAAGCTCGCAGTTCACAGTTCACAGTTCACTGTTCACAAATCGCAGTTCACAGTTCACAGTTCACGCTTCACAGTTCACACTTCACAGTTCACAGTTCACAGTTCACAGTGCACCGTTCTTAGTTCACAGCTCACAGTTCACAGTTCACAGTTAACAGTTCACAGTTCACAATCCGCCGTTCACAGTTCACAATTTGCAGTGCACACTTCAAAGTTCACAGCTCGCAGTTCACAGTTCACAGTTCACAGTTCACAGTTCACAGTTCACAGTTCACAGTTCACAGTTCACAGTTCACAGTTCACAGTTCACAGTTCACAGTTCACAGTTCACAGTTCACAGTTCACAGTTCACAGTTCACAGTTCACAGTTCACAGTTCACAGTTCACAGTTCACAATCCGCCGTTCACAGTTCACAATTTGCAGTGCACACTTCAAAGTTCACAGTTCACAGTTCACAGTTCACAGTTCACAGTCCACAGTTCCCAGTTCACAGTGCACCCTTCTTAGTTCACAGCTCACAGTTCCCAGTTCACAGTTAACAGTTCACAGTTCGCAATCCGCCGTTCACAGTTCACAATTTGCAGTGCACACTTCAAAGTTCACAGCTCGCAGTTTACAGTTCACAGTTCACAGTTCACAGTTCACAGTTCACAGTTCACAGTTCACAGTTCACAGTTCACAGTTCACAGTTGACAGTTCACAATCCGCCGTTCACAGTTCACAATTTGCAGTGCACACTTCAAAGTTCACAGTTCACAGTTCACAATCCGCCGTTCACAGTTCACAATTTGCAGTGCACACTTCAAAGTTCACAGCTCGCAGTTCACAGTTCACAGTTCACAGTTCACAGTTCACAGTTCACAGTTCACAGTTCACAGTTCACAGTTCACAGTTCACAGTTCACAGTTCACAGTTCACAGTTCACAGTTCACAGTTCACAGTTCACAGTTCACAGTTCACAGTTCACAGTTCACAGTTCATAGCTCGCAGTTCACAGTTCACAGTTCACTGTTCACAAATCGCAGTTCACAGTTCACAGTTCACGCTTCACAGTTCACACTTCACAGTTCACAGTTCACAGTTCACAGTGCACCGTTCTTAGTTCACAGCTCACAGTTCACAGTTCACAGTTAACAGTTCACAGTTCACAATCCGCCGTTCACAGTTCACAATTTGCAGTGCACACTTCAAAGTTCACAGCTCGCAGTTCACAGTTCACAGTTCACAGTTCACAGTTCACAGTTCACAGTTCACAGTTCACAGTTCACAGTTCACAGTTCACAGTTCACAGTTCACAGTTCACAGTTCACAGTTCACAGTTCACAGTTCACAGTTCACAGTTCACAGTTCACAGTTCACAGTTCACAATCCGCCGTTCACAGTTCACAATTTGCAGTGCACACTTCAAAGTTCACAGTTCACAGTTCACAGTTCACAGTTCACAGTTCACAGTCCACAGTTCACAGTTCACAGTGCACCCTTCTTAGTTCACAGCTCACAGTTCCCAGTTCACAGTTAACAGTTCACAGTTCACAATCCGCCGTTCACAGTTCACAATTTGCAGTGCACACTTCAAAGTTCACAGCTCGCAGTTTACAGTTCACAGTTCACAGTTCACAGTTCACAGTTCACAGTTCACAGTTCACAGTTGACAGTTCACAATCCGCCGTTCACAGTTCACAATTTGCAGTGCACACTTCAAAGTTCACAGTTCACAGTTCACAATCCGCCGTTCACAGTTCACAATTTGCAGTGCACACTTCAAAGTTCACAGCTCGCAGTTCACAGTTCACAGTTCACAGTTCACAGTTCACAGTTCACAGTTCACAGTTCACAGTTCACAGTTCACAGTTCACAGTTCACAGTTCACAGTTCACAGTTCACAGTTCACAGTTCACAGTTCACAGTTCACAGTTCACAGTTCACAGTTCACAGTTCATAGCTCGCAGTTCACAGTTCACAGTTCACTGTTCACAAATCGCAGTTCACAGTTCACAGTTCACGCTTCACAGTTCACACTTCACAGTTCACAGTTCACAGTTCACAGTGCACCGTTCTTAGTTCACAGCTCACAGTTCACAGTTCACAGTTCACAATCCGCCGTTCACAGTTCACAATTTGCAGTGCACACTTCAAAGTTCACAGCTCGCAGTTCACAGTTCACAGTTCACAGTTCACAGTTCACAGTTCACAGTTCACAGTTCACAGTTCACAGTTCACAGTTCACAGTTCACAGTTCACAGTTCACAGTTCACAGTTCACAGTTCACAGTTCACAGTTCACAGTTCACAGTTCACAGTTCACAGTTCACAGTTCACAGTTCACAGTTCACAGTTCACAGTTCACAGTTCACTGTTCACAAATCGCAGTTCACAGTTCACAGTTCACGCTTCACAGTTCACACTTCACAGTTCACAGTTCACAGTTCACAGTGCACCGTTCTTAGTTCACAGCTCACAGTTCACAGTTCACAGTTAACAGTTCACAGTTCACAATCCGCCGTTCACAGTTCACAGTTCACAGTTCACAGTTCACAGTTCACAGTTCACAGTTCACAGTTCACAGTTCACAGTTCACAGCTCGCAGTTCACAGTTCACAGTTCACAGTTCACAGTTCACAGTTCACAGTTCACAGTTCACAGTTCACAGTTCACAGTTCACAGTTCACAGTTCACAGTTCACAGTTCACAGTTCACAGTTCACAGTTCACAGTTCACAGTTCACAGTTCACAGTTCACAGTTCACAGTTCACAGTTCACAGTTCACAGTTCACAGTTCACAGTTCACAGTTCACAGTTCACAGTTCACAGTTCACAGTTCACAGTTCACAGTTCACAGTTCACAGTTCACAGTTCACAGTTCACAGATCACAGTTCACAGTTCACAGTTCACTGTTCACAGTTCACAGTTCACAGTTCACAGTTCACAGTTCACAGTTCACAGTTCACAGTTCACAGTTCACAGTTCACAGTTCACAGTTCACAGTTCACAGTTCACAGTTCACAGTTCACAGCACGCAGTTCACAGTTCACAGTTCACTGTTCACAAATCGCAGTTCACAGTTCACATTTCACGCTTCACAGTTCACACTTCACAGTTCACAGTTCACAGTTCACAGTGCACCGTTCTTAGTTCACAGCTCACAGTTCCCAGTTCACAGTTAACAGTTCACAGTTCACAATCCGCCGTTCACAGTTCACAATTTGCAGTGCACACTTCAAAGTTCACAGCTCGCAGTTCACAGTTCACAGTTCACAGTTCACAGTTCACAGTTCACAGTTCACAGTTCACAATCCGCCGTTCACAGTTCACAATTTGCAGTGCACACTTCAAAGTTCACAGCTCGCAGTTCACAGTTCACAGTTCACAGTTCACAGTTCACAGTTCACAGTTCACAGTTCACAGTTCACAGTTCACAGTTCACAGTTCACAGTTCACAGTTCACAGCTCGCAGTTCACAGTTCACAGTTCACAGTTCACAGTTCACAGTTCACAGTTCACAGTTCACAGTTCACAGTTCACAGTTCACAGTTCACAGTTCACAGTTCACAGTTCACAGTTCACAGTTCACAGTTCACAGTTCACAGTTCATAGCTCGCATTTCACAGTTCACAGTTCACTGTTCACAAATCGCAGTTCACAGTTCACAGTTCACGCTTCACAGTTCACACTTCACAGTTCACAGTTCACAGTTCACAGTGCACCGTTCTTAGTTCACAGCTCACAGTTCACAGTTCACAGTTAACAGTTCACAGTTCACAATCCGCCGTTCACAGTTCACAATTTGCAGTGCACACTTCAAAGTTCACAGCTCGCAGTTCACAGTTCACAGTTCACAGTTCACAGTTCACAGTTCACAGTTCACAGTTCACAGTTCACAGTTCACAGTTCACAGTTCACAGTTCACAGTTCACAGTTCACAGTTCACAGTTCACAGTTCACAGTTCACAGTTCACAGTTCACAGTTCACAGTTCACAGTTCACAGTTCACAGTTCACAGTTCACAGTTCACAGTTCACAGTTCACAGTTCACAGTTCACAGTTCACAGTTCACAGTTCACAGTTCACAGTTCACAGTTCACAGTTCACAGTTCACAGTTCACAGTTCACAGTTCACAGTTCACAGTTCACAGTTCACAGTTCACAGTTCACAGTTCACAGTTCACAATCCGCCGTTCACAGTTCACAATTTGCAGTGCACACTTCAAAGTTCACAGTTCACAGTTCACAGTTCACAGTTCACAGTCCACAGTTCACAGTTCACAGTGCACCCTTCTTAGTTCACAGCTCACAGTTCCCAGTTCACAGTTAACAGTTCACAGTTCACAATCCGCCGTTCACAGTTCACAATTTGCAGTGCACTCTTCAAAGTTCACAGCTCGCAGTTTACAGTTCACAGTTCACAGTTCACAGTTCACAGTTCACAGTTCACAGTTCACAGTTCACAGTTCACAGTTGACAGTTCACAATCCGCCGTTCACAGTTCACAATTTGCAGTGCACACTTCAAAGTTCACAGTTCACAGTTCACAATCCGCCGTTCACAGTTCACAATTTGCAGTGCACACTTCAAAGTTCACAGCTCGCAGTTCACAGTTCACAGTTCACAGTTCACAGTTCACAGTTCACAGTTCACAGTTCACAGTTCACAGTTCACAGTTCACAGTTCACAGTTCACAGTTCACAGTTCACAGTTCACAGTTCACAGTTCACAGTTCACAGTTCACAGTTCATAGCTCGCAGTTCACAGTTCACAGTTCACAGTTCACAGTTCACAGTTCACAGTTCACAGTTCACAGTTCACAGTTCACAGTTCACAGTTCACAGTTCACAGTTCACAGTTCACAGTTCACAGTTCACAGTTCACAGTTCACAGTTCACAGTTCACAATCCGCCGTTCACAGTTCACAATTTGCAGTGCACACTTCAAAGTTCACAGCTCGCAGTTCACAGTTCACAGTTCACAGTTCACAGTTCACAGTTCACGGTTCACAGTTCACGGTTCACAGTTCACAGTTCACGGTTCACAGTTCACAGTTCACAGTTCACAGTTCACAGTTCACAGTTCACAGTTCACAGTTCACAGTTCACAGTTCACAGTTCACAGTTCACAGTTCACAGTTCACAGTTCACAGTTCACAGTTCACAGTTCACAGTTCACAGTTCACAGTTCACAGTTCACAGTTCACAGTTCACAGTTCACAGTTCACAGTTCACAGTTCACAGTTCACAGTTCACAGTTCACAGTTCACAGTTCACAGTTCACAGTTCACAGTTCACAGTTCACAGTTCACAGTTCACAGTTCACAGTTCACAGTTCACAGTTCACAGTTCACAGTTCACAGTTCACAGTTCACAGTTCACAGTTCACAGTTCACAGTTCACAGTTCACAGTTCACAGTTCACAGTTCACAGTTCACAGTTCACAGTTCACAGTTCACAGTTCACAGTTCACAGTTCACAGTTCACAGTTCACAGTTCACAGTTCACAGTTCACAGTTCACAGTTCACAGTTCACAGTTCACAATCCGCCGTTCACAGTTCACAATTTGCAGTGCACACTTCAAAGTTCACAGTTCACAGTTCACAATCCGCCGTTCACAGTTCACAATTTGCAGTGCACACTTCAAAGTTCACAGCTCGCAGTTCACAGTTCACAGTTCACAGTTCACAGTTCACAGTTCACAGTTCACAGTTCACAGTTCACAGTTCACAGTTCACAGTTCACAGTTCACAGTTCACAGTTCACAGTTCACAGTTCACAGTTCACAGTTCACAGTTCACAGTTCACAGTTCACAGTTCATAGCTCGCAGTTCACAGTTCACAGTTCACTGTTCACAAATCGCAGTTCACAGTTCACAGTTCACGCTTCACAGTTCACACTTCACAGTTCACAGTTCACAGTTCACAGTGCACCGTTCTTAGTTCACAGCTCACAGTTCACAGTTCACAGTTCACAATCCGCCGTTCACAGTTCACAATTTGCAGTGCACACTTCAAAGTTCACAGCTCGCAGTTCACAGTTCACAGTTCACAGTTCACAGTTCACAGTTCACAGTTCACAGTTCACAGTTCACAGTTCACAGTTCACAGTTCACAGTTCACAGTTCACAGTTCACAGTTCACAGTTCACAGTTCACAGTTCACAGTTCACAGTTCACAGTTCACAGTTCACAGTTCACAGTTCACAGTTCACAGTTCACAGTTCACAGTTCACAGTTCACAGTTCACAGTTCACAGTTCACAGTTCACAGTTCACAGTTCACAGTTCACAGTTCACAGTTCACAGTTCACAGTTCACAGTTCACAGTTCACAGTTCACAGTTCACAGTTCACAGTTCACAGTTCACAGTTCACAGTTCACAGTTCACAGTTCACAGTTCACAGTTCACAGCACGCAGTTCACAGTTCACAGTTCACTGTTCACAAATCGCAGTTCACAGTTCACATTTCACGCTTCACAGTTCACACTTCACAGTTCACAGTTCACAGTTCACAGTGCACCGTTCTTAGTTCACAGCTCACAGTTCCCAGTTCACAGTTAACAGTTCACAGTTTACAATCCGCCGTTCACAGTTCACAATTTGCAGTGCACACTTCAAAGTTCACAGCTCCCAGTTCACAGTTCACAGTTCACAGTTCACAGTTCACAGTTCACAGTTCACAGTTCACAGTTCACAGTTCACAGTTCACAGTTCACAGTTCACAATCCGCCGTTCACAGTTCACAATTTGCAGTGCACACTTCAAAGTTCACAGCTCGCAGTTCACAGTTCACAGTTCACAGTTCACAGTTCACAGTTCACAGTTCACAGTTCACAGTTCACAGTTCACAGTTCACAGTTCACAGCTCGCAGTTCACAGTTCACAGTTCACAGTTCACAGTTCACAGTTCACAGTTCACAGTTCACAGTTCACAGTTCACAGTTCACAGTTCACAGTTCACAGTTCACAGTTCACAGTTCACAGTTCACAGTTCACAGTTCACAGTTCACAGTTCACAGTCCACAGTTCACAGTTCACAGTGCACCCTTCTTAGTTCACAGCTCACAGTTCCCAGTTCACAGTTAACAGTTCACAGTTCACAATCCGCCGTTCACAGTTCACAATTTGCAGTGCACACTTCAAAGTTCACAGTTCACAGTTCACAGTTCACAGTTCACAGTCTACAGTTCACAGTTCACAGTGCACCCTTCTTAGTTCACAGCTCACAGTTCCCAGTTCACAGTTAACAGTTCACAGTTCACAATCCGCCGTTCACAGTTCACAATTTGCAGTGCACACTTCAAAGTTCACAGCTCGCAGTTTACAGTTCACAGTTCACAGTTCACAGTTCACAGTTCACAGTTCACAGTTCACAGTTGACAGTTCGCAATCCGCCGTTCACAGTTCACAATTTGCAGTGCACACTTCAAAGTTCACAGTTCACAGTTCACAATCCGCCGTTCACAGTTCACAATTTGCAGTGCACACTTCAAAGTTCACAGCTCGCAGTTCACAGTTCACAGTTCACAGTTCACAGTTCACAGTTCACAGTTCACAGTTCACAGTTCACAGTTCACAGTTCACAGTTCACAGTTCACAGTTCACAGTTCACAGTTCACAGTTCACAGTTCACAGTTCACAGTTCACAGTTCACAGTTCACAGTTCACAGTTCACAGTTCAAAGCTCGCAGTTCACAGTTCACAGTTCACTGTTCACAAATCGCAGTTCACAGTTCACAGTTCACGCTTCACAGTTCACACTTCACAGTTTACAGTTCACAGTTCACAGTGCACCGTTCTTAGTTCACAGCTCACAGTTCACAGTTCACAGTTAACAGTTCACAGTTCACAATCCGCCGTTCACAGTTCACAATTTGCAGTGCACACTTCAAAGTTCACAGCTCGCAGTTCACAGTTCACAGTTCACAGTTCACAGTTCACAGTTCACAGTTCACAGTTCACAGTTCACAGTTCACAGTTCACAGTTCACAGTTCACAGTTCACAGTTCACAGTTCACAGTTCACAGTTCACAGTTCACAATCCGCCGTTCACAGTTCACAATTTGCAGTGCACACTTCAAAGTTCACAGTTCACAGTTCACAGTTCACAGTTCACAGTCCACAGTTCCCAGTTCACAGTGCACCCTTCTTAGTTCACAGCTCACAGTTCCCAGTTCACAGTTAACAGTTCACAGTTCACAATCCGCCGTTCACAGTTCACAATTTGCAGTGCACACTTCAAAGTTCACAGCTCGCAGTTTACAGTTCCCAGTTCACAGTTCACAGTTCACAGTTCACAGTTCACAGTTCACAGTTCACAGTTCACAGTTCACAGTTCACAGTTCACAGTTCACAGTTCACAGTTCACAATCCGCCGTTCACAGTTCACAATTTGCAGTGCACACTTCAAAGTTCACAGTTCACAGTTCACAATCCGCCGTTCACAGTTCACAATTTGCAGTGCACACTTCAAAGTTCACAGCTCGCAGTTCACAGTTCACAGTTCAAAGTTCACAGCTCGCAGTTCACAGTTCACAGTTCACAGTTCACAGTTCACAGTTCACAGTTCACAGTTCACAGTTCACAGTTCACAGTTCACAGTTCACAGTTCACAGTTCACAGTTCACAGTTCACAGTTCACAGTTCACAGTTCACAGTTCACAGTTCACAGTTCACAATCCGCCGTTCACAGTTCACAATTTGCAGTGCACACTTCAAAGTTCACAGTTCACAGTTCACAGTTCACAGTTCACAGTTCACAGTTCACAGTTCACAGTCCACAGTTCACAGTTCACAGTGCACCCTTCTTAGTTCACAGCTCACAGTTCCCAGTTCACAGTTAACAGTTCACAGTTCACAATCCGCCGTTCACAGTTCACAATTTGCAGTGCACACTTCAAAGTTCACAGCTCGCAGTTTACAGTTCACAGTTCACAGTTCACAGTTCACAGTACACAGTTCACAGTTCACAGTTGACAGTTCACAATCCGCCGTTCACAGTTCACAATTTGCAGTGCACACTTCAAAGTTCACAGTTCACATTTCACAATCCGCCGTTCACAGTTCACAATTTGCAGTGCACACTTCAAAGTTCACAGCTCGCAGTTCACAGTTCACAGTTCACAGTTCACAGTTCACAGTTCACAGTTCACAGTTCACAGTTCACAGTTCACAGTTCACAGTTCACAGTTCACAGTTCACAGTTCACAGTTCACAGTTCACAGTTCACAGTTCACAGTTCACAGTTCACAGTTCACAGTTCACAGTTCACAGTTCACAGTTCACAGTTCATAGCTCGCAGTTCACAGTTCACAGTTCACTGTTCACAAATCGCAGTTCACAGTTCACAGTTCACGCTTCACAGTTCACACTTCACAGTTCACAGTTCACAGTTCACAGTGCACCGTTCTTAGTTCACAGCTCACAGTTCACAGTTCACAGTTCACAATCCGCCGTTCACAGTTCACAATTTGCAGTGCACACTTCAAAGTT
Source organism: Lasioglossum villosulum (assembly GCA_963971365.1). NCBI lineage: Eukaryota > Metazoa > Arthropoda > Insecta > Hymenoptera > Halictidae > Lasioglossum > Lasioglossum villosulum. Next base: position 641,520 of record CAXARU010000144.1, on the reverse strand, counting down.
CACAGCTCGCAGTTCACAGTTCACAGTTCACAGTTCACAGTTCACAGTTCACAGTTCACAGTTCACAGTTCACAGTTCACAGTTCACAGTTCACAGTTCACAGTTCACAGTTCACAGTTCACAGTTCACAGTTCACAGTTCACAGTTCACAGTTCACAGTTCACAGTTCATAGCTCGCAGTTCACAGTTCACAGTTCACAGTTCACAGTTCACAGTTCACAGTTCACAGTTCACAGTTCACAGTTCACAGTTCACAGTTCACAGTTCACAGTTCACAGTTCACAGTTCACAGTCCACAGTTCACAGTTCACAGTTCACAGTTCACAGTTCACAGTTCACAGTTCACAGTTCACAGTTCACAGTTCACAGTTCACAGTTCACAGTTCACAGTTCACAGTTCACAGTTCACAGTTCACAGTTCACAGTTCACAGTTCACAGTTCACAGTTCACAGTTCACAGTTCACAGTTCACAGTTCACAGTTCACAGTTCACAGTTCACAGTTCACAGTTCACAGTTCACAGTTCACAGTTCACAGTTCACAGTTCACAGTTCACAGTTCACAGTTCACAGTTCACAGTTCACAGTTCACAGTTCACAGTTCACAGTTCACAGTTCACAGTTCACAGTTCACAGTTCACAGTTCACAGTTCACAGTTCACAGTTCACAGTTCACAGTTCACAGTTCACAGTTCACAGTTCACAGTTCACAGTTCACAGTTCACAGTTCACAGTTCACAGTTCACAGTTCACAGTTCACAGTTCACAGTTCACAGTTCACAGTTCACAGTTCACAGTTCACAGTTCACAGTTCACAGTTCACAGTTCACAGTTCACAGTTCACAGTTCACAGTTCACAGTTCACAGTTCACAGTTCACAGTTCACAGTTCACAGTTCACAGTTCACAGTTCACAGTTCACAGTTCACAGTTCACAGTTCACAGTTCACAGTTCACAGTTCACAGTTCACAGCACGCAGTTCACAGTTCACAGTTCACTGTTCACAAATCGCAGTTCACAGTTCACATTTCACGCTTCACAGTTCACACTTCACAGTTCACAGTTCACAGTTCACAGTGCACCGTTCTTAGTTCACAGCTCACAGTTCCCAGTTCACAGTTAACAGTTCACAGTTCACAATCCGCCGTTCACAGTTCACAATTTGCAGTGCACACTTCAAAGTTCACAGCTCGCAGTTCACAGTTCACAGTTCACAGTTCACAGTTCACAGTTCACAGTTCACAGTTCACAGTTCACAGTTCACAGTTCACAGTTCACAGTTCACAGTTCACAGTTCACAGTTCACAGTTCACAGTTCACAGTTCACAGTTCACAGTTCACAGTTCACAGTACACAGTTCACAGTACACAGTTCACAGTACACAGTTCACAGTACACAGTTCACAGTTCACAGTGCACAGTTCACAGTTCACAGTTCACAGTTCACAGTTCACAGTTCACAGTTCACAGTTCACAGTTCACAGTTCACAGTTCACAGTTCACAGTTCACAGTTCACAGTTCACAGTTCACAGTTCACAGTTCACAGTTCACAGTTCACAGTTCACAGTTCACAGTTCACACTTCACAGTCCACAGTTCGCAGTTCACAGTGCTCCCTTCTCAGTTCACAGCTCACAGTTTCCAGTTCACAGTTAACAGTTCACAGTTCACAATCCGCCGTTCACAGTTCACAATTTGCAGTGCACACTTCAAAGTTCACAGTTCACAGTTCACAGTTCACAGTTCACAGTTCACAGTTCACAGTTCACAGTTCACAGTTCACAGTTCACAGTTCACAGTTCACAGTTCACAGTTCACAGTTCACAGTTCACAGTTCACAGTTCACAGTTCACAGTTCACAGTTCACAGTTCACAGTTCACAGTTCACAGTTCACAGTTCACAGTTCACAGTTCACAGTTCACAGTTCACAGTTCACAGTTCACAGTTCACAGTTCACAGTTCACAGTTCACAGTTCACAGTTCACAGTTCACAGTTCACAGTTCACAGTTCACAGTTCACAGTTCACAGTTCACAGTTCACAGTTCACAGTTCACAGTTCACAGTTCACAGTTCACAGTTCACAGTTCACAGTTCACAGTTCACAGTTCACAGTTCACAGTTCACAGTTCACAGTTCACAGTTCACAGTTCACAGTTCACAGTTCACAGTTCACAGTTCACAGTTCACAGTTCACAGTTCACAGTTCACAGTTCACAGTTCACAGTTCACAGTTCACAGTTCACAGTTCACAGTTCACAGTTCACAGTTCACAGTTCACAGTTCACAGTTCACAGTTCACAGTTCACAGTTCACAGTTCACAGTTCACAGTTCACAGTTCACAGTTCACAGTTCACAGTTCACAGTTCACAGTTCACAGTTCACAGTTCACAGTTCACAGTTCACAGTTCACAGTTCACACTTCACAGTTCACAGTTCACAGTTCACAGTTCACAATCCGCCGTTCACAGTTCACAATTTGCAGTGCACACTTCAAAGTTCACAGCTCGCAGTTCACAGTTCACAGTTCACACTTCACAGTTCACAGTTCACAGTTCACAGTTCACAGTTCACAGTTCACAGTTCACAGTTCACAGTTCACAGTTCACAGTTCACAGTTCACAGTTCACAGTTCACAGTTCACAGTTCACAGTTCACAGTTCACAGTTCACAGTTCACAGTTCACAGTTCACAGTTCACAGTTCACAGTTCACAGTTCACAGTTCACAGTTCACAGTTCACAGTTCACACTTCACAGTCCACAGTTCGCAGTTCACAGTGCACCCTTCTCAGTTCACAGCTCACAGTTTCCAGTTCACAGTTAACAGTTCACAGTTCACAATCCGCCGTTCACAGTTCACAATTTGCAGTGCACACTTCAAAGTTCACAGTTCACAGTTCACAGTTCACAGTTCACAGTTCACTGTTCACAAATCGCAGTTCACAGTTCACAGTTCACAGTTCACAGTTCGCAGTTCACTGTTCACAAATCGCAGTTCACAGTTCACAGTTCACAGTTCACAGTTCACAGTTCACAGTTCACAGTTCACAGTTCACAGTTCACAGTTCACAGTTCACAGTTCACAGTTCACAGTTCACAGTTCACAGTTCACAGTTCACACTTCACAGTTCACAGTTCACAGTTCACAGTTCACAGTTCACAGTTCACAGTTCACAGTTCACAGTTCACAGTTCACAGTTCACAGTTCACAGTTCACAGTTCACAGTTCACAGTTCACAGTTCACAGTTCACAGTTCACAGTTCACAGTTCACAGTTCACAGTTCACAGTTCACAGTTCACAGTTCACAGTTCACAGTTCACAGTTCACAGTTCACAGTTCACAGTTCACAGTTCACAGTTCACAGTTCACAGTTCACAGTTCACAGTTCACAGTTCACAGTTCACAGTTCACAGTTCACAGTTCACAGTTCACAGTTCACAGTTCACAGTTCACAGTTCACAGTTCACAGTTCACAGTTCACAGTTCACAGTTCACAGTTCACAGTTCACAGTTCACAGTTCACAGTTCACAGTTCACAGTTCACAGTTCACAGTTCACAGTTCACAGTTCACAGTTCACAGTTCACAGTTCACAGTTCACAGTTCACAGTTCACAGTTCACAGTTCACAGTTCACAGTTCACAGTTCACAGTTCACAGTTCACAGTTCACAGTTCACAGTTCACAGTTCACAGTTCACAGTTCACAGTTCACAGTTCACAGTTCACAGTTCACAGTTCACAGTTCACAGTTCACAGTTCACAGTTCACAGTTCACACTTCACAGTCCACAGTTCGCAGTTCACAGTGCTCCCTTCTCAGTTCACAGCTCACAGTTTCCAGTTCACAGTTAACAGTTCACAGTTCACAATCCGCCGTTCACAGTTCACAATTTGCAGTGCACACTTCAAAGTTCACAGTTCACAGTTCACAGTTCACAGTTCACAGTTCACAGTTCACAGTTCACAGTTCACAGTTCACAGTTCACAGTTCACAGTTCACAGTTCACAGTTCACAGTTCACAGTTCACAGTTCACAGTTCACAGTTCACAGTTCACAGTTCACAGTTCACAGTTCACAGTTCACAGTTCACAGTTCACAGTTCACAGTTCACAGTTCACAGTTCACAGTTCACAGTTCACAGTTCACAGTTCACAGTTCACAGTTCACAGTTCACAGTTCACAGTTCACAGTTCACAGTTCACAGTTCACAGTTCACAGTTCACAGTTCACAGTTCACAGTTCACACTTCACAGTCCACAGTTCGCAGTTCACAGTGCACCCTTCTCAGTTCACAGCTCACAGTTTCCAGTTCACAGTTAACAGTTCACAGTTCACAATCCGCCGTTCACAGTTCACAATTTGCAGTGCACACTTCAAAGTTCACAGTTCACAGTTCACAGTTCACAGTTCACTGTTCACAAATCGCAGTTCACAGTTCACAGTTCACAGTTCACAGTTCGCAGTTCACTGTTCACAAATCACAGTTCACAGTTCACAGTTCACATTTCACAGTTCGCAGTTCACAGTTCACAGTTCACAGTTCACAGTTCACAGTTCACAGATCACAGTTCACACTTCACAGTTCACACTTCACAGTTCACACTTCACAGTTCACACTTCACAGTTCACACTTCACAGTTCACACTTCACAGTTCACACTTCACAGTTCACACTTCACAGTTCACACTTCACAGTTCACACTTCACAGTTCACACTTCACAGTTCACACTTCACAGTTCACACTTCACAGTTCACACTTCACAGTTCACACTTCACAGTTCACACTTCACAGTTCACACTTCACAGTTCACAGTTCACAGTTCACAGTTCACAGTTCACAGTTCACAGTTCACAGTTCACAGTTCACAGTTCACAGTTCACAGTTCACAGTTCACAGTTCACAGTTCACAGTTCACAGTTCACAGTTCACAGTTCACAGTTCACAGTTCACAGTTCACAGTTCACAGTTCACAGTTCACAGTTCACAGTTCACAGTTCACAGTTCACAGTTCACAGTTCACAGTTCACAGTTCACAGTTCACAGTTCACAGTTCACAGTTCACAGTTCACAGTTCACAGTTCACAGTTCACAGTTCACAGTTCACAGTTCACAGTTCACAGTTCACAGTTCACAGTTCACAGTTCACAGTTCACAGTTCACAGTTCACAGTTCACAGTTCACAGTTCACAGTTCACAGTTCACAGTTCACAGTTCACAGTTCACAGTTCACAGTTCACAGTTCACAGTTCACAGTTCACAGTTCACAGTTCACAGTTCACAGTTCACAGTTCACAGTTCACAGTTCACAGTTCACAGTTCACAGTTCACAGTTCACAGTTCACAGTTCACAGTTCACAGTTCACAGTTCACAGTTCACAGTTCACAGTTCACAGTTCACAGTTCACAGTTCACAGTTCACAGTTCACAGTTCACAGTTCACAGTTCACAGTACACAGTTCACAGTACACAGTTCACAGTACACAGTTCACAGTACACAGTTCACAGTTCACAGTGCACAGTTCACAGTTCACAGTTCACAGTTCACAGTTCACAGTTCACAGTTCACAGTTCACAGTTCACAGTTCACAGTTCACAGTTCACAGTTCACACTTCACAGTCCACAGTTCGCAGTTCACAGTGCTCCCTTCTCAGTTCACAGCTCACAGTTTCCAGTTCACAGTTAACAGTTCACAGTTCACAATCCGCCGTTCACAGTTCACAATTTGCAGTGCACACTTCAAAGTTCACAGTTCACAGTTCACAGTTCACAGTTCACAGTTCACAGTTCACAGTTCACAGTTCACAGTTCACAGTTCACAGTTCACAGTTCACAGTTCACAGTTCACAGTTCACAGTTCACAGTTCACAGTTCACAGTTCACAGTTCACAGTTCACAGTTCACAGTTCACAGTTCACAGTTCACAGTTCACAGTTCACAGTTCACAGTTCACAGTTCACAGTTCACAGTTCACAGTTCACAGTTCACAGTTCACAGTTCACAGTTCACAGTTCACAGTTCACAGTTCACAGTTCACAGTTCACAGTTCACAGTTCACAGTTCACAGTTCACAGTTCACAGTTCACAGTTCACAGTTCACAGTTCACAGTTCACAGTTCACAGTTCACAGTTCACAGTTCACAGTTCACAGTTCACAGTTCACAGTTCACAGTTCACAGTTCACAGTTCACAGTTCACAGTTCACAGTTCACAGTTCACAGTTCACAGTTCACAGTTCACAGTTCACAGTTCACAGTTCACAGTTCACAGTTCACAGTTCACAGTTCACAGTTCACAGTTCACAGTTCACAGTTCACAGTTCACAGTTCACAGTTCACAGTTCACAGTTCACAGTTCACAGTTCACAGTTCACAGTTCACAGTTCACAGTTCACAGTTCACAGTTCACAGTTCACAGTTCACAGTTCACAGTTCACAGTTCACAGTTCACAGTTCACAGTTCACAGTTCACAGTTCACAGTTCACAGTTCACAGTTCACAGTTCACAGTTCACAGTTCACAGTTCACAGTTCACAGTTCACAGTTCACAGTTCACAGTTCACAGTTCACAGTTCACAGTTCACAGTTCACACTTCACAGTCCACAGTTCGCAGTTCACAGTGCACCCTTCTCAGTTCACAGCTCACAGTTTCCAGTTCACAGTTAACAGTTCACAGTTCACAATCCGCCGTTCACAGTTCACAATCCGCCGTTCACAGTTCACAATTTGCAGTGCACACTTCAAAGTTCACAGTTCACAGTTCACAGTTCACAGTTCACAGTTCACAGTTCACAGTTCACAGTTCACAGTTCACAGTTCACAGTTCACAGTTCACAGTTCACAGTTCACAGTTCACAGTTCACAGTTCACTGTTCACAAATCGCAGTTCACAGTTCACAGTTCACAGTTCACAGTTCACAGTTCACAGTTCACAGTTCACAGTTCACACTTCACAGTTCACAGTACACAGTTCACAGTTCACAGTTCACAGTTCACAGTTCACAGTTCACAGTTCACACTTCACACTTCACACTTCACACTTCACACTTCACACTTCACACTTCACAGTTCACAGTTCACAGTTCACAGTTCACAGTTCACAGTTCACAGTTCACACTTCACAGTCCACGGTTCACAGTTCACAGTGCACCCTTCTTAGTTCACAGCTCACAGTTCCCAGTTCACAGCTCACAGTTCCCAGTTCACAGTTAACAGTTCACAGTTCACAATCCGCCGTTCACAGTTCACAATTTGCAGTGCACACTTCAAAGTTCACAGTTCACAGTTCACAGTGCACCGTTCTTAGTTCACAGCTCACAGTTCCCAGTTCACAGTTCACAGTTCACAGATCACAGTTCACAGTTCACAGTTCACAGTTCACAGTTCACACTTCACAGTTCACACTTCACAGTTCACACTTCACAGTTCACAGTTCACAGTTCACAGTTCACAGTTCACAGTTCACAGTTCACAGTTCACAGTTCACAGTTCACAGTTCACAGTTCACAGTTCACAGTTCACAGTTCACAGTTCACAGTTCACAGTTCACAGTTCACAGTTCACAGTTCACAGTTCACAGTTCACAGTTCACAGTTCACAGTTCACAGTTCACAGTTCACAGTTCACAGTTCACAGTTCACAGTTCACAGTTCACAGTTCACAGTTCACAGTTCACAGTTCACAGTTCACAGTTCACAGTTCACAGTTCACAGTTCACAGTTCACAGTTCACAGTTCACAGTTCACAGTTCACAGTTCACAGTTCACAGTTCACAGTTCACAGTTCACAGTTCACAGTTCACAGTTCACAGTTCACAGTTCACAGTTCACAGTTCACAGTTCACAGTTCACAGTTCACAGTTCACAGTTCACAGTTCACAGTTCACAGTTCACAGTTCACAGTTCACAGTTCACAGTTCACAGTACACAGTTCACAGTACACAGTTCACAGTTCACAGTTCACAGTTCACAGTTCACAGTTCACAGTTCACAGTTCACAGTTCACAGTTCACAGTTCACAGTTCACAGTTCACAGTTCACAGTTCACACTTCACAGTCCACAGTTCGCAGTTCACAGTGCTCCCTTCTCAGTTCACAGCTCACAGTTTCCAGTTCACAGTTAACAGTTCACAGTTCACAATCCGCCGTTCACAGTTCACAATTTGCAGTGCACACTTCAAAGTTCACAGTTCACAGTTCACAGTTCACAGTTCACAGTTCACAGTTCACAGTTCACAGTTCACAGTTCACAGTTCACAGTTCACAGTTCACAGTTCACAGTTCACAGTTCACAGTTCACAGTTCACAGTTCACAGTTCACAGTTCACAGTTCACAGTTCACAGTTCACAGTTCACAGTTCACAGTTCACAGTTCACAGTTCACAGTTCACAGTTCACAGTTCACAGTTCACAGTTCACAGTTCACAGTTCACAGTTCACAGTTCACAGTTCACAGTTCACAGTTCACAGTTCACAGTTCACAGTTCACACTTCACAGTCCACAGTTCGCAGTTCACAGTGCACCCTTCTCAGTTCACAGCTCACAGTTTCCAGTTCACAGTTAACAGTTCACAGTTCACAATCCGCCGTTCACAGTTCACAATTTGCAGTGCACACTTCAAAGTTCACAGTTCACAGTTCACAGTTCACAGTTCACTGTTCACAAATCGCAGTTCACAGTTCACAGTTCACAGTTCACAGTTCGCAGTTCACTGTTCACAGTTCACTGTTCACAAATCACAGTTCACAGTTCACAGTTCACATTTCACAGTTCGCAGTTCACAGTTCACAGTTCACAGTTCACAGATCACAGTTCACACTTCACAGTTCACACTTCACAGTTCACACTTCACAGTTCACACTTCACAGTTCACACTTCACAGTTCACACTTCACAGTTCACACTTCACAGTTCACACTTCACAGTTCACACTTCACAGTTCACACTTCACAGTTCACACTTCACAGTTCACACTTCACAGTTCACACTTCACAGTTCACACTTCACAGTTCACACTTCACAGTTCACACTTCACAGTTCACACTTCACAGTTCACACTTCACAGTTCACACTTCACAGTTCACAGTTCACAGTTCACAGTTCACAGTTCACAGTTCACAGTTCACAGTTCACAGTTCACAGTTCACAGTTCACAGTTCACAGTTCACAGTTCACAGTTCACAGTTCACAGTTCACAGTTCACAGTTCACAGTTCACAGTTCACAGTTCACAGTTCACAGTTCACAGTTCACAGTTCACAGTTCACAGTTCACAGTTCACAGTTCACAGTTCACAGTTCACAGTTCACAGTTCACAGTTCACAGTTCACAGTTCACAGTTCACAGTTCACAGTTCACAGTTCACAGTTCACAGTTCACAGTTCACAGTTCACAGTTCACAGTTCACAGTTCACAGTTCACAGTTCACAGTTCACAGTTCACAGTTCACAGTTCACAGTTCACAGTTCACAGTTCACAGTTCACAGTTCACAGTTCACAGTTCACAGTTCACAGTTCACAGTTCACAGTTCACAGTTCACAGTTCACAGTTCACAGTTCACAGTTCACAGTACACAGTTCACAGTACACAGTTCACAGTTCACAGTTCACAGTTCACAGTTCACAGTTCACAGTTCACAGTTCACAGTTCACAGTTCACAGTTCACAGTTCACAGTTCACAGTTCACAGTTCACAGTTCACACTTCACAGTCCACAGTTCGCAGTTCACAGTGCTCCCTTCTCAGTTCACAGCTCACAGTTTCCAGTTCACAGTTAACAGTTCACAGTTCACAATCCGCCGTTCACAGTTCACAATTTGCAGTGCACACTTCAAAGTTCACAGTTCACAGTTCACAGTTCACAGTTCACAGTTCACAGTTCACAGTTCACAGTTCACAGTTCACAGTTCACAGTTCACAGTTCACAGTTCACAGTTCACAGTTCACAGTTCACAGTTCACAGTTCACAGTTCACAGTTCACAGTTCACAGTTCACAGTTCACAGTTCACAGTTCACAGTTCACAGTTCACAGTTCACAGTTCACAGTTCACAGTTCACAGTTCACAGTTCACAGTTCACAGTTCACAGTTCACAGTTCACAGTTCACAGTTCACAGTTCACAGTTCACAGTTCACAGTTCACAGTTCACAGTTCACAGTTCACAGTTCACAGTTCACAGTTCACAGTTCACAGTTCACAGTTCACAGTTCACACTTCACAGTCCACAGTTCGCAGTTCACAGTGCACCCTTCTCAGTTCACAGCTCACAGTTTCCAGTTCACAGTTAACAGTTCACAATCCGCCGTTCACAGTTCACAATTTGCAGTGCACACTTCAAAGTTCACAGTTCACAGTTCACAGTTCACAGTTCACTGTTCACAAATCGCAGTTCACAGTTCACAGTTCACAGTTCACAGTTCGCAGTTCACTGTTCACAAATCACAGTTCACAGTTCACAGTTCACATTTCACAGTTCGCAGTTCACAGTTCACAGTTCACAGTTCACAGATCACAGTTCACACTTCACAGTTCACACTTCACAGTTCACACTTCACAGTTCACACTTCACAGTTCACACTTCACAGTTCACACTTCACAGTTCACACTTCACAGTTCACACTTCACAGTTCACACTTCACAGTTCACACTTCACAGTTCACACTTCACAGTTCACACTTCACAGTTCACACTTCACAGTTCACAGTTCACACTTCACAGTTCACACTTCACAGTTCACACTTCACAGTTCACAGTTCACAGTTCACAGTTCACAGTTCACAGTTCACAGTTCACAGTTCACAGTTCACAGTTCACAGTTCACAGTTCACAGTTCACAGTTCACAGTTCACAGTTCACAGTTCACAGTTCACAGTTCACAGTTCACAGTTCACAGTTCACAGTTCACAGTTCACAGTTCACAGTTCACAGTTCACAGTTCACAGTTCACAGTTCACAGTTCACAGTTCACAGTTCACAGTTCACAGTTCACAGTTCACAGTTCACAGTTCACAGTTCACAGTTCACAGTTCACAGTTCACAGTTCACAGTTCACAGTTCACAGTTCACAGTTCACAGTTCACAGTTCACAGTTCACAGTTCACAGTTCACAGTTCACAGTTCACAGTTCACAGTTCACAGTTCACAGTTCACAGTTCACAGTTCACAGTACACAGTTCACAGTACACAGTTCACAGTACACAGTTCACAGTACACAGTTCACAGTTCACAGTGCACAGTTCACAGTTCACAGTTCACAGTTCACAGTTCACAGTTCACAGTTCACAGTTCACAGTTCACAGTTCACAGTTCACAGTTCACAGTTCACAGTTCACAGTTCACAGTTCACAGTTCACAGTTCACAGTTCACAGTTCACAGTTCACAGTTCACACTTCACAGTCCACAGTTCGCAGTTCACAGTGCTCCCTTCTCAGTTCACAGCTCACAGTTTCCAGTTCACAGTTAACAGTTCACAGTTCACAATCCGCCGTTCACAGTTCACAATTTGCAGTGCACACTTCAAAGTTCACAGTTCACAGTTCACAGTTCACAGTTCACAGTTCACAGTTCACAGTTCACAGTTCACAGTTCACAGTTCACAGTTCACAGTTCACAGTTCACAGTTCACAGTTCACAGTTCACAGTTCACAGTTCACAGTTCACAGTTCACAGTTCACAGTTCACAGTTCACAGTTCACAGTTCACAGTTCACAGTTCACAGTTCACAGTTCACAGTTCACAGTTCACAGTTCACAGTTCACAGTTCACAGTTCACAGTTCACAGTTCACAGTTCACAGTTCACAGTTCACAGTTCACAGTTCACAGTTCACAGTTCACAGTTCACAGTTCACAGTTCACAGTTCACAGTTCACAGTTCACAGTTCACAGTTCACAGTTCACAGTTCACAGTTCACAGTTCACAGTTCACAGTTCACAGTTCACAGTTCACAGTTCACAGTTCACAGTTCACAGTTCACAGTTCACAGTTCACAGTTCACAGTTCACAGTTCACAGTTCACAGTTCACAGTTCACAGTTCACAGTTCACAGTTCACAGTTCACAGTTCACAGTTCACAGTTCACAGTTCACAGTTCACAGTTCACAGTTCACAGTTCACAGTTCACAGTTCACAGTTCACAGTTCACAGTTCACAGTTCACAGTTCACAGTTCACAGTTCACAGTTCACAGTTCACAGTTCACAGTTCACAGTTCACAGTTCACAGTTCACAGTTCACAGTTCACACTTCACAGTCCACAGTTCGCAGTTCACAGTGCACCCTTCTCAGTTCACAGCTCACAGTTTCCAGTTCACAGTTAACAGTTCACAGTTCACAATCCGCCGTTCACAGTTCACAATCCGCCGTTCACAGTTCACAATTTGCAGTGCACACTTCAAAGTTCACAGTTCACAGTTCACAGTTCACAGTTCACAGTTCATAGTTCACAGTTCACAGTTCACAGTTCACAGTTCACAGTTCACAGTTCACAGTTCACAGTTCACTGTTCACAAATCGCAGTTCACAGTTCACAGTTCACAGTTCACAGTTCACAGTTCACAGTTCACAGTTCACAGTTCACAGTTCACAGTTCACACTTCACAGTTCACAGTACACAGTTCACAGTTCACAGTTCACAGTTCACAGTTCACAGTTCACAGTTCACAGTTCACACTTCACACTTCACACTTCACACTTCACACTTCACACTTCACACTTCACAGTTCACAGTTCACAGTTCACAGTTCACAGTTCACAGTTCACAGTTCACAGTTCACACTTCACAGTCCACGGTTCACAGTTCACAGTGCACCCTTCTTAGTTCACAGCTCACAGTTCCCAGTTCACAGCTCACAGTTCCCAGTTCACAGTTAACAGTTCACAGTTCACAATCCGCCGTTCACAGTTCACAATTTGCAGTGCACACTTCAAAGTTCACAGTTCACAGTTCACAGTGCACCGTTCTTAGTTCACAGCTCACAGTTCCCAGTTCACAGTTCACAGTTCACAGATCACAGTTCACAGTTCACAGTTCACAGTTCACAGTTCACAGTTCACACTTCACACTTCACACTTCACACTTCACACTTCGCACTTCACAGTTCACAGTTCACAGTTCACAGTTCACAGTTCACAGTTCACAGTTCACAGTTCACAGTTCACAGGTCACAGTTCACAGTTCACAGTTCACAGTTCACAGTTCACAGTTCACAGTTCACACTTCACAGTTCACAGTTCACAGTTCACAATCCGCCGTTCACAGTTCACAATTTGCAGTGCACACTTCAAAGTTCACAGCTCGCAGTTCACAGTTCACAGTTCACACTTCACAGTTCACAGTTCACAGTTCACTGTTCACAAATCGCAGTTCACAGTTCACAGTTCACACTTCACAGTTCACAGTTCACAGTTCACAGTTCACACTTCACACTTCACACTTCACACTTCACACTTCACAGTTCACAGTTCACAGTTCACAGTTCACAGTTCACAGTTCACAGTTCACAGTTCACAGTTCACAGTTCACAGTTCACAGTTCACAGTTCACAGTGCACCGTTCTTAGTTCACAGTTCACAGTTCACTGTTCACAGTTCACAGTTCACAGTTCACAGTTCACAGTTCACAGTTCACAGTTCACAGTTCACAGTTCACAGTTCACAGTTCACAGTTCACAGTTCACAGTTCACAGTTCACAGTTCAAAGTTCACAGTTCACAGTTCACAGTTCACAGTTCACAGTTCACAGTTCACAGTTCACAGTGCACCGTTCTTAGTTCACAGCTCACAGTTCCCAGTTCACAGTTCACAGTTCACAGTTCACAGTTCACAGTTCACAGTTCACAGTTCACAGTTCACAGTTCACAGTTCACAGTTCACAGTTCACAGTTCACAGTTCACAGTTCACAGTTCACAGTTCACAGTTCACAGTTCACAGTTCACAGTTCACAGTTCACAGTTCACAGTTCACAGTTCACAGTTCACAGTTCACAGTTCACAGTTCACAGTTCACAGTTCACAGTTCACAGTTCACAGTTCACAGTTCACAGTTCACAGTTCACAGTTCACAGTTCACAGTTCACAGTTCACAGTTCACAGTTCACAGTTCACAGTTCACAGTTCACAGTTCACAGTTCACAGTTCACAGTTCACAGTTCACAGTTCACAGTTCACAGTTCACAGTTCACAGTTCACAGTTCACAGTTCACAGTTCACAGTTCACAGTTCACAGTTCACAGTTCACAGTTCACAGTTCACAGTTCACAGTTCACAGTTCACAGTTCACAGTTCACAGTTCACAGTTCACAGTACACAGTTCACAGTACACAGTTCACAGTACACAGTTCACAGTACACAGTTCACAGTTCACAGTGCACAGTTCACAGTTCACAGTTCACAGTTCACAGTTCACAGTTCACAGTTCACAGTTCACAGTTCACAGTTCACAGTTCACAGTTCACAGTTCACAGTTCACAGTTCACAGTTCACAGTTCACAGTTCACAGTTCACAGTTCACAGTTCACACTTCACAGTCCACAGTTCGCAGTTCACAGTGCTCCCTTCTCAGTTCACAGCTCACAGTTTCCAGTTCACAGTTAACAGTTCACAGTTCACAATCCGCCGTTCACAGTTCACAATTTGCAGTGCACACTTCAAAGTTCACAGTTCACAGTTCACAGTTCACAGTTCACAGTTCACAGTTCACAGTTCACAGTTCACAGTTCACAGTTCACAGTTCACAGTTCACAGTTCACAGTTCACAGTTCACAGTTCACAGTTCACAGTTCACAGTTCACAGTTCACAGTTCACAGTTCACAGTTCACAGTTCACAGTTCACAGTTCACAGTTCACAGTTCACAGTTCACAGTTCACAGTTCACAGTTCACAGTTCACAGTTCACAGTTCACAGTTCACAGTTCACAGTTCACAGTTCACAGTTCACAGTTCACAGTTCACAGTTCACAGTTCACAGTTCACAGTTCACAGTTCACAGTTCACAGTTCACAGTTCACAGTTCACAGTTCACAGTTCACAGTTCACAGTTCACAGTTCACAGTTCACAGTTCACAGTTCACAGTTCACAGTTCACAGTTCACAGTTCACAGTTCACAGTTCACAGTTCACAGTTCACAGTTCACAGTTCACAGTTCACAGTTCACAGTTCACAGTTCACAGTTCACAGTTCACAGTTCACAGTTCACAGTTCACAGTTCACAGTTCACAGTTCACAGTTCACAGTTCACAGTTCACAGTTCACAGTTCACAGTTCACAGTTCACAGTTCACAGTTCACAGTTCACAGTTCACAGTTCACAGTTCACAGTTCACACTTCACAGTCCACAGTTCGCAGTTCACAGTGCACCCTTCTCAGTTCACAGCTCACAGTTTCCAGTTCACAGTTAACAGTTCACAGTTCACAATCCGCCGTTCACAGTTCACAATCCGCCGTTCACAGTTCACAATTTGCAGTGCACACTTCAAAGTTCACAGTTCACAGTTCACAGTTCACAGTTCACAGTTCACAGTTCACAGTTCACAGTTCACAGTTCACAGTTCACAGTTCACAGTTCACAGTTCACAGTTCACTGTTCACAAATCGCAGTTCACAGTTCACAGTTCACAGTTCACAGTTCACAGTTCACAGTTCACAGTTCACAGTTCACAGTTCACAGTTCACACTTCACAGTTCACAGTACACAGTTCACAGTTCACAGTTCACAGTTCACAGTTCACAGTTCACAGTTCACAGTTCACACTTCACACTTCACACTTCACACTTCACACTTCACACTTCACACTTCACACTTCACAGTTCACAGTTCACAGTTCACAGTTCACAGTTCACAGTTCACAGTTCACAGTTCACACTTCACAGTCCACGGTTCACAGTTCACAGTGCACCCTTCTTAGTTCACAGCTCACAGTTCCCAGTTCACAGCTCACAGTTCCCAGTTCACAGTTAACAGTTCACAGTTCACAATCCGCCGTTCACAGTTCACAATTTGCAGTGCACACTTCAAAGTTCACAGTTCACAGTTCACAGTGCACCGTTCTTAGTTCACAGCTCACAGTTCCCAGTTCACAGTTCACAGTTCACAGATCACAGTTCACAGTTCACAGTTCACAGTTCACAGTTCACAGTTCACACTTCACACTTCACACTTCACACTTCACACTTCGCACTTCACAGTTCACAGTTCACAGTTCACAGTTCACAGTTCACAGTTCACAGTTCACAGTTCACAGTTCACAGTTCACAGTTCACAGTTCACAGTTCACAGTTCACAGTTCACAGTTCACAGTTCACAGTTCACACTTCACAGTTCACAGTTCACAGTTCACAATCCGCCGTTCACAGTTCACAATTTGCAGTGCACACTTCAAAGTTCACAGCTCGCAGTTCACAGTTCACAGTTCACACTTCACAGTTCACAGTTCACAGTTCACTGTTCACAAATCGCAGTTCACAGTTCACAGTTCACACTTCACAGTTCACAGTTCACAGTTCACAGTTCACACTTCACACTTCACACTTCACACTTCACACTTCACAGTTCACAGTTCACAGTTCACAGTTCACATTTCACAGTTCACAGTTCACAGTTCACAGTTCACAGTTCACAGTTCACAGTTCACAGTTCACAGTGCACCGTTCTTAGTTCACAGTTCACAGTTCACTGTTCACAGTTCACAGTTCACAGTTCACAGTTCACAGTTCACAGTTCACAGTTCACAGTTCACAGTTCACAGTTCACAGTTCACAGTTCACAGTTCACAGTTCACAGTTCACAGTTCAAAGTTCACAGTTCACAGTTCACAGTTCACAGTTCACAGTGCACCGTTCTTAGTTCACAGCTCACAGTTCCCAGTTCACAGTTCACAGTTCACAGTTCACAGTTCACAGTTCACAGTTCACAGTTCACAGATCACAGTTCACAGTTCACAGTTCACAGTTCACAGTTCACAGTTCACAGTTCACAGTTCACAGTTCACAGTTCACACTTCACAGTTCACAGTTCACAGTTCACACTTCACAGTTCACAATCCGCCGTTCACAGTTCACAATTTGCAGTGCACA
The DNA here is from genome assembly GCA_963971365.1 of Lasioglossum villosulum. NCBI lineage: Eukaryota > Metazoa > Arthropoda > Insecta > Hymenoptera > Halictidae > Lasioglossum > Lasioglossum villosulum. The sequence goes on along the minus strand of CAXARU010000144.1, from coordinate 624,450 downwards.
CTTCAAAGTTCACAGCTCGCAGTTCACAGTTCACAGTTCACACTTCACAGTTCACAGTTCACAGTTCACACTTCACACTTCACACTTCACACTTCACACTTCACACTTCACAGTTCACAGTTCACAGTTCACAGTTCACAGTTCACAGTTCACAGTTCACAGTTCACAGTTCACAGTTCACAGTTCACAGTTCACAGTGCACCGTTCTTAGTTCACAGTTCACAGTTCACTGTTCACAGTTCACAGTTCACAGTTCACAGTTCACAGTTCACAGTTCACAGTTCACAGTTCACAGTTCACAGTTCACAGTTCACAGTTCACAGTTCACAGTTCACAGTTCACAGTTCACAGTTCACAGTTCACAGTTCACAGTTCACAGTTCACAGTTCACTGTTCACTGTTCACAAATCGCAGTTCACAGTTCACAGTTCACAGTTCACAGTTCACAGTTCACAGTTCACAGTTCACAGTTCACAGTTCACAGTTCACAGTTCACAGTTCACAGTTCACACTTCACAGTTCACAGTACACAGTTCACAGTTCACAGTTCACAGTTCACAGTTCACAGTTCACAGTTCACAGTTCACAGTTCACAGTTCACAGTTCACAGTTCACAGTTCACAGTTCACAGTTCACAGTTCACAGTTCACAGTTCACAGTTCACAGTTCACAGTTCACACTTCACAGTTCACAGTACACAGTTCACAGTTCACAGTTCACAGTTCACAGTTCACAGTTCACAGTTCACAGTTCACAGTTCACAGTTCACAGTTCACAGTTCACAGTTCACAGTTCACAGTTCACAGTTCACAGTTCACAGTTCACAGTTCACAGTTCACAGTTCACAATTCACAGTTCACAGTTCACAGTTCACAGTTCACAGTTCACAGTTCACAGTTCACAGTTCACAGTTCACAGTTCACAGTTCACAGTTCACAGTTCACAGTTCACAGTTCACAGTTCACACTTCACAGTCCACGGTTCACAGTTCACAGTGCACCCTTCTTAGTTCGCAGCTCACAGTTCCCAGTTCACAGCTCACAGTTCCCAGTTCACAGTTAACAGTTCACAGTTCACAATCCGCCGTTCACAGTTCACAGTTCCCAGTTCACAGTTCACAGTTCACAGTTCACAGTTCACAGTTCACAGTTCACAGTTCACAGTTCACACTTCACACTTCACACTTCACACTTCACACTTCACACTTCACAGTTCACAGTTCACAGTTCACAGTTCACAGTTCACAGTTCACAGTTCACAGTTCACAGTTCACAGTTCACAGTTCACAGTTCACAGTTCACAGTTCACAGTTCACAGTTCACAGTTCACAGTTCACAGTTCACAGTTCACAGTTCACAGTTCACAGTTCACAGTTCACAGTTCACAGTTCACAGTTCACAGTTCACAGTTCACAGTTCACAGTTCACAGTTCACAGTTCACAGTTCACAGTTCACAGTTCACAGTTCACAGTTCACAGTTCACAGTTCACAGTTCACAGTTCACAGTTCACAGTTCACAGTTCACAGTTCACAGTTCACAGTTCACAGTTCACAGTTCACAGTTCACAGTTCACAGTTCACAGTTCACAGTTCACAGTTCACAGTTCACAGTTCACAGTTCACAGTTCACAGTTCACAGTTCACAGTTCACAGTTCACAGTTCACAGTTCACAGTTCACAGTTCACAGTTCACAGTTCACAGTTCACAGTTCACAGTTCACAGTTCACAGTTCACAGTTCACAGTTCACAGTTCACAGTTCACAGTTCACAGTTCACAGTTCACAGTTCACAGTTCACAGTTCACAGTTCACAGTTCACAGTTCACAGTTCACAGTTCACAGTTCACAGTTCACAGTTCACAGTTCACAGTTCACAGTTCACAGTTCACAGTTCACAGTTCACAGTTCACAGTTCACAGTTCACAGTTCACAGTTCACAGTTCACAGTTCACAGTTCACAGTTCACAGTTCACAGTTCACAGTTCACAGTTCACAGTTCACAGTTCACAGTTCACAGTTCACAGTTCACAGTTCACAGTACACAGTTCACAGTACACAGTTCACAGTTCACAGTTCACAGTTCACAGTTCACAGTTCACAGTTCACAGTTCACAGTTCACAGTTCACAGTTCACAGTTCACAGTTCACAGTTCACAGTTCACAGTTCACAGTTCACAGTTCACAGTTCACAGTTCACAGTTCACAGTTCACAGTTCACAGTTCACAGTTCACAGTTCACACTTCACAGTTCACAGTTCACAATCCGCCGTTCACAGTTCACAATTTGCAGTGCACACTTCAAAGTTCACAGCTCGCAGTTCACAGTTCACAGTTCACACTTCACAGTTCACAGTTCACAGTTCACAGTTCACAGTTCACAGTTCACAGTTCACAGTTCACAGTTCACAGTTCACAGTTCACAGTTCACAGTTCACAGTTCACAGTTCACAGTTCACAGTTCACAGTTCACAGTTCACAGTTCACAGTTCACACTTCACAGTCCACAGTTCGCAGTTCACAGTGCACCCTTCTCAGTTCACAGCTCACAGTTTCCAGTTCACAGTTAACAGTTCACAGTTCACAATCCGCCGTTCACAGTTCACAATTTGCAGTTCACAGTTCACAGTTCACAGTTCACAGTTCACAGTTCACAGTTCACAGTTCACAGTTCACAGTTCACAGTTCACAGTTCACAGTTCACAGTTCACAGTTCACAGTTCACAGTTCACAGTTCACAGTTCACAGTTCACAGTTCACAGTTCACAGTTCACAGTTCACAGTTCACAGTTCACAGTTCACAGTTCACAGTTCACAGTTCACAGTTCACAGTTCACAGTTCACAGTTCACAGTTCACAGTTCACAGTTCACAGTTCACAGTTCACAGTTCACAGTTCACAGTTCACAGTTCACAGTTCACAGTTCACAGTTCACAGTTCACAGTTCACAGTTCACAGTTCACAGTTCACAGTTCACAGTTCACAGTTCACAGTTCACAGTTCACAGTTCACAGTTCACAGTTCACAGTTCACAGTTCACAGTTCACAATCCGCCGTTCACAGTTCACAATTTGCAGTGCACACTTCAAAGTTCACAGCTCGCAGTTCACAGTTCACAGTTCACACTTCACAGTTCACAGTTCACAGTTCACTGTTCACAAATCGCAGTTCACACTTCACAGTTCACAGTTCACAGTTCACAGTTCACACTTCACACTTCACACTTCACACTTCACACTTCACAGTTCACAGTTCACAGTTCACAGTTCACAGTTCACAGTTCACAGTTCACAGTTCACAGTTCACAGTGCACCGTTCTTAGTTCACAGTTCACAGTTCACTGTTCACAGTTCACAGTTCACAGTTCACAGTTCACAGTTCACAGTTCACAGTTCACAGTTCACTGTTCACAAATCGCAGTTCACAGTTCACAGTTCACAGTTCACAGTTCACAGTTCACAGTTCACAGTTCACAGTTCACAGTTCACAGTTCACAGTTCACAGTTCACAGTTCACAGTTCACAGTTCACAGTTCACAGTTCACAGTTCACAGTTCACAGTTCACAGTTCACAGTTCACAGTTCACAGTTCACAGTTCACAGTTCACAGTTCACAGTTCACAGTTCACAGTTCACAGTTCACAGTTCACAGTTCACAGTTCACAGTTCACAGTTCACAGTTCACAGTTCACAGTTCACAGTTCACAGTTCACAGTTCACAGTTCACAGTTCACAGTTCACAGTTCACAGTTCACAGTTCACAGTTCACAGTTCACAGTTCACAGTTCACAGTTCACAGTTCACAGTTCACAGTTCACAGTTCACAGTTCACAGTTCACAGTTCACAGTTCACAGTTCACAGTTCACAGTTCACAGTTCACAGTTCACAGTTCACAGTTCACAGTTCACAGTTCACAGTTCACAGTTCACAGTTCACAGTTCACAGTTCACAGTTCACAGTTCACAGTTCACAGTTCACAGTTCACAGTTCACAGTTCACAGTTCACAGTTCACAGTTCACAGTTCACAGTTCACAGTTCACAGTTCACAGTTCACAGTTCACAGTTCACAGTTCACAGTTCACAGTTCACAGTTCACAGTTCACAGTTCACAGTTCACAGTTCACAGTTCACAGTTCACAGTTCACAGTTCACAGTTCACAGTTCACAGTTCACAGTTCACAGTTCACAGTTCACAGTTCACAGTTCACAGTTCACAGTTCACAGTTCACAGTTCACAGTTCACAGTTCACAGTTCACAGTTCACAGTTCACAGTTCACAGTTCACAGTACACAGTTCACAGTACACAGTTCACAGTTCACAGTTCACAGTTCACAGTTCACAGTTCACAGTTCACAGTTCACAGTTCACAGTTCACAGTTCACAGTTCACAGTTCACAGTTCACAGTTCACAGTTCACAGTTCACAGTTCACAGTTCACAGTTCACAGTTCACAGTTCACAGTTCACAGTTCACAGTTCACAGTTCACAGTTCACAGTTCACACTTCACAGTCCACAGTTCGCAGTTCACAGTGCTCCCTTCTCAGTTCACAGCTCACAGTTTCCAGTTCACAGTTAACAGTTCACAGTTCACAATCCGCCGTTCACAGTTCACAATTTGCAGTGCACACTTCAAAGTTCACAGTTCACAGTTCACAGTTCACAGTTCACAGTTCACAGTTCACAGTTCACAGTTCACAGTTCACAGTTCACAGTTCACAGTTCACAGTTCACAGTTCACAGTTCACAGTTCACAGTTCACAGTTCACAGTTCACAGTTCACAGTTCACAGTTCACAGTTCACAGTTCGCAGTTCACAGTGCTCCCTTCTCAGTTCACAGCTCACAGTTTCCAGTTCACAGTTAACAGTTCACAGTTCACAGTTCACAGTTCACAGTTCACAGTTCACAGTTCACAGTTCACAGTTCACAGTTCACAGTTCACAGTTCACAGTTCACAGTTCACAGTTCACAGTTCACAGTTCACACTTCACAGTCCACAGTTCGCAGTTCACAGTGCTCCCTTCTCAGTTCACAGCTCACAGTTTCCAGTTCACAGTTAACAGTTCACAGTTCACAATCCGCCGTTCACAGTTCACAATTTGCAGTGCACACTTCAAAGTTCACAGTTCACAGTTCACAGTTCACAGTTCACAGTTCACAGTTCACAGTTCACAGTTCACAGTTCACAGTTCACAGTTCACAGTTCACAGTTCACAGTTCACAGTTCACAGTTCACAGTTCACAGTTCACAGTTCACAGTTCACAGTTCACAGTTCACAGTTCACAGTTCACAGTTCACAGTTCACAGTTCACAGTTCACAGTTCACAGTTCACAGTTCACAGTTCACAGTTCACAGATCACAGTTCACAGATCACAGTTCACAGATCACAGTTCACACTTCACAGTTCACACTTCACAGTTCACACTTCACAGTTCACAGTTCACAGTTCACAGTTCACAGTTCACAGTTCACAGTTCACAGTTCACAGTTCACAGTTCACAGTTCACAGTTCACAGTTCACACTTCACAGTCCACAGTTCGCAGTTCACAGTGCACCCTTCTCAGTTCACAGCTCACAGTTTCCAGTTCACAGTTAACAGTTCACAGTTCACAATCCGCCGTTCACAGTTCACAATTTGCAGTGCACACTTCAAAGTTCACAGTTCACAGTTCACTGTTCACAAATCGCAGTTCACAGTTCACAGTTCACAGTTCACAGTTCGCAGTTCACTGTTCACAAATCACAGTTCACAGTTCACAGTTCACATTTCACAGTTCGCAGTTCACAGTTCACAGTTCACAGTTCACAGATCACAGTTCACAGATCACAGTTCACACTTCACAGTTCACACTTCACAGTTCACACTTCACAGTTCACACTTCACAGTTCACACTTCACAGTTCACAGTTCACAGTTCACAGTTCACAGTTCACAGTCCACAGTTCACAGTTCACAGTTCACAGTTCACAGTTCACAGATCACAGTTCACAGTTCACAGTTCACAGTTCACAGTTCACAGTTCACAGTTCACAGTGCACCGTTCTTAGTTCACAGCTCACAGTTCACAGTTCACAGTTCACAGTTCACAGTTCACAGTTCACAGTTCACAGTTCACAGTTCACAGTTCACAGTTCACAGTTCACAGTTCACAGTTCACAGTTCACAGTTCACAGTTCACAGTTCACAGTTCACAGTTCACAGTTCACAGTACACAGTTCACAGTACACAGTTCACAGTTCACAGTTCACAGTTCACAGTTCACAGTTCACAGTTCACAGTTCACAGTTCACAGTTCACAGTTCACAGTTCACAGTTCACAGTTCACACTTCACAGTCCACAGTTCGCAGTTCACAGTGCTCCCTTCTCAGTTCACAGCTCACAGTTTCCAGTTCACAGTTAACAGTTCACAGTTCACAATCCGCCGTTCACAGTTCACAATTTGCAGTGCACACTTCAAAGTTCACAGTTCACAGTTCACAGTTCACAGTTCACAGTTCACAGTTCACAGTTCACAGTTCACAGTTCACAGTTCACAGTTCACAGTTCACAGTTCACAGTTCACAGTTCACAGTTCACAGTTCACAGTTCACAGTTCACAGTTCACAGTTCACAGTTCACAGTTCACAGTTCACAGTTCACAGTTCACAGTTCACAGTTCACAGTTCACAGTTCACAGTTCACAGTTCACAGTTCACAGTTCACAGTTCACAGTTCACAGTTCACAGTTCACAGTTCACAGTTCACAGTTCACAGTTCACAGTTCACAGTTCACAGTTCACAGTTCACAGTTCACAGTTCACAGTTCACAGTTCACCGTTCACAGTTCACAGTTCACACTTCACAGTCCACAGTTCGCAGTTCACAGTGCACCCTTCTCAGTTCACAGCTCACAGTTTCCAGTTCACAGTTAACAGTTCACAGTTCACAATCCGCCGTTCACAGTTCACAATTTGCAGTGCACACTTCAAAGTTCACAGTTCACAGTTCACAGTTCACAGTTCACTGTTCACAAATCGCAGTTCACAGTTCACAGTTCACAGTTCACAGTTCGCAGTTCACTGTTCACAAATCACAGTTCACAGTTCACAGTTCACAGTTCACATTTCACAGTTCGCAGTTCACAGTTCACAGTTCACAGATCACAGTTCACAGATCACAGTTCACAGATCACAGTTCACACTTCACAGTTCACACTTCACAGTTCACACTTCACAGTTCACACTTCACAGTTCACACTTCACAGTTCACAGTTCACAGTTCACAGTTCACAGTCCACAGTTCGCAGTTCACAGTGCACCCTTCTCAGTTCACAGCTCACAGTTTCCAGTTCACAGTTAACAGTTCACAGTTCACAATCCGCCGTTCACAGTTCACAATATGCAGTGCACACTTCAAAGTTCACAGTTCACAGTTCACAGTTCACAGTTCACAGTTCACAGTTCACAGTTCACAGTTCACAGTTCACAGTTCACAGTTCACAGTTCACAGTTCACAGTTCACAGTTCACAGTTCACAGTTCACAGTTCACAGTTCACAGTTCACAGTTCACAGTTCACAGTTCACAGTTCACAGTTCACAGTTCACAGTTCACAGTTCACATTTCACAGTTCGCAGTTCACAGTTCACAGTTCACAGTTCACAGTTCACAGATCACAGTTCACAGATCACAGTTCACAGATCACAGTTCACAGTTCACACTTCACACTTCACAGTTCACACTTCACAGTTCACAGTTCACAGTTCACAGTTCACAGTTCACAGTTCACAGTTCACAGTTCACAGTTCACAGTTCACAGTTCACAGTTCACAGTTCACACTTCACAGTCCACAGTTCGCAGTTCACAGTGCACCCTTCTCAGTTCACAGCTCACAGTTTCCAGTTCACAGTTAACAGTTCACAGTTCACAATCCGCCGTTCACAGTTCACAATTTGCAGTGCACACTTCAAAGTTCACAGTTCACAGTTCACTGTTCACAAATCGCAGTTCACAGTTCACAGTTCACAGTTCACAGTTCGCAGTTCACTGTTCACAAATCACAGTTCACAGTTCACAGTTCACACTTCACACTTCACAGTTCACACTTCACAGTTCACAGTTCACAGTTCACAGTTCACAGTTCACAGTTCACAGTTCACAGTTCACAGTTCACAGTTCACAGATCACAGTTCACAGATCACAGTTCACAGATCACAGTTCACACTTCACAGTTCACACTTCACAGTTCACACTTCACAGTTCACACTTCACAGTTCACACTTCACAGTTCACAGTTCACAGTTCACAGTTCACAGTTCACCGTTCACAGTTCACAGTTCACACTTCACAGTCCACAGTTCGCAGTTCACAGTGCACCCTTCTCAGTTCACAGCTCACAGTTTCCAGTTCACAGTTAACAGTTCACAGTTCACAATCCGCCGTTCACAGTTCACAATTTGCAGTGCACACTTCAAAGTTCACAGTTCACAGTTCACAGTTCACAGTTCACTGTTCACAAATCGCAGTTCACAGTTCACAGTTCACAGTTCACAGTTCGCAGTTCACTGTTCACAAATCACAGTTCACAGTTCACAGTTCACAGTTCACATTTCACAGTTCGCAGTTCACAGTTCACAGTTCACAGATCACAGTTCACAGATCACAGTTCACAGATCACAGTTCACACTTCACAGTTCACACTTCACAGTTCACACTTCACAGTTCACACTTCACAGTTCACACTTCACAGTTCACAGTTCACAGTTCACAGTTCACAGTCCACAGTTCGCAGTTCACAGTGCACCCTTCTCAGTTCACAGCTCACAGTTTCCAGTTCACAGTTAACAGTTCACAGTTCACAATCCGCCGTTCACAGTTCACAATATGCAGTGCACACTTCAAAGTTCACAGTTCACAGTTCACAGTTCACAGTTCACAGTTCACAGTTCACAGTTCACAGTTCACAGTTCACAGTTCACAGTTCACAGTTCACAGTTCACAGTTCACAGTTCACAGTTCACAGTTCACAGTTCACAGTTCACAGTTCACAGTTCACAGTTCACAGTTCACAGTTCACAGTTCACAGTTCACAGTTCACAGTTCACATTTCACAGTTCGCAGTTCACAGTTCACAGTTCACAGTTCACAGTTCACAGATCACAGTTCACAGATCACAGTTCACAGATCACAGTTCACAGTTCACACTTCACACTTCACAGTTCACACTTCACAGTTCACAGTTCACAGTTCACAGTTCACAGTTCACAGTTCACAGTTCACAGTTCACAGTTCACAGTTCACAGTTCACAGTTCACACTTCACAGTCCACAGTTCGCAGTTCACAGTGCACCCTTCTCAGTTCACAGCTCACAGTTTCCAGTTCACAGTTAACAGTTCACAGTTCACAATCCGCCGTTCACAGTTCACAATTTGCAGTGCACACTTCAAAGTTCACAGTTCACAGTTCACTGTTCACAAATCGCAGTTCACAGTTCACAGTTCACAGTTCACAGTTCGCAGTTCACTGTTCACAAATCACAGTTCACAGTTCACAGTTCACAGTTCACAGTTCACATTTCACAGTTCGCAGTTCACAGTTCACAGTTCACAGTTCACAGATCACAGTTCACAGATCACAGTTCACACTTCACAGTTCACACTTCACAGTTCACACTTCACAGTTCACACTTCACAGTTCACACTTCACAGTTCACAGTTCACAGTTCACAGTTCACAGTTCACAGTCCACAGTTCACAGTTCACAGTTCACAGTTCACAGTTCACAGTTCACAGTTCACAGTTCACAGTTCACAGTTCACAGTTCACAGTTCACAGTTCACAGTTCACAGTTCACAGTTCACAGTTCACAGATCACAGTTCACAGTTCACAGTTCACAGTTCACAGTTCACAGTTCACAGTTCACAGTTCACAGTTCACAGTTCACAGTGCACCGTTCTTAGTTCACAGCTCACAGTTCACAGTTCACAGTTCACAGTTCACAGTTCACAGTTCACAGTTCACAGTTCACAGTTCACAGTTCACAGTTCACAGTTCACAGTTCACAGTTCACAGTTCACAGTTCACAGTTCACAGTTCACAGTTCACAGTTCACAGTACACAGTTCACAGTACACAGTTCACAGTTCACAGTTCACAGTTCACAGTTCACAGTTCACAGTTCACAGTTCACAGTTCACAGTTCACAGTTCACAGTTCACAGTTCACACTTCACAGTCCACAGTTCGCAGTTCACAGTGCTCCCTTCTCAGTTCACAGCTCACAGTTTCCAGTTCACAGTTAACAGTTCACAGTTCACAATCCGCCGTTCACAGTTCACAATTTGCAGTGCACACTTCAAAGTTCACAGTTCACAGTTCACAGTTCACAGTTCACAGTTCACAGTTCACAGTTCACAGTTCACAGTTCACAGTTCACAGTTCACAGTTCACAGTTCACAGTTCACAGTTCACAGTTCACAGTTCACAGTTCACAGTTCACAGTTCACAGTTCACAGTTCACAGTTCACAGTTCACAGTTCACAGTTCACAGTTCACATTTCACAGTTCGCAGTTCACAGTTCACAGTTCACAGATCACAGTTCACAGATCACAGTTCACAGATCACAGTTCACACTTCACAGTTCACACTTCACAGTTCACACTTCACAGTTCACACTTCACAGTTCACAGTTCACAGTTCACAGTTCACAGTTCACAGTTCACAGTTCACAGTTCACAGTTCACAGTTCACAGTTCACAGTTCACAGTTCACAGTTCACAGTTCACAGTTCACAGTTCACAGTTCACAGTTCACAGTTCACAGTTCACAGTTCACAGTTCACAGTTCACAGTTCACAGTTCACAGTTCACAGTTCACAGTTCACAGTTCACAGTTCACAGTTCACAGTTCACAGTTCACAGTTCACAGTTCACAGTTCACAGTTCACAGTTCACAGTTCACAGTTCACAGTTCACAGTTCACAGTTCACAGTTCACAGTTCACAGTTCACAGTTCACAGTTCACAGTTCACAGTTCACAGTTCACAGTTCACAGTTCACAGTTCACAGTTCACAGTTCACAGTTCACAGTTCACAGTTCACAGTTCACAGTTCACAGTTCACAGTTCACAGTTCACAGTTCACAGTTCACAGTTCACAGTTCACAGTTCACAGTTCACAGTTCACAGTACACAGTTCACAGTTCCCAGTTCACAGCTCACAGTTCCCAGTTCACAGTTAACAGTTCACAGTTCACAATCCGCCGTTCACAGTTCACAATTTGCAGTGCACACTTCAAAGTTCACAGTTCACAGTTCACAGTGCACCGTTCTTAGTTCACAGCTCACAGTTCCCAGTTCACAGATCACAGTTCACAGTTCACAGTTCACAGTTCACAGTTCACAGTTCACAGTTCACAGTTCACAGTTCACAGTTCACTGTTCACAAATCGCAGTTCACAGTTCACAGTTCACAGTTCACAGTTCGCAGTTCACTGTTCACAAATCGCAGTTCACAGTTCACAGTTCACATTTCACAGTTCGCAGTTCACAGTTCACAGTTCACAGTTCACAGATCACAGTTCACAGATCACACTTCACACTTCACACTTCACACTTCACACTTCACACTTCACACTTCACAGTTCACAGTTCACAGTTCACAGTTCACAGTTCACAGTTCACAGTTCACAGTTCACACTTCACAGTCCACGGTTCACAGTTCACAGTGCACCCTTCTTAGTTCACAGCTCACAGTTCCCAGTTCACAGCTCACAGTTCCCAGTTCACAGTTAACAGTTCACAGTTCACAATCCGCCGTTCACAGTTCACAATTTGCAGTGCACACTTCAAAGTTCACAGTTCACAGTTCACAGTGCACCGTTCTTAGTTCACAGCTCACAGTTCCCAGTTCACAGTTCACAGTTCACAGATCACAGTTCACAGTTCACAGTTCACAGTTCACAGTTCACAGTTCACACTTCACACTTCACACTTCACACTTCACACTTCACACTTCACACTTCACACTTCACACTTCACAGTTCACAGTTCACAGTTCACAGTTCACAGTTCACAGTTCACAGTTCACAGTTCACAGTTCACAGTTCACAGTTCACAGTTCACAGTTCACAGTTCACAGTTCACAGTTCACAGTTCACAGTTCACAGTTCACAGTTCACAGTTCACAGTTCACAGTTCACAGTTCACAGTTCACAGTTCACAGTTCACAGTTCACAGTTCACAGTTCACAGTTCACAGTTCACAGTTCACAGTTCACAGTTCACAGTTCACAGTTCACAGTTCACAGTTCACAGTTCACAGTTCACAGTTCACAGTTCACAGTTCACAGTTCACAGTTCACAGTTCACAGTTCACAGTTCACAGTTCACAGTTCACAGTTCACAGTTCACAGTTCACAGTTCACAGTTCACAGTTCACAGTTCACAGTTCACAGTTCACAGTTCACAGTTCACAGTTCACAGTTCACAGTTCACAGTTCACAGTTCACAGTTCACAGTTCACAGTTCACAGTTCACAGTTCACAGTTCACAGTTCACAGTTCACAGTTCACAGTTCACAGTTCACAGTTCACAGTTCACAGTTCACAGTTCACAGTTCACAGTTCACAGTTCACAGTTCACAGTTCACAGTTCACAGTTCACAGTTCACAGTTCACAGTTCACAGTTCACAGTTCACAGTTCACAGTTCACAGTTCACAGTTCACAGTTCACAGTTCACAGTTCACAGTTCACAGTTCACAGTTCACAGTTCACAGTTCACAGTTCACAGTTCACAGTTCACAGTTCACAGTTCACAGTTCACAGTTCACAGTTCACAGTTCACAGTTCACAGTTCACAGTTCACAGTTCACAGTTCACAGTTCACAGTTCACAGTTCACAGTTCACAGTTCACAGTTCACAGTTCACAGTTCACAGTTCACAGTTCACAGTTCACAGTTCACAGTTCACAGTTCACAGTTCACAGTTCACAGTTCACAGTTCACAGTTCACAGTTCACAGTTCACAGTTCACAGTTCACAGTTCACAGTTCACAGTTCACAGTTCACAGTTCACAGTTCACAGTTCACAGTTCACAGTTCACAGTTCACAGTTCACAGTTCACAGTTCACAGTTCACAGTTCACAGTTCACAGTTCACAGTTCACAGTTCACAGTTCACAATCCGCCGTTCACAGTTCACAATCCGCCGTTCACAGTTCACAATTTGCAGTGCACACTTCAAAGTTCACAGTTCACAGTTCACAGTTCACAGTTCACAGTTCACAGTTCACAGTTCACAGTTCACAGTTCACAGTTCACAGTTCACAGTTCACAGTTCACAGTTCACAGTTCACAGTTCACAGTTCACAGTTCACAGTTCACAGTTCACAGTTCACAGTTCACAGTTCACAGTTCACAGTTCACAGTTCACAGATCACAGTTCACAGTTCACAGTTCACACTTCACACTTCACAGTTCACAGTTCACAGTTCACACTTCACACTTCACACTTCACACTTCACACTTCACAGTTCACAGTTCACAGTTCACAGTTCACAGTTCACAGTTCACAGTTCACAGTTCACAGTTCACAGTTCACAGTTCACAGTTCACAGTTCACAGTTCACAGTTCACAGTTCACAGTTCACAGTTCACAGTTCACAGTTCACAGTTCACAGTTCACAGTTCACAGTTCACAGTTCACAGTTCACAGTTCACAGTTCACAGTTCACAGTTCACAGTTCACAGTTCACAGTTCACAGTTCACAGTTCACAGTTCACAGTTCACAGTTCACAGTTCACAGTTCACAGTTCACAGTTCACAGTTCACAGTTCACAGTTCACAGTTCACAGTTCACAGTTCACAGTTCACAGTTCACAGTTCACAGTTCACAGTTCACAGTTCACAGTTCACAGTTCACAGTTCACAGTTCACAGTTCACAGTTCACAGTTCACAGTTCACAGTTCACAGTTCACAGTTCACAGTTCACAGTTCACAGTTCACAGTTCACAGTTCACAGTTCACAGTTCACAGTTCACAGTTCACACTTCACAGTTCACAGTTCACAGTTCACAATTTGCAGTGCACACTTCAAAGTTCACAGCTCGCAGTTCACAGTTCACAGTTCACACTTCACAGTTCACAGTTCACAGTTCACTGTTCACAAATCGCAGTTCACAGTTCACAGTTCACACTTCACAGTTCACAGTTCACAGTTCACAGTTCACACTTCACACTTCACACTTCACACTTCACACTTCACACTTCACACTTCACAGTTCACAGTTCACAGTTCACAGTTCACAGTTCACAGTTCACAGTTCACAGTTCACAGTTCACAGTTCACAGTGCACCGTTCTTAGTTCACAGTTCACAGTTCACTGTTCACAGTTCACAGTTCACAGTTCACAGTTCACAGTTCACAGTTCACAGTTCACAGTTCACAGTTCACAGTTCACAGTTCACAGTTCACTGTTCACAGTTCACTGTTCACAAATCGCAGTTCACAGTTCACAGTTCACAGTTCACAGTTCACAGTTCACAGTTCACAGTTCACAGTTCACAGTTCACAGTTCACAGTTCACAGTTCACAGTTCACACTTCACAGTTCACACTTCACAGTTCACACTTCACAGTTCACACTTCACAGTTCACAGTACACAGTTCACAGTTCACAGTTCACAGTTCACAGTTCACAGTGCACCGTTCTTAGTTCACAGTTCACAGTTCACAGTTCACACTTCACAGTTCACACTTCACAGTTCACAGTACACAGTTCACAGTACACAGTTCACAGTTCACAGTTCACAGTTCACAGTTCACAGTTCACAGTTCACAGTTCACAGTTCACAGTTCACAGTTCACAGTTCACAGTTCACAGTTCACAGTTCACAGTTCACAGTTCACAGTTCACAGTTCACAGTTCACAGTTCACAGTTCACAGTTCACAGTTCACAGTTCACAGTTCACAGTTCACAGTTCACAGTTCACAGTTCACAGTTCACACTTCACAGTTCACAGTTCACAGTTCACAATCCGCCGTTCACAGTTCACAATTTGCAGTGCACACTTCAAAGTTCACAGCTCGCAGTTCACAGTTCACAGTTCACACTTCACAGTTCACAGTTCACAGTTCACTGTTCACAAATCGCAGTTCACACTTCACAGTTCACAGTTCACAGTTCACAGTTCACACTTCACACTTCACACTTCACACTTCACACTTCACAGTTCACAGTTCACAGTTCACAGTTCACAGTTCACAGTTCACAGTGCACCGTTCTTAGTTCACAGTTCACAGTTCACTGTTCACAGTTCACAGTTCACAGTTCACAGTTCACAGTTCACAGTTCACAGTTCACAGTTCACAGTTCACAGTTCACAGTTCACTGTTCACAAATCGCAGTTCACAGTTCACAGTTCACAGTTCACAGTTCACAGTTCACAGTTCACAGTTCACAGTTCACAGTTCACAGTTCACAGTTCACACTTCACAGTTCACACTTCACAGTTCACACTTCACACTTCACAGTTCACAGTTCACAGTTCACAGTTCACAGTTCACAGTTCACAGTTCACAGTTCACAGTTCACAGTTCACAGTTCACAGTTCACAGTTCACAGTTCACAGTTCACAGTTCACAGTTCACAGTTCACAGTTCACAGTTCACAGTTCACAGTTCACAGTTCACAGTTCACAGTTCACAGTTCACAGTTCACAGTTCACAGTTCACAGTTCACAGTTCACAGTTCACAGTTCACAGTTCACAGTTCACAGTTCACAGTTCACAGTTCACAGTTCACAGTTCACAGTTCACAGTTCACAGTTCACAGTTCACAGTTCACAGTTCACAGTTCACAGTTCACAGTTCACAGTCCACGGTTCACAGTTCACAGTGCACCCTTCTTAGTTCACAGCTCACAGTTCCCAGTTCACAGCTCACAGTTCCCAGTTCACAGTTAACAGTTCACAATCCGCCGTTCACAGTTCACAATTTGCAGTGCACACTTCAAAGTTCACAGATCGCAGTTCACAGTTCACAGTTCACAGTTCACAGTTCACAGTTCACAGTTCACAGTTCACAGTTCACAGTTCACAGTTCACAGTTCACAGTTCACAGTTCACAGTTCACAGTTCACAGTTCACAGTTCACACTTCACACTTCACACTTCACACTTCACACTTCACACTTCACACTTCACAGTTCACAGTTCACAGTTCACAGTTCACAGTTCACAGTTCACAGTTCACAGTGCACCGTTCTTAGTTCACAGTTCACAGTTCACTGTTCACAGTTCACTGTTCACAGTTCACAGTTCACAGTTCACAGTTCACAGTTCACAGTTCACAGTTCACAGTTCACAGTTCACAGTTCACAGTTCACAGTTCACAGTTCACAGTTCACAGTTCACAGTTCACAGTTCACAGCTCACAGTTCACTGTTCACAAATCGCAGTTCACAAATCGCAGTTCACAGTTCACAGTTCACAGTTCACAGTTCACAGTTCACAGTTCACAGTTCACACTTCACAGTTCACACTTCACAGTTCACAGTACACAGTTCACAGTTCACAGTTCACAGTTCACAGTTCACAGTTCACAGTTCACAGTTCACAGTTCACAGTTCACAGTTCACACTTCACAGTTCACACTTCACAGTTCACAGTACACAGTTCACAGTTCACAGTTCACAGTTCACAGTTCACAGTTCACAGTTCACAGTTCACAGTTCACAGTTCACAGTTCACAGTTCACAGTGCACCGTTCTTAGTTCACAGTTCACAGTTCACAGTTCACAGTTCACAGTTCACAGTTCACACTTCACAGTTCACAGTACACAGTTCACAGTTCACAGTTCACAGTTCACAGTTCACAGTTCACAGTTCACAGTTCACAGTTCACAGTTCACAGTTCACAGTTCACACTTCACACTTCACACTTCACACTTCACACTTCACACTTCACACTTCACACTTCACACTTCACAGTTCACAGTTCACAGTTCACAGTTCACAGTTCACAGTTCACAGTT
Organism: Lasioglossum villosulum; assembly: GCA_963971365.1. Classification (NCBI taxonomy): domain Eukaryota; kingdom Metazoa; phylum Arthropoda; class Insecta; order Hymenoptera; family Halictidae; genus Lasioglossum; species Lasioglossum villosulum. Next base: position 607,437 of record CAXARU010000144.1, on the reverse strand, counting down.
CACAGTTCACAGTTCACAGTTCACAGTTCACAGTTCACAGTTCACAGTTCACAGTTCACAGTTCACAGTTCACAGTTCACAGTTCACAGTTCACAGTTCACAGTTCACAGTTCACAGTTCACAGTTCACAGTTCACAGTTCACAGTTCACAGTTCACAGTTCACAGTTCACAGTTCACAGTTCACAGTTCACAGTTCACAGTTCACAGTTCACAGTTCACAGTTCACAGTTCACAGTTCACAGTTCACAGTTCACAGTTCACAGTTCACAGTTCACAGTTCACAGTTCACAGTTCACAGTTCACAGTTCACAGTTCACAGTTCACAGTTCACAGTTCACAGTTCACAGTTCACAGTTCACAGTTCACAGTTCACAGTTCACAGTTCACAGTTCACAGTTCACAGTTCACAGTTCACAGTTCACAGTTCACAGTTCACAGTTCACAGTTCACACTTCACAGTTCACAGTTCACAGTTCACAATCCGCCGTTCACAGTTCACAATTTGCAGTGCACACTTCAAAGTTCACAGCTCGCAGTTCACAGTTCACAGTTCACACTTCACAGTTCACAGTTCACAGTTCACTGTTCACAAATCGCAGTTCACACTTCACAGTTCACAGTTCACAGTTCACAGTTCACACTTCACACTTCACACTTCACACTTCACACTTCACACTTCACAGTTCACAGTTCACAGTTCACAGTGCACCGTTCTTAGTTCACAGTTCACAGTTCACTGTTCACAGTTCACAGTTCACAGTTCACAGTTCACAGTTCACAGTTCACAGTTCACAGTTCACTGTTCACAAATCGCAGTTCACAGTTCCCAGTTCACAGTTCACAGTTCACAGTTCACAGTTCACAGTTCACAGTTCACAGTTCACAGTTCACAGTTCACAGTTCACAGTTCACAGTTCACAGTTCACAGTTCACAGTTCACAGTTCACAGTTCACAGTTCACAGTTCACAGTTCACAGTTCACAGTTCACAGTTCACAGTTCACAGTTCACAGTTCACAGTTCACAGTTCACAGTTCACAGTTCACAGTTCACAGTTCACAGTTCACAGTTCACAGTTCACAGTTCACAGTTCACAGTTCACAGTTCACAGTTCACAGTTCACAGTTCACAGTTCACAGTTCACAGTTCACAGTTCACAGTTCACAGTTCACAGTTCACAGTTCACAGTTCACAGTTCACAGTTCACAGTTCACAGTTCACAGTTCACAGTTCACAGTTCACAGTTCACAGTTCACAGTTCACAGTTCACAGTTCACAGTTCACAGTTCACAGTTCACAGTTCACAGTTCACAGTTCACAGTTCACAGTTCACAGTTCACAGTTCACAGTTCACAGTTCACAGTTCACAGTTCACAGTTCACAGTTCACAGTTCACAGTTCACAGTTCACAGTTCACAGTTCACAGTTCACAGTTCACAGTTCACAGTTCACAGTTCACAGTTCACAGTTCACAGTTCACAGTTCACAGTTCACAGTTCACAGTTCACAGTTCACAGTTCACAGTTCACAGTTCACAGTTCACAGTTCACAGTTCACAGTTCACAGTTCACAGTTCACAGTTCACAGTTCACAGTTCACAGTTCACAGTTCACAGTTCACAGTTCACAGTTCACAGTTCACAGTTCACAGTTCACACTTCACAGTTCACAGTTCACAGTTCACAATCCGCCGTTCACAGTTCACAATTTGCAGTGCACACTTCAAAGTTCACAGCTCGCAGTTCACAGTTCACAGTTCACACTTCACAGTTCACAGTTCACAGTTCACTGTTCACAAATCGCAGTTCACACTTCACAGTTCACAGTTCACAGTTCACAGTTCACACTTCACACTTCACACTTCACACTTCACACTTCACAGTTCACAGTTCACAGTTCACAGTGCACCGTTCTTAGTTCACAGTTCACAGTTCACTGTTCACAGTTCACAGTTCACAGTTCACAGTTCACAGTTCACAGTTCACAGTTCACAGTTCACAGTTCACAGTTCACAGTTCACAGTTCACTGTTCACAAATCGCAGTTCACAGTTCACAGTTCACAGTTCACAGTTCACAGTTCACAGTTCACAGTTCACAGTTCACAGTTCACAGTTCACAGTTCACAGTTCACAGTTCACAGTTCACAGTTCACAGTTCACAGTTCACAGTTCACAGTTCACAGTTCACAGTTCACAGTTCACAGTTCACAGTTCACAGTTCACAGTTCACAGTTCACAGTTCACAGTTCACAGTTCACAGTTCACAGTTCACAGTTCACAGTTCACAGTTCACAGTTCACAGTTCACAGTTCACAGTTCACAGTTCACAGTTCACAGTTCACAGTTCACAGTTCACAGTTCACAGTTCACAGTTCACAGTTCACAGTTCACAGTTCACAGTTCACAGTTCACAGTTCACAGTTCACAGTTCACAGTTCACAGTTCACAGTTCACAGTTCACAGTTCACAGTTCACAGTTCACAGTTCACAGTTCACAGTTCACAGTTCACAGTTCACAGTTCACAGTTCACAGTTCACAGTTCACAGTTCACAGTTCACAGTTCACAGTTCACAGTTCACAGTTCACAGTTCACAGTTCACAGTTCACAGTTCACAGTTCACAGTTCACAGTTCACAGTTCACAGTTCACAGTTCACAGTTCACAGTTCACAGTTCACAGTTCACAGTTCACAGTTCACAGTTCACAGTTCACAGTTCACAGTTCACAGTTCACAGTTCACAGTTCACAGTTCACAGTTCACAGTTCACAGTTCACAGTTCACAGTTCACAGTTCACAGTTCACAGTTCACAGTTCACAATCCGCCGTTCACAGTTCACAATTTGCAGTGCACACTTCAAAGTTCACAGTTCACAGTGCACCGTTCTTAGTTCACAGCTCACAGTTCCCAGTTCACAGTTCACAGTTCACAGTTCACAGTTCACAGATCACAGTTCACAGTTCACAGTTCACAGTTCACAGTTCACAGTTCACAGTTCACAGTTCACAGTTCACAGTTCACAGTTCACAGTTCACAGTTCACAGTTCACAGTTCACAGTTCACAGTTCACAGTTCACAGTTCACAGTTCACAGTTCACAGTTCACAGTTCACAGTTCACAGTTCACAGTTCACAGTTCACAGTTCACAGTTCACAGTTCACAGTTGACAGTTCACAGTTCACAGTTCACAGTTCACAGTTCACAGTTCACAGTTCACAGTTCACAGTTCACAGTTCACAGTTCACAGTTCACAGTTCACAGTTCACAGTTCACAGTTCACAGTTCACAGTTCACAGTTCACAGTTCACAGTTCACAGTTCACAGTTCACAGTTCACAGTTCACAGTTCACAGTTCACAGTTCACAGTTCACAGTTCACAGTTCACAGTTCACAGTTCACAGTTCACAGTTCACAGTTCACAGTTCACAGTTCACAGTTCACAGTTCACAGTTCACAGTTCACAGTTCACAGTTCACAGTTCACAGTTCACAGTTCACAGTTCACAGTTCACAGTTCACAGTTCACAGTTCACAGTTCACAGTTCACAGTTCACAGTTCACAGTTCACAGTTCACAGTTCACAGTTCACAGTTCACAGTTCACAGTTCACAGTTCACAGTTCACAGTTCACAGTTCACAGTTCACAGTTCACAGTTCACAGTTCACAGTTCACAGTTCACAGTTCACAGTTCACAGTTCACAGTTCACAGTTCACAGTTCACAGTTCACAGTTCACAGTTCACAGTTCACAGTTCACAGTTCACAGTTCACAGTTCACAGTTCACAGTTCACAGTTCACAGTTCACAGTTCACAGTTCACAGTTCACAGTTCACAGTTCACAGTTCACAGTTCACAGTTCACAGTTCACAGTTCACAGTTCACAGTTCACAGTTCACAGTTCACAGTTCACAGTTCACAGTTCACAGTTCACAGTTCACAGTTCACAGTTCACAGTTCACAGTTCACAGTTCACAGTTCACAGTTCACAGTTCACTGTTCACAGTTCACACTTCACAGTCCACGGTTCACAGTTCACAGTGCACCCTTCTTAGTTCGCAGCTCACAGTTCCCAGTTCACAGCTCACAGTTCCCAGTTCACAGTTAACAGTTCACAGTTCACAATCCGCCGTTCACAGTTCACAATTTGCAGTGCACACTTCAAAGTTCACAGTTCACAGTGCACCGTTCTTAGTTCACAGCTCACAGTTCCCAGTTCACAGTTCACAGTTCACAGTTCACAGTTCACAGATCACAGTTCACAGTTCACAGTTCACAGTTCACAGTTCACAGTTCACAGTTCACAGTTCACAGTTCACAGTTCACAGTTCACAGTTCACAGTTCACAGTTCACAGTTCACAGTTCACAGTTCACAGTTCACAGTTCACAGTTCACAGTTCACAGTTCACAGTTCACAGTTCACACTTCACACTTCACACTTCACACTTCACACTTCACACTTCACACTTCACACTTCACACTTCACACTTCACAGTTCACAGTTCACAGTTCACAGTTCACAGTTCACAGTTCACAGTTCACAGTTCACAGTTCACAGTTCACAGTTCACAGTTCACAGTTCACAGTTCACAGTTCACAGTTCACAGTTCACAGTTCACAGTTCACAGTTCACAGTTCACAGTTCACAGTTCACAGTTCACAGTTCACAGTTCACAGTTCACAGTTCACAGTTCACAGTTCACAGTTCACAGTTCACAGTTCACAGTTCACAGTTCACAGTTCACAGTTCACAGTTCACAGTTCACAGTTCACAGTTCACAGTTCACAGTTCACAGTTCACAGTTCACAGTTCACAGTTCACAAATCGCAGTTCACAGTTCACAGTTCACAGTTCACACTTCACAATTCACAGTTCACAGTTCACAGTTCACACTTCACACTTCACACTTCACACTTCACACTTCACACTTCACACTTCACAGTTCACAGTTCACAGTTCACAGTTCACAGTGCACCGTTCTTAGTTCACAGTTCACAGTTCACTGTTCACTGTTCACAGTTCACAGTTCACAGTTCACAGTTCACAGTTCACAGTTCACAGTTCACAGTTCACAGTTCACAGTTCACAGTTCACAGTTCACAGTTCACAGTTCACAGTTCACAGTTCACAGTTCACAGTGCACCGTTCTTAGTTCACAGTTCACAGTTCACAGTTCACAGTTCACAGTTCACAGTTCACAGTTCACAGTTCACAGTTCACAGTTCACAGTTCACAGTTCACAGTTCACAGTTCACAGTTCACAGTTCACAGTTCACAGTTCACTGTTCACAAATCGCAGTTCACAGTTCACAGTTCACAGTTCACAGTTCACAGTTGACAGTTCATAGTTCACAGTTCACACTTCACAGTTCACAGTACACAGTTCACAGTTCACAGTTCACAGTTCACAGTTCACAGTTCACAGTTCACAGTTCACAGTTCACAGTTCACAGTTCACAGTTCACAGTTCACAGTTCACAGTTCACAGTTCACAGTTCACAGTTCACAGTTCACAATTCACAGTTCACAGTTCACAGTTCACAGTTCACAGTTCACAGTTCACAGTTCACAGTTCACAGTTCACAGTTCACAGTTCACAGTTCACAGTTCACAGTTCACAGTTCACAGTTCACAGTTCACACTTCACAGTCCACGGTTCACAGTTCACAGTGCACCCTTCTTAGTTCGCAGCTCACAGTTCCCAGTTCACAGCTCACAGTTCCCAGTTCACAGTTAACAGTTCACAGTTCACAATCCGCCGTTCACAGTTCACAATTTGCAGTGCACACTTCAAAGTTCACAGTTCACAGTGCACCGTTCTTAGTTCACAGCTCACAGTTCCCAGTTCACAGTTCACAGTTCACAGTTCACAGTTCACAGTTCACAGTTCACAGTTCACAGTTCACAGTTCACAGTTCACAGTTCACAGTTCACAGTTCACAGTTCACAGTTCACAGTTCACAGTTCACAGTTCACAGTTCACAGTGCACCGTTCTTAGTTCACAGCTCACAGTTCCCAGTTCACAGTTCACAGTTCACAGTTCACAGTTCACAGTTCACAGTTCACAGTTCACAGTTCACAGTTCACAGTTCACAGTTCACAGTTCACAGTTCACAGTTCACAGTTCACAGTTCACACTTCACAGTTCACAGTTCACAGTTCACAATCCGCCGTTCACAGTTCACAATTTGCAGTGCACACTTCAAAGTTGACAGCTCGCAGTTCACAGTTCACAGTACACAGTTCACAGTTCACAGTTCACAGTTCACAGTTCACAGTTCACAGTTCACAGTTCACAGTTCACAGTTCACAGTTCACAGTTCACAGTTCACAGTTCACAGTTCACAGTTCACAGTTCACAGTTCACAGTTCACAGTTCACAGTTCACAGTTCACAGTTCACAGTTCACAGTTCACAGTTCACAGTTCACAGTTCACAGTTCACAGTTCACAGTTCACAGTTCACAGTTCACAGTTCACAGTTCACAGTTCACAGTTCACACTTCACAGTCCACGGTTCACAGTTCACAGTGCACCCTTCTTAGTTCGCAGCTCACAGTTCCCAGTTCACAGCTCACAGTTCCCAGTTCACAGTTAACAGTTCACAGTTCACAATCCGCCGTTCACAGTTCACAATTTGCAGTGCACACTTCAAAGTTCACAGTTCACAGTGCACCGTTCTTAGTTCACAGCTCACAGTTCCCAGTTCACAGTTCACAGTTCACAGTTCACAGTTCACAGTTCACAGTTCACAGTTCACAGTTCACAGTTCACAGTTCACAGTTCACAGTTCACAGTTCACAGTTCACAGTTCACAGTTCACAGTTCACAGTTCACAGTTCACAGTTCACAGTTCACAGTTCACAGTTCACAGTTCACAGTTCACAGTTCACAGTTCACAGTTCACAGTTCACAGTTCACAGTTCACAGTTCACAGTTCACAGTTCACACTTCACAGTTCACAGTTCACAGTTCACAATCCGCCGTTCACAGTTCACAATTTGCAGTGCACACTTCAAAGTTCACAGCTCGCAGTTCACAGTTCACAGTTCACACTTCACAGTTCACAGTTCACAGTTCACTGTTCACAAATCGCAGTTCACAGTTCACAGTTCACACTTCACAATTCACAGTTCACAGTTCACAGTTCACACTTCACACTTCACACTTCACACTTCACACTTCACACTTCACACCTCACAGTTCACAGTTCACAGTTCACAGTTCACAGTTCACAGTGCACCGTTCTTAGTTCACAGTTCACAGTTCACAGTTCACAGTTCACAGTTCACAGTTCACAGTTCACAGTTCACAGTTCACAGTTCACAGTTCACAGTTCACAGTTCACAGTTCACAGTTCACAGTTCACAGTTCACAGTTCACAGTTCACAGTTCACAGTTCACAGTTCACAGTTCACAGTTCACAGTTCACAGTTCAC